>CM047811.1:98378845-98693684 GCA_026214975.1 Gentiana macrophylla
GGCGTCGATTATTTAGTCAAAGGTGGTGGATCTCCAAAATTTTTGTTTTGTGTATTTATGATTGAATATGGTTCATGGTTGTGATTGATATCTACTTTTGTTTTGTTGTCGTATGGCTAACTAATGATTGAAATAGTTTGAGTCATTCGGTGCCACATGCCATTAAATAATATAGGCCCCTTTCAAACTGTTTGGAATAAACTTTCTACTCTTTTTTCAAAATATTTGATTTTGGAAATAGTCGAGGATCTGCCTTTTGGTTTTGAAAACCAAAAGGCATCCTTTTTATTAGGAACCAAAAGAAAAGCGGAAGAAACAATTTTAATTTTGATTTATTTTGGAATAGTTCTAATTAATTAAAATAAAATTGAAATCGTTTAAAATTAACCGTTAATTTTATTTTGATTAAAATCATTTAATTAATTAAAAGTTAATTAGTTAATTGGTTGGATAAAATTATTTAATTGATTAAGCGTTAATCGATTAATTAAGGCGCAAGTTGGTAGTTTTAATATTTATCTTTTTCATAAGATTTTATTGTATGGATTAGATATGTTGGATATAATATGATTATATGAATGCGATTGATCGTGGATTGCTCAGACCAATAGGATAAATGTGAATGATTTAATTTTTACATTGGTTTTAAAAATTGTCTGAAACCGTTATGAAGAGCGTTACTGGTTTATTTTACTGCATTATCCCATTCCGTTAGCCCCCATGCATGGTGGGTGTATTTATTTTATTAGATAGAATTCTATGTAACAAGAATGGAGCCAGAAAAGCAGAGAGAACAAAGAAAGACAAATAAAGATCTATTGGAGATGGCGCATTAAAGATCACATTGGTGGTTGCATATTCTGCCCTTAGATTGTGACTGCGGTTTCATCAATTTGTATTGAAACCGCTTTGGGAAAATCCATGATCATACAGGTTCTTATCGCATTTATTTATTTTGTGCTTGTATTTATTTTATATGATACGATAGATGCATGACTATGCGATTTAGATGAATGTGTAGGATGTATGTCTACATAGAGATAGATATATTTGATGAGGCGATAATTAAAATTAATTAAGTGGATTAATTTGTAAATACTCTATAACAAAAATCAAGTCGAAATATTGTCTCTCAATATTATAATGGCGGTGATGAGCCACTTGTTCGGATCCAAGTGATCGGCCTCGTCGGGAGTTGACCTCGGCCTTGGGTATATCGTTATTATTACGATCGTATGAGATCTAGCGAATATTGGGTTATGACTTGACAAAGTATTGCGGTGATTGGCCTCGTCGGGACCGTCTTATTCTAGAGGCAAGGGTTGACTACCATATAGAGATGTCTTTGTGTCAAAGAGTTGACTAATCAACCACCAAGAGTCACGTAGAGATGTGATTGGTAAAGTGTTACCTACCTTTGAATTATTCGGTTGATCGGCCTCTTGGGAATCGAGATAACTAGATGGGATCTTGGCCACTAAGAATTTTTAAAAAATCTTGTGATCCAATTGAGAGTAGTTGATTAATGGAGCAAAATAATAAACATAAGACCATTTTGATTTTGCATGTATAAACAACAATACTCATTTATCTTTATTTTAGGTTGTAGTATTTTAGCACAAATTATTTATGTTTTAATTCTCGATTAGTAAAACCAAATTATGGTATTTACCTTTTGAGACACATTCTCAAGTATGGTTAAGTAATTTTAATCCTTTTAAAAATGCTGTAATGACACGAGCAACCTCATTATAGTAGTTAGAGACAAGGAGACTAGATATTTGATGGAGCACTCAAGACTTTAATTATTAATGAAAAATGGAAGCTCATGATATGATTAAATCCCTTGAAATAAGTTTCAACGAATTAATCATATATTGGATCTGATCAATATGATCATTCTATCATCGATGACAATTAATTCAAGCGTTGAATAAGAATGACCAAATTGAATTTTGGAAATGATGTTTTCAAAATTATAAGATTTAAATATCGACTTATCTATTTAATAAATTGCTTGAAGGTTAATTAAATAGTTCATGTTTTTAATCACGATTCAAAAGTCTAAATAAACTATCTAATAAACATTGGATTTTCTTTACGAAAGAAAGTTGAAGTCATAGCTCTTGTGATTTTTTTAAGTCTTATGCATGAAGACTAAAATAAGAAGTATTTACAAGTGCTTAAAGGATTAAAAGGAAGATTCGTCATGTGCTTAAAATGAGAGATCTTATCGAAGTCTACATTTCTAAGCAAGTATGTTGAGATAAATCCATCTAAGTTCAAGTCAACTCTTAGATTTATGATATCTTATGAGTGTGATGAATTAGAAAGATTAAATATGGAATACACTAAGACATGGAAGATGAAGCAAGCGTTGCAACATTTCCTTTATGGTATTTTGAATCACGGTAGACTAATAAAGGAACTAAATAAATGTTATTGTGTTCGGTTCTTATGAAGAACACGATTTGAGTTGTTTGTTAGGATTTACTAGACATATTCAATTGAAAGAAATAAATGTTATTCGATTAAGTTGAATAGTGAGTGAATCTAACATACTATATTCATGTCACTATATAGTTGATATAGGTGATAAATCTCAACCAAATGTTTGAATGGTTTGTGATCCTTGATATTTGTGGTTGTTACAGATGTCGACTCTCGGGAAGAAAGCGTGTAATCAAATGTCATTTTGATGATGTCTGAACCATGTGATTATGAATCATGTGGATAATCACGTATCTTATCTAAAGATGACTAAAATACCCTTTTATGAAAAGGTTATAAATTCAAGAAAAATTGTCCAGAGCCTAAACATACCGATGTTTGTTGGCTTGTGACAATTAATGCCACTAATAATTGTTTATTAATCTCTATGAATATTTTTAGAAATAGTTGAATGTTCTTAGTGAAGTACAACAATTCGGAAAGCCCGAAAAGTTTGAGCTAGTACGAATATGAGATTGATGAACTGATTAGGTATTAATCTTCAATTGGATTGAAGTAATTAATACCTGAAGGGTGTTTCAGAAGCTGTCTGAAAAAGAATCAGATTCTCCCTTGAAGGATACCATCTTTGGGACGCAATTAGATTGTGTTCCTGAAATGGAAATAACACTTTATACGATAAAGGTGTGGCGTAAGCAATCACAGTATCCCTTACCTGCTTTGAGATAGTCCTTATACAATACATATACTTAACCGAGTTCCAAAGGATAAAGGTTGAATAAATTCCATATCGAGATATGGAATCGATGACATCAAATCCATCTTAAGCGATGATTTAGGGTTGTGTCGTGCTTCAGCAGCAAGCGGACAATGTCTAAAAAAGGCTTGGAGCTTAGTATGACATATGCAACTTTGTGGAATATCTTAGCATGTCAGCTAGATAATATTTACTTGCCCGTGGAGCAAAGGTGTTTGTCTCTAAACATCTTTGTCTTCAGAGAAGTGTTTCTTCCAAAAGCAGTGAGAGTAAATCAAGATCTCAAAGGTAGTTTGGGAACCACAAAGAGATATTCAACCATTGTAACATGAGCGGTGCCGCTGATGATGAGGTGCGGAGACCTTTTCGAAGTGCATACAAGTATTCTATGAGTCTGAGATGACCACATGCAGAAAGAACTGCTTGTATATTCATCTTGAAGAATGAAGATCTCGTGACTTATCTGAGGAATGCTAGAAATGCAAGATTAAGAGACATGGCTGGAGTATCAAGTAGATTCCATGTATGACAACAGGGTTATGAACCCAGTATGTCTTACTGGAAGGGAATGTCCCTAAAAGGTATAGCATGTCTTTATGAAAGGCTGACATGGATAGTAATACCATTGCCATAAGGCTAAGTTGATGGTTGGAGGCTACGAGGTGTAAACCTTATGATTACCTTTTTGCTACAGGTTATGCTTAAATCTATTGAGATAGTGCTTGTTGTAGCTTTGTATCATGGCTATATGATAGTGTTGAAAGCGTTGGGCCAAAGGCTTGATGTTCATAGATGATAACATGATGTGTGAGCTCATGAGATCCATTTATGGACTCAAACAAGTTTCTCTATGTAAGTTCTTTACTTTAATAATCAATAGAGTTTGATTTGATCAAAAGTGAAGACATGCCTAGTGTGCAAGAGGGTTAGTGGGGAGTGTTATGATTTTTGAGTAAGGTGTTGCATATCCTTCTCAAGAGTTGTAACCCCATGTCACGATCAATTAATGTTTGGTAATTCAAGGACTTTTCAAAAGATCTTGGAGGTTGCGATTCTTATTTTGGAAATAAGAATCTATAGTGGTAGATTTAGATCTTTGCTTGATTATCGCAGATTCACTGCATAGATGAGATGTTAAAAGAGTTTAGCATTGATCACATCAAGAGGTATTGCTAGCCGGTATTCTCTGGATCTATCTATGTGAGGACATCGATCCTGAAGATGAGGTGAAAGATGATACTTATGGAGGTTCCTTTTCTTTCTTTGCAATAGGGTCCATCATAAAGAGTTATTCTAGATGTTCATATACTCAACGAAGAGTCATGAGTAAGTATGAAAGTGAATCTAGTAGAAGTTGAGAATATCCTTAAAGGTGTTAAGGATGGGTACCTAGTTTTGCAATCACTTTAATTAAGTGATACAGTGAGCTGGAAATGTTCTCAGCTAGAGATCAAAGTTGATTCTACAACTTATCCAAAACACAGTAGTGCCTTGGAGGCGCGGCGGGAGCGATACTTGGATCAAAGAGTACTTGGTTCTTCCATATTTTCTATATAGGCGATATAGTAGTGGATTCATTGCTTGAAGCAAGGATCGAGGTCTCGTCGAGAGATTCATGTGTGTGTGAGTTGGTTCCTTTTGACTTCGTCATTGGAACATGATATGAAGATAGTCGAGTCCCCACGGATAGAGATCCGTTTACGCTTAGGGTTAGTTCAGAGTATTGCATGAGATTCTTTTGTTTCAACTTGGTCTTGTGTGTACGAGTGATTGGCTTTAGGCCAAGTGGGAGATTTTTGAAATAATGTCTTAAACCCAATCGGGTTGGACCGGATCCGACCGGGTCGGGTCATTTTTCTGCTATTTCTTTATGTTTATACATATGATAAATGGATTTTCTATTATTATATATTTGTTCGTTTAACGGACCAATTATGATATTGTTATATGATAACGTCCCTAGTGTTAGAATGTGAAAGAGAAACCATGATAATGATTATGGTTGATGAGATATCGACTCACTTTAAAGGTTTGATACTTACATGTCTCTGAGTCGTATGTGCTATTAAAGGGACATTGATAGTTCGATTAGACTAGCACGTATTGAATGTCTTCTATCTTATTGAAGGTAGGGATATATCTAGTCTATCAAAGTGTTGAGACACTTGGGTATGCGTGGGCGTGTATTAGAGAATGCGTGCGTTAGGTGACCCACTTACTTTATTAAGTGTCGCTCATGTGGCGGTTGTGTAATTATCCTAAGGCTGGAGTCTTAAATGACATCATGGTGTGGATTGTCATTCTTTGACACTATTGAGGTTTCCCACAGCCATGGGGCGATAACACGGTAGTGATTGGGTGTGATCTTTGAAGCATCGTAGGATTCATGTCGATTCATCCGAAATCACGTCTCCTTTGAATAGGAGTAAATATCCGAAAGGGTCTTCTTATAAGGAATATCTTACTCTCGTGAATCTTTTCAAAGTGGAAGTAAATGAGTTACTTGAGAGAGCATGATATCTAGATTATAAGATCTGACCGTTGATGCTTGACACTCGGCGTACAACCGTATGGATCTTGTAGCGATGATTGGATTCTATTTGCCGCGATTAAGCTGTTTCACATGAAGGTAGTAGTCATTGCATTTGACTCTTTTGATGATGGGGGTCACGGTGTGTTGGTAGGCGCTATTCCGTGATCGTTAGGTATGAAATGCATTTTAAATTGCACTTTATGTCTCACGGCCAACATATTCGGAAGCCTATCGGGTCACACATAAGAACATCTAGCCGGATCAAAATGCGGTTATAACGATAACCAAATAAGGAAAGTTTTATCTCGACTATTAAGTGTTATAATGATAAATTAATGTGGTGGTATTTATTTATTATGAATAAATTAAATACAAGATACTAATTATGTTGATTAAGATATACATAGTTGATGTATGAGTCGAAATTATTTGTGTATATTGATACACATGTATTTTACAAATTAATTAATCATGGTATTATATTATCTAGTAATAATATAAGATATTAATATATATATATATATATATATATATATATATATATATAAACATCTTGTGACATGCATATGCATATATGTGATATATACACATATGTAAATTGATTTATGATAATTAGATAAAGATAGTAAATATTAGATATTGAAAATATCGTGGGAAATATTTAATATAAGATATTAAATTAAATGAGATAATTCAATCAAAGATACTTTCCTTATTTTATTAGGAAAAGATTTTCTTTCTCCTCAATCTACTAGGAAGCTTCTCCCAATCAGTTGAGATTGACATTGGGGCGCCACTCACTCTATTTAAAAGAGGATTGGCTAGCTCTTTAATATCATTACAATTAGAAGAGTTACGATTTACTAGAAAAATTGAGAGCTTCTAGAGAGGTTTTTGAGAGAGACAAAATGTCGGTCTAGCAACCGAGTTTTCTTGGTAGCAATCCATGATGGGATTCAGTAGCTGTTCATGTGGATCACGGTAAAGGCCGAACACTTGGGCGGTTTAGTGCGAAACTACAACCGTAGTCAAAGCGTCGATCAATTGGATCAACTAAGGTATTATCTAGTCTATTTCTTTTATGCTTGTTACTTAAACGAAGTCGATCTTGGGTAAAAGGAAATAAAATTTTGAATTCATTGCGTTCACGCGTAGATTTCTAACGGCGGTGACCACCCCAATGCATTGACCACGCGATACATTGACCACCGCGATGCATTGACCACCGCGATCGATGACCATCCGATGATGTGACCACCTCCGATCGGTGACCATCGTAATGCTTTGATCACGCAATCACGGTGGCAACCCCGATATAGAGACTCCGCGTGCAATGACCACCCACGATGCATAGGCGCGCGCGTCGATGGCCATCGTGATTCATTCACCACCGCGATCGATGACCACCACGATCGCGGTGATCATCCCGATCGCGATGACCTTCTCCGATCACGGTGACCATCGCGATGCATTGACCACCGCGATGCATTGACCACCCCGATCCATTGACCACCAGCGATGCGTGGCCACCCAGAATCTGAGAGACACGTAATCGGGTGACCACCCTTGATCACGAGAGACACCACGATCGCGAAGAAGCGTGATCTGAGAGACACTTCGATGCATTCACCACCGTGATCGATGACCACCCCAATGCATTGACCACGCGATTCATTGACCACCACGATCGGTGACCATCCCGATCGGTGACCACTGCGGTGAACATCCGCGATGCATCGACCACCCCGATCCATTGACCACGCGATCGGTGGCCACCCGATCTGAGAGACACCTTGATGTAGTGACCACCCCGATCACGAGAACAACTGCGATGAAGTGACACCGCGATGCACTAACAACCATGATGCAGTGACACGCGATGCATTGACCACCCCGATGCATCGCGGTGTTTCTTTAAGCGTCTAGAAAAAAATTTGGCGTCGAAAAGAAAAAAAAACCTTTTTTAGCGTCCGGAAAGAAAAAAATCAACGCTATTTTTTAGTTAATTAGGGGTAGTTTTGTTTTAGTTACCATTTTTATGTCCTTATAACCAATTAAGATTTAAGTGTGTCCTAAGTGCCTAATTAAATACTCAAAGTAGTCATTATAAACAAATACCAATTTTTATGGTCAAAGTGTATAGTATTAGAAGGGGTTGGTACATTTTATATGTACCAATTGATGCTTAAATCATTGTCCTAAAATTTTTTTCCCGAAAGGATCATTTTATTGACTTGGCCTTCAACAGGCAAACCATGTACATGCCTTCATTAACTCACAGCTAGGAAAGACAACAAACAACAAAAAATAAATGAAGAGAGTTTGAAAGTAATAATACTTGAGTAAACTTCAACTTAGTTTATTCATCATAAAAAGTGAGTATAAATAGGTACAAGTAAGTGAGAAAGGTCTAGTAGAGTATAAGCTAGGAGAGATCAATTAATTACTAGAAATTCGGCTAGTATTAATTGCTAGAGTTGTCTATTACCTAATAAGACAAAAAGAGTTACTTTATGACTTTATGACATATTAATTGTTTATTCAATACAATTAATATGTCTTACAATAATATGTCTCACAGTTAATATATTACACTAATGTAACGTAATATTTCCATACCCACTTCAAGCGGGTTGTATATGTTTATACGACCAAGTTTGCTACTCAATCTATTTGAACATAAGTGGCGGAATGGCCTTGGTGAGAATATCGACGTTACGATCTGTGAGGAAACATCTTTGGAGTTGAATAATCTTGGCATCAATCTTCTCGCTTGAGGAAGTGTACATCAATGTCCACATGTTTGGTTTTATCATGATGGGTGGATCCTCTGCCATGCATAAAAGTGAATTATTGTCACGACAGTGTGATAGGTTCTTTGAATAAATTTGTTGAAGTTCGATGGGACCACTTTTTATCCATAGAGCTTCACAAATACCCAAAACTAGTGCCACGAGTTCGAACTTGTGCTTTGCTTACAGAGACGAGTGGGTTGTTTCTTGCTCCTCCAGGGTGACAAGATTTCCCCATACATAAGAAGCGATGCTTTGTAGTAGACCTTATCGTGTGACGACCCGGCCCAATCGACATCAGTGTAAACCTTGATAGATCTCTCGGTAGACTTGGTGAAATGTAAGCCTTGGCCGGGAGTGGACTTGGTACCTCGATTATCCTGTTCACGACATTCAATGTTGCTCGATGAGGGCAATGCATGAGCCGGCTAACGGGCCGACTCCATATGCAATATCGAGGTCTTGTATGGGATAGATAAATGAGTTTCCTTACAAGTCTTTGATATTGATCCTTCCCGGCGACAATGTCACCATGCGGAGAGGTATTCTTGGTCTCTTTGGGGATCTGGCGGTTTGCATCCCGACATACCAGTTTCCTTCGTGAGTCCGGCCACATACTTCCTCTGTGAGAACGAGATATACCACAGGCACATTCTCGCTATTTCCATACCAAAGTACTTGAGGTAGCCCAAATCTTTAACTTGAAATACTTGGCGGCCAGGGGTCTTGATTGTTGGATCTCGGCGAAGTCATCACCGATAAGGATGATATCATCCACATAGACAATAAGAATGGATCTTTTACGGTTTGTTGTTTTGATAAACATGGTGTGATCGAGTTGCATTGATGATATCCAGTGACTTTAACCACGATTAGTAAGTTTGCCAAACCAGGCTCTGAGGAGCTTGCTTTGGAACCATATAGAGATTTCCTCAATTTGCAAACTTTCCCTTGAGAATGAGTGTTGGCAAAACCGGGAGGTACATTCATATAGACTTCCTCGATAAGGTCACCATTTAGGAACACATTCTTGATATCCAATTGGTGGAGAGGCCGAGTCAAGTTGGATGACAAGTGAGATCGATACTGCAGCGGTGTTTAGCTTTGCCCACAGTGCAAAGGTCTCTTTGTAGTAAAGTCCATATGTTTGAGTGAATCCCTTGCTTGAGATCTAGCTTTGTATTTGTCAATAGTACCATCGACATTGTACTTGATAGTGAGCGACCATTTACAATTGTTGTCTTCTTTCCATTTGGGAGAGTGGTGAGGTCCAGCGTATGGTTGTCAAGGAGAAGCGATCATTTCGATTTGGTGTTTGCCTTCCACTTATCATGTTGGAGAGCCTCTGTATATTCTTAGGAATAGAGTGAGAGTCAAGTCTGTGTAAACATAGCAAAAGAAGGTGACAAGTGATCATAAGACACATAAGTATGGATAGAGTGATTAGTGCATGATCTCTTTCCACTTCCGGACGACAATAGGCTGTCATCAATATCGATGGAATGAGCAGGATCTGTAGGCTCGAGGAAGTTCTTTGAGGTTCGGGGGTTCGATGGGTCTTTGAGGCTCGATGGTCTGCTTTGAGGTTCGATGAGTCTTTGGGGCTCGATGAGGCTCTTGAGTTTGATGGGTGATGAGTATCAGTGTCTGTTTGAGGGGTTGGTTGAGGGATTGGGTGATCTCAATCTCAATAAGGTTGCCATCTGGGATTTGTCTCGATAGGTTTCTTTGTAGTAAGGGGTTTTTCAAAGAATTTTACATCCATAGAATTGTAAAATCTTTTGTCGATGGGAGAATAACACTTGTAACCTTTCTGTCTTTGGCATAGCCAAGGAAGATGCACTTATGAGCTTTGGGATCAAGTTTGCTTCTATTTTGGGCGTGAATATAGACAAACACAGTACATCCAAAGATCTTTGGAGGCAAGTCAGCAAAGAGATGAGGGCAAGGATGAGTTGTCGGCGAGGGTTTGAATGGGAGTCTTGAATCTAACACTCTGTTTGGGTAACTTTGTTGATCGGTATGTGGCGATTAATATAGCTTCACCCCACATATATTTAGGCACGTGTGTGGTGAACATGGCCCATCTGGCCATTTCGGTAAAGTGCTGTTCTTCCTCTCGGCAACCCCATTTCTTTGAGGTGTCTCTACCACGACTCTTGGTGTGAATAATCCCTTATCATTCGGGAAGGTGTTGAGATTGGACTCATAGTATTCCAAGGCATTATCTGTTTTTAAGATTTTAATCTTAGTGTCAAATTAGTGGATACCATGTTATAGAACTCTTGGAAGATGGTTCCAACTTGATTTATCTTTCATCGGGAACAACCATGTGATCTGGTGTGGTCATCTATGAAAGTGACAAACCACCTCTTTCTGTTATACTTTTAACTTTTGAGGTCCCAGTACATCACTATGAATCGAGTGAAAGGTGTGGAAGGTAAATAAGGTATTTTAGTATACCTGATTTAGTAAGTTTAGCAAGTGACAAATATCACATTGAAGGTCAGCGAGGTTACATCCTTTAAACAATTCGAGAATTAAAGACTTTAAATAACCAAAACTTGGATGACCTAGCCTATAATACCATAACATGATATTGTCTAAGGTTTGGGCTGCTGAGGTCTTTGAAGCGATTTCGATCTTCAATCTTACATCTTGATGGGTTGACCATAAGCGATCTGGCGAGGCTTTAGCTCTCCCAATCACTTCTGTGAAGAAAGATCTGGAAAATACATTGATTGTCATTAAACAAGGCTTTGTCCAATTTAGGTCTTTAGTGAGTCTCTTGTGAGATATCAGATTCTGATCTAATTTAGGAACAAATAGGACATCCGAAGGTATATCTTATCGATAAGTTTAACATTTCCAAACCCCTGTGCACATGAGATAGATCCATCGACAATCTTAATATTGTGGGTTTGATGACGGGGCCTAAAGCGAGATATGAGACTCTTGTTACCGTCATATGGGATGAAGCCCCGAATCAACAATCAAGTATCATTCTTGAGAGGTGAGTGGAATATACTGTTTTAGCATGAGTAGCTATGTCGGTGATAGAACTACCTTCCTTTTGTTGAGCAATGAAGGCTTTGAAAGCGACAAGCCCGGCATTCAACATGGTATCTTTGTTCCACTTCTTCAACGACATGCCTTTGACTCTCCCTGGTTGGTTTGGAGGGTTTAAAGGAATTAGGCTTACCGTGTAGTTTCCGACAATTGTCCTTGGTGTGATTTGTGCGTTTGCGGTGGTCACGAGAACAACTTTCTGTCTTCTCGGTAGGGTTCTGTAAGTATCGGTGACCTCGCCGAGGCTTCACGATCACCAACATTCTTTGAGCTATCGGTAGGGTGATCCAGCGGGGTTGCTTTGCGGCATTACTTTCCTCTGCTTTCCTCGTGTTTGACTTGACAAACCTGATTTGGTGAGGAGAGGTTTAGTAGCAAGAACTCTGCCTCTAACATCATCAAGGATGAGTTCATTACAGTGAGGAACTTGAATACCCTCTTCTTCTCAATGATATTCTTGTATAAGGCGACATCCTCTACATCCTTCCATGGGTGAATTTCCAACATATCTAGGTGTTGCCATGCCTTAGATAGTTGGTTGAAGTATTGAGTTCTGAGACGAGATCCCTTGCACGCAATTTTGGATTTGAGCTTCAAGATCATAGACCTCGGATGTATTGTCCTTTTTTGAGTAAAGGTCTACGCCTTTGTCCCGATTTCCTTTGCGATATCATACATCGATGAAGTTCTCAGATCTCTTTTGTCATTGACCTCGTGAGGATGGTCATGACTTGGTTATTCTGTATCCATGCTTCAAACTTGGGGTCGATTTCGGCGAGGCGGAGTTTGGAGCAGGATAAGTATCCCGTCTTGCTCGGCTTTGAGATATACATTTTCATAGATCTTGACCACAACAGGTAGTTATTGCCATCAAGTCTGTGATTTGTAAAAGAATGGTTTTGGTGACCCCAGTCTGCTTTGAGGTAGTGAGGCTCAAGCGAGGTGAGAAGCTTGGGATAATGAAGACATTCTTGATTCGAAGTCTTGAGGATTTGCAGTGGTTCGGGAGTTTAAGGCTCGATACCATGAAGAGAGTTTGAAAGTAATAATACTTGAGTAAACTTCAACTTAGTTTATTCATCATAAAAGAGTGAGTATAAATAGGTACAAGTAAGTGAAAGGTCTAGTAGAGTATAAGCTAGGAGAGAGCAATTAATTACTAGAGTCGGCTAGTATTAATTGCTTTAGAGTTATCTATTACCTAATAAGACAAAAGAGTTGCTTTATGACTTTATGACATATTAATTGTTTATTCAATACAATTAATATGTCTTACAATTAATGTGTCTCACAATTAATATGTTACACTAATGTAACGTAATATTTCCACAATAAAAGTTCCTATTTATTGACAATAATCTAGACACCAAGCTAGTCTAATGTTCTTCGCACATTCCACAGTTTTTGAAAGAAAGACATAGGCTGGTGGTCTCTCCTCCTCATATCCGTGTAGAAGTTTGTTCCTCCACATCAAATTCCGTAGACTTCTTACGACCAAACATACTTCCATTTATTACCATGAGAGAGAGGCGGTCTCTTTCCTTAAGTTCATCCGCATCGAGTGTTTCATCATCGAGTTGCAAAACAATTTGGCCTGCTTGCATCAGGTACACATGCATTCCAAACATTCTTGGCCCAGGGGAAATCCCTTAGGGCATGTAAGATGGATTCCCCCCCTTAATCACATAAAGTGCAAAAAGGTTCTTCAGTCACATATCATGCATAGACGAATTCCTTCACAAGTAGGACTTTATGTGCTATAGTCCATAGAAGGAAGCTATTCCTAGTCGGTCCCTTCAGCTCCTATTTATACTTCCAAATTTCACTCTCCCATTAATGATTCTGATTCTGCATCTGTCAAGAGTACCCCGAAGATACTGTATACTGGCCTTTTGCATCTGCTTTCCAGATTGCCCCTGTACTACATATCTCAAATCCACTCTGCAGGTGATTAAAAGCCATGCAGATTCCTCTCCAAGTTGGAAAGCGACTTGCCTTGGTGTGAGGCTTGATTCCTTGTACTTGTGCGTGAACACAGTACCCAAAGTGCCTCCTTTTTATTTATAAGGTCCCAAACAATTTTTCCCAACATGGAAATATTCATATTCATCAATTTTTAAGTCCCAGGCCCCCTTCTTGCTTATCGGTGCAAAGTGTCTCCCCAGCGAGTGTATGCATTTTCTACGGTGTCATCATCCCCCAAAAAAACACGCAAATATTTTCCATCTTGTTTAAAGTAGTAATTGGTAGCATTGTGGTTTGCATAATGTAATATGGTTGTGTGGCCAAATAACTCTTGATAAGGACACATTTCCCTGCCTTGGATAAAGCTTTGGCCTTCCAAGCAGTTAACTTATTCCTCATCTTGTCCTCAAAGAATCAGAAGTGAGACACTTTCATTCTTCCATGAATAAGATGCACTTCAAGGTACTTAACAAGATTATTAGTATAGGAGATTCCCAGCCGTTGAGCAATAACTGATATGGTATTGCTCCCCACGTTGCTACTGGTAAAGAATCTTGACTTGGATGCACTAATCTTCTGCCGAGAACATCTGCAGAAATCTTCAAGCACCCCCTCAATCACCTGAGCCTGGTGAGCACTAGCTTCACCAAATAAAATAAGGTCATCTGGAAAAAAGGTGTGAGAGATAGGAGGGCCACCTCTGGAGAATGTCATTGGTTTCCATTTTCCTTCCTCTACATCTTTGTAAATTTTTGCACTCGGGATTTCCATCTGAGAGGAAAAAGTTCTCATCACAAATTCGATAACCGATTTTCCTACGGTACCCCAACATTTCTTGAAAAAGATTGGGGTAGTCCATCTGTCCCGCGACTTTATATGTCCCACAGTGTCAAAGCATGCATCAACCACTTCTTTCTCACAAATCTGTCTATTTAAAAAGTTTTGATCCGTCTGATTTAGGGCAAGTAATGGGAGGTGGCAGTCACAGAAATGATGTTCATCTTCTCTATAGTATAAATTCATGTAGTAACTTCTTATCATATTATGCACTTCACTTACATCAGTACTCCATGATCCGCCAGTTCTTTTTAAAGTGGCACTCTGTTTCTTTGTTTCCTTTTGATAGATGTAAGATGGTAGAAGTGTGTGTTTCTTTCCCCTTCAACAATCCACTCCAAATGGGATTTCTGGTGCCAATATTTCTCTTCTTGGATCATAATGTCTGTGTATTCTTTCTTCAACTTGGTTTCCAGCTTTGTGAGGTAGGAATATGGGTAGTTTGATAGGGCTTCCTGTATGGCCCCTAACCTTTTTATGCAAGTTCTTTTTCTACTAAAATATTGCCAAAGATAGTTATGTTCCAGTGACATGCCTTGACCATAAATCTCTTTGCTACTGCCTCAAAATCCGAGTCATTCTGATCCTAATTTGTATCCACAAAATCAGCAAACTCGGAATGCTCAAACCAAGCATTTTGGAAAATCAATGGGGGGACCTCTGAACCTCTGCTTGTTGTGTTCTAGTTGGAGAAGGAGGGGATGGTGGTCCGAATGAGTGCTTGTTAAGTGAGTTAGGATAGCCTCAGGGAACAGAGATAGCCAGTCCACACTGCACCAGGCTTGATCCAACCTTTCTTGAATATGTATGCCCTTGTACAAAGGTCCTTTCCTAGTAAATCTTGGACCTTGAAACAGGACACCCACAAGATCACAAGCATCAGTCGTTCTTCTCATACTGTCTACATTAATACCTCTAATAGGACGACCACCTTTTTTGTCAGCCTGGTCAATTACCTGATTAAAGTGCCCTATGAGGCACCATAGGTGTTTCATAATCTGGGAAATCCGTTCAAAGTATGTCCAGCATTCATTCCTTAGCAGGAATAGGGGATGCATAAACTATAGTCAGGACCCAGCTAACGTCACTATCCTTCATGATTGCTGGGTTTAGACAATAATTCATGCTGGAAAGAATAGTCAGAGGAAGCGTGTTGTCATTTCGAAACACCGGATACCCCACAAATCCTCTTGCCTCTACACATGTGCTTTTGTTGAAGTGGGAAGTCGGAGAATACTCAAGCTTGCTCCTTTGCTCACCACAGTTTCAAGTAGGCACAACAAGTTGGGTTTATGATACATTAATAGAGATTTTACATTTGGAGAAGCGACTAATCCTGCTCTATACAATTCCAAGTTATAATCTTCATTTAAAAGGTTATTACGGTGTAGGGTGTCCTCTATCCAATCCTTCCCTACCATCAAGTGGTTCATCCACTTAGCTTCCAAGTAGCTACATTTACATTATCTCCTTTCTCTGCTTGCTAACCATTTCTCCCATCTAGTGGTTTTGCCTTTAGGTTCCCATCTCCTCCTACTTTTCTAGAGTGAGCCCTGTCATTTTTACGTAATATGTCATCCCGGATTTTCCATCCATTGTATGTGGTGGTTTGTCTTTCACGTTGGATATATCATATAAGGGGTTGTTAGGGGTTCTAGAGGGCTTAGTTATACTCTTTGCCGTTAAAGGTCATTTGGTTGACATTGCGTGTGTTGATTCATTTGAAGAGTTCCACTTTCCTTTTTTGTTTCTGTTTTTAAGAGTTCTGCTCAAGTTTGAGTCGGTATCCATGTCGATTGCTATTGTTTTATTAGAATCCTTTGTAAACTTATCCTTGAGACAATAATGACACCACAGGTTCCTTAAAATTTGAGCCTGCTTCTATCATTTGATCTGTTATCTTATCAGGGCATCCCGGTTGCTCTTCTGTTTCCTTGTCCGGTTCCTCTTCATATAGCACATTAAATCTTGATCCAGAGTTCATGTCTTGCATGCATGTATCTCTGAGATCTACCCATATTACATGTCTCATTCACATTTGTCATAACTTGGTCTCTGTCCCGTGCTAGGCCTCCTTCTTGATTTGTGCAATCATCCATGGACCAAATGGTTTCTCGGTGTAGGACAAGTTGGTTTACTTGAGGTGGCCCTGCTGCATTTTCTTTCCCGGCTGAGGATCGAGATGGGGTTTTATACTAGAACCTTTGTTGGGTTTGTGTCCCAATCGCCACATTCAAAGCAAATCTGCTTGTGAGCCTCATACTCCACTTTGCAAAGGCATTCCCGTTTAACACCACCTTCGTTCACAACACATGATCTGATTCATTTCCACACATACCTCACAAATTTTGCCTAGTAGTCTTGGGCGTAACTACATCCACTTTCACTGGTTTTCAATTCTTACAGCAAGTTGCAACAGAAGCTGTTCATCCTCAAACAATTACAAAGGCATGCACAGGAATCGACACACACCAATATAGATAAGATTTTTACAGAGGGCTAGAAAAATGGCCTCCACTTTATCAACATGTTAAGTAGTGTCCACTGAATTAACCATGGTCCCGTAAACAAGGCATAGTCATAATCCTCTTTCTTTGACATATCGAATCATGTAGTAGTCTTGTTCTAGATCAATAATATCCGACTCACCTGCTCTGCCCCACATACTATTTAAAAGCTATTTGAAGGATCTTGAGAAAACAGATCCGGCCGAGCACCTTCACTATTACACTTTGTAGCCAAGTTCGCGATAAGTCTACATAGTCTCCACTAGGATATCAATGTGGTCATCATATGTATATATTCCTCTCCAATTTTCCATGATAGTAATAAAATCGGCATTATCTCCTTCATCTTCACCATCCCCATGTAAAATATTTCATGTCTCTTCGGTTCCACGGAGGATGTCGGCACCGCCGCTTTAACATCCACGCCGATTGCCTGTGGTCTACGTCAATTCAATTTCTTTCCATTTATCGGAGCTTAGTCGAAGGAGGTCCGATTCCTCGATGGTGACCTCCTCCATCTGTTTCCATGGCGTAGGGTTCCATCTGAGAGGGCCTAGAGATTCAAGCACCAGGCGGCCGCCCGTTAAAGTTTGCTCGGAATCGCCCAAATCCTAATCTGATTTTTTTCTATTGTCCTAAATTTTATATATGCCTACAACACAGTTTGAAAGAGGGCATTGGGTTGTTAAGCCCATTTGACCACAATATTTGTTTATAAAGGATGTGCAAATAATTTTTGGTACATTTAACATTTCTCCTACAATATACTCATTATACCTAAAATTACCTCTGATTCCATTTATTAATTTCCAAATCAATAACCTTAAACCCCAAATCACCCATACCCGTCTCACGTAACACAAAATCACACCCAACCCGGTAGCAACAAATAAGAAAAGAAATCACAGCAGAAGACACCGCCATTTACATCGGGAAAAAAATCCCATTCCTCACCCATGTCGGCCTTTCCATCTCCAACCTGTTCCCCCATTCCCGTTCCATCTGAACTCGTTGCCTCTGAAAAACACGAATTCGAACTCGTTACCAATAAAAAAACGTAAAAAAATCACGGCAAACAATAGAAAAATGTGTAGTAAATACTACATTTTTTATAAATGAGGTGGAGGGGAGGACTTTGAAGAGAATAGGAATAATTAGATAGAACAAGTTTCAATGTGTGCGTGCAGAAAAACGAGAAGAGGGGGCCTTTGAAGGAGAAGAGAAAGAATTGAACAGAACAAGTTTCTCGATTTGTGCGTGTCATCATTTCCCATGGGCCATGCTAATCTTCTCTTTATCGTTCCAATTTTATCGGTAGTCCCGAAGGCACAGACATAACAAGTTTCAATGTATGTATGTGTGTGTGTGCGGAAAAAGCGATGGAAATAGGGACTTTTGGGAAGGAGAGGAAGAATTAGACATTCAAATTTTGAATCTGTGTGAAAGAGGAGGAGGGAGATTTTGAAGGAGAATAAGAAGAATTGGATATTTAAATTTTGAATATGTGTGTGAAAGATTGGGATTTGAGGTTGAATGAAAGAGAGGCATTTTAGTAAGCATTTTTCAGATTTTTTTCTTTTTGCTTTTGAGTTGAAAATTGGTCAAAGACTAACTAGCCAATAAATTGTTGGAAAAAGACTATGTAGCCAGATTCTCGCTTTGAAAGGATATTTGTGATAAGCGTTTATGCTTAACCATGACTTTGTCTAAACAAGTGAAGGGCAAAAGAGTTTAAACGAGGTGGGTGTAACAATAAAATTTGTTGCACCACCCAATTTCTTTACTACGTACTTTTTGTTGGATCAAGCCATCATAGTTTTGAGTTAAGTGAGCATACCTTGGCCATTTGTAAAATGATCGTTTTCTAATGATAAAATTCATTTGCATGACGTTACGTTTCATAAGCGTATTCTATCATGTCATATAAATAGAAGCATCGGTGTGTGAGAAGAGAGAATTTACGATACACATCATGTTGTAGGAATATAGGAACCACAGTATCTGAGGTGATAATATGCTTCAACTAAAGCCTTATTAGAGATCTCAATAATGATATGAATTGGATCAATGTCAAGTATTTGAGGGGTGAGGGCCTGATAATGTCGAGCGTGTCCCCAACCTTAAGGATTGATGTATACACCTTAAACCTTAAGGTCTATGATGGTTGGTGTTTGAGGCATGGAGCCCTTAAGCACAATAGGCTCACCTTGCTTTCCTTGAGGCCTAGAGTCGTGACCTCATTGATTTCTCTTTTATGTAAAGAAGGTGTGTTGTCGAGCTAGGACATTCACATCAGAAGCTCTATATGGTGCTTTATCTCTAAAATAAAGATAAAAAGTGAATTTTTTTTCAAATACCTCAATATTAGAAGCCTTATCCCTATTTATTTTTAGGGTCAATGAACAGTGTATCTTCATTTGTTGAGCACTATCCCTATTGTAATGGTATTTGGTATAAAGATAGGGATATAGATGTTGTTGTGTAGTGTTTTGAATTGTAATGTTGTAAAATAGAGATATGTATTATTTCATATTATTTTAAGGATAAAAAATAGGATTTCTGATGTGAATACTCTAAGAAAATTTGAGCTAAATGTCCACATGTTAGAGAGTTATTTTGGACTCATATCATGGTATCTTATAATCGATCTTTAGCCAAATTTTAGAAGAAAGATTTTACATTTGCACATAATAAGAAGAAAGAGCATAAGGCTCATCCCAGGTGGTTAGTCACCTGGGTTTTACCCTGGCCTCCCTGGGAGGACCAGGGTTCGATTCCCCCTTCCCCCATTCCCCTCCTTTCGTAGCAGAAAAAAAAAAAATAATAATAATAATAATAAGAAGAATAATAAGGTTAATTAACACATTCGTTGCATAAAAAATAATTGAAAATTAATACAAATAGTGTCACCGGTCAATGCATTATTACTGCATTTTATTAGATTATAATGTTAATTAAAAAAATATGAGCATCTTAAAACATTTACATCAGATTCTATACTTTAAAGATTCAAACACAACTTTTTCCTAATTTATAAAATTCTACCTTGGGTCAAAATCAGTGGCGGTCGCATGATCTCGGGTAAGAGGCAATAAATTTGTTTAAAGACAAATAAAAAGTTTAAGGGGCAAACTATGTGCATAGTTTGAATATTAGTGTATTTTTTCCGGATCAAGGTGGGTTGTTGCCCTCCTTGATTGTACGTAGATCCGCTAGGTCAAATACGCCAGCATTTTTACTTTCAGATTCTCTTATGTCAAACTGAATCAAAATATGAAGTTTGTAGGAACAAGCCCCAAGATTATGGGTTTGGGATGTTTTATTATTATTATTATTATTATTATTATTATTATTATTATTGAACAGCTATGCAAAAGACCAGGTGGGAGACTAACTTTAAGATGTTTATATTTTTTGTTTGTTTTAATATTTTAAGGTTGAAGTGGATTGAGTTTTACTTACAAGATATAGGTATATCTTGGTGGAGAGTGATGATAGATGAGAGCGAGAAAGGGGAGGGTGGAATAAGGATAGTTTAGTAAGGTGGGATATTGAGGAAGATGACTATAAGGATAGTGTAGTACTTTAACAAAATTGTATGTGGAATTGACCTGACATTAAATTTTTAGCCTTGGCAAATACCAAGTGCCCCAACTTTATTGCAATTTCTAGATTTTCTATTTTATCACATTGTAATGTTAATTAATTTTTTCTTATACAAGCACGAGTTTTCATGCATTTTAGCATTTAAAATATTTACTTTGTCATTGAGAAAATCAAAATAGTTGCAGCATGAAAAATAATTACATGTCATTAGTTATTTTCTTTAATCATCGTCCCGAACATAAGCAAAATAAATTCACTTTCAATAAGAAAGCCCATGATATATAAAAAAACTCAACTCATGCGTCTCCACAAGGTGCTAAGCCAAATCCACTAGAAACCAAATCCTTAACATTACCACAGAACAACGAGATCACGTAAGGCCAAATGAAAGGGGCTGATGTATGTCCTCTTGATAAACTGCTGTTGCGGTGCACCCCTGTGGTTCGGAACCACCTTCAAAATTCTCTTGGCTCCCACTGCTGCTACTTTAGATTTCTTTTTCAAGATCTCAATCTCAACAGCTGCTTTCCATCAACTCATCCATAGTCTTGGGCTTCCTACCACCCATCACTTCTCGAATCTTAATATCCAAGCCATTATAGAACAATTCTATCTTCCGGCTCTCATTCGTCGACAATTCTGGAATATAACGGCCTGACTCGTCAAATCTTTGACGGTACTCCATAATTGACATCTTATCTTTTACAAGTACAAAAGCGACTATACTTTTTGCTTGCTTAGCGGAGAGTAAGTACTCCGGTAGAAAAAGTCGTGGAGCAGTTCCCAAGCTGTCATGTCACCACTTGCACCATTCAATCATCTCAATCCACTCTGGCGGATCCCATAACAAAGACTTAGCCAAAGCATTACCCATTTATCCTTCGGGAATTCTATAGTCTTGCATACGTTCTCGGTAGCACTTAACAATCTTTCAGATTCTGTGGGGTCCTTGATTCCTTTGAATGGATAGGCATGAATCTTGTTTAGAATGTTAAACAACTTAGCATTAGCATGCAGATCACCACCATGGTGCTGCTGAACGGGTGGTGCATGCTGATAATGTGCAGCATAAGGTGCCTGATAAAGCGGTGGATAAGCCTGATGGTTAACCGGGGGTATCCCTGGGTGGATAGGCAAGGTGTTTATTCTGCTCTTCTGGTGCTCTGAATGTACACTGAAGGGATAAGCCATCTGAGGCTCCTGCCGATACCTGTAGAAAGCATAAGGATTTGGCCTTGCATACCGGTGAAAGGCTGCCTGATGTCCTGAGGATTGCTCATTCTAAGAGCGAGGTGATTGTTGAACTCTTTGTGGTTGATGGTAAGCTAGAGACTGTGGTGGATAAATCTTTTGTTGAGGTGGGTAAACTAGTGGTAGAGGAGGATAGATAGATACTTGAGAAGGATATGTCGATGTCTGTGGGGGAAATACTGTTGGTGGAGGGTATATTGATTATGGAGGTGGGTAATATGTATGTGGTGGATAGACAGAGGGTGGTGGAGGGTAAGCTCATGATGGTGGTGGTATGGCCAGAAGTGGTAGAGATATAGGTACCTTAACATGAAAACCGAATGAAGAAATGCCTGAGGCAAGGAGCTGTCCAGTAGAAGGCATGAATCTGATACTAACGGCGTTTGATCCTGAGAAGCACTTACAAAACCCGGCTGAAGAACCCCTATACCCACTGTACCCTCTTGAACCCTTTCTTCTTCTTCCTCACTCTATCAAGATTTTCCTGAACTCCCAGCTTCATTCGGATGCGGATTAGCTCTCATTCCAACCATTCTGTTCCAAAGAAAGAGGTTAGCTAGTGATTCAGGAAAAGATAAACTTATCTTTTAAAGTTTCAACTCTAGCTAAGGAAAGAAAATTAATCTACGATACCAAGCTGTGATGTCCTTTCCAAAATACCGAGTCCTTATTGATTTGAATGTCCGCACGTATATAACTTAAATTTAATTAACCTATAACTTAAATTTAATTCCCGGAAGATAAAGCGACTACATAATTACATTACATTACTAGGGGTAGAATAGAAATGCCAATGTTGATTCCATTACAACACAAAATCAAGAGTTCAAGAAATATCCTCCAAAAGATATTCTAAGTTATTACAACGTTTCATAAAATTCTCAGAAGTCTAGTTTATTACAAAAGTGAAATATTGATAAAACATCAAGATGTCGCGAGGTCACTCCTCGAAGAACTCATACACTTAATACTTACATCACCTTCTCGGGGTAGGAAACAACATAATAAAGGGTAAGTACAAACGTACTTAATAAATGGTAGATTACTGAATCTATACAAGTCATATCTCATGAATATCAAGCAAACATAATAACATGTATGTTTCCCTCGCTCACCACACTCCAATAGTCTCACCAGTTGACTCAACCAAATAAGACATTTGTTACACATTAATCCAAGGACACTCTACATGGTGAAGACTGCACCACGAGACATTCAGCACCTCATATAGCACGACTATCTAAACGTGTGGAATATTACACGAGTCCACAACAATATCTAGAAAGTGTGGAGGTGTAATAGTTCCATACTGCGTTACAAAAATGTGTCTCACCAAGGATTAACATGTTTTAGCTTTTAGACTCATCAAATACGTATTTAAGCGATTAAACTAACCACCTAAGTTTATTGCACATAAAAAGGCTTATTAAGACCACTAGACCTTAAACAAACTCTACATTATACACTCAGCTCATTGCATACAAATATTAGATTCTAATACAATACCCACGTGGCTAAGAAATAAAGCTTATGTTGATCCCCAGTATCTCCCTGCAGAGAGTTTCCATAAGGTGCTGAGCCGAATCCACCAGAAACCAAACTCCTAACTTCGTCACGTTACAAGTAAGACATTGATCTCAAGTCAACATCATATAAGGGTAAGTGTAGATTGTTCCAATGCTCCCGTGAGACACGGTGCGGAGCCAAAGCCACTAGACCACGTACACCTAACTTTACAATAATCCACATAAGGTTCTACTCTAAGGCATGCTTCAAAACGGACTTTAAATGTGATTTTGTGCTACAGGGCACTTTGGCGCCCGTCAAGGAACCTCGGTAACATCCTGTCCAAATATGGAGGCTTCAGCGTCCGCCAAGCTTGTTGGCGCCTGCCAACAAATGACATAGCTCTCTCTTCACCATTGGCGCTTGCCAAACTGCTCTTGGCGCCCGTCAAACTTTCCTGGAGCCTATTGACCAAGCTTGGCGCCCGCCAAAAGTGAACAGAGCTCTCTTCTATAATAGTCTAAAATGTTTTGTGTATACCTGTAAAACCCTGAACATTTAATAAATGGTATTGTTGTCATTTGTTGATAAGTTATTTTTCAGAATTTAATAAATCACAAAAAAAGACGTCATTGACCAGAATTGTAACTCTTTTAATTAAATAGATAAATATTGGGATCCGTTATTTTAGATAAGATATTTAAGAGTTAGGATTTGAGATAATTATTGAATTACTTGAAAAAAAGATTACACGCTATAAATGTGTTGTGATGTACCAAACAAATAAAAAAAAAAGATATATAAAAAAGGATGGAGCAGCCGCACCTTGTGCGTGAACAGAGAAGAAAAGAGGGGAGAAGAAAAAAAGAAAATAGAAGAAGATGGTCCGGTCATAATACGGTACACCGTTTTTCAATCGGTTTCATGAGTGGTTTGTGGGTAAATTTAAGTTATAATATTTAATGTGTTTTAAGAGTTTTAATTATAGATTTAGGATTAGAGATTGTGCCTTTAATTATTAGGATTCTTTGGGGATTGACGGAGGATTGAAAAAGGAAAACCGGTGTTAGATTCGTTGTCGGGTTGTAGATTCACGTATGATTTGGAAGTAAGATGTTGTTTGGTTCATAGTTCGGCTCGTATTTAAGGTAAAATGTTATTCTTATCTAAAGATTTCGTTTTAGTTTAAAGATCATGTTTTTATTGTGTTTGAATATTGTTTTATGATAAACTAAGAAAGTAGATATGATTATGCGTAGCTGGGTATTTGCCAACTATGTTTTCAGAAAGTTATTCTCTTTTCTAGTTACTTTCCTATAAGTTGTTCTAAGCTTTTGGTTACTAGAATGAAGATAGGATGGTTGTTCGGTGTTTTTATGGCTTTGGTATGCTCCCGCAGGTTATATATGGTTTTAAACATGATTATATGTGCTTTATGTACTCCTATGTGCTTTACTCACTAAATATGTACCCGCAATGTGTACAAGAGCATTGAGATCAACTCATGGGTCGTATTTGGATGTATGGTTAGTTATTACCCCCATGTCGTTCCCAAAAAGATGTATAACAAGAGTACCGTGATCCCACATGTCACGTGGGGATGTGCCAATCGTATTACCCAAAGTTGCAACATGAACATGATATGAATATATAAGACAAGACAAGACAAGACAAGATTATGATTATGCTAAGTCAATAAGAGACTTGAACATGATAGGCATGACACAAACAAGCTACAATTAGTTGAAAGGTAAAATATGGGTTAATAGACAACTTAAGTAAATTTGATCAACAAGTTAAACATAGTAAGTAGGTAAGTAATGTAACGAACAAGTACGTGCAAGATGAATTAACGTAGTTAATAGACATGTCTTCTATGCATTGTTCAAGTTAGTTTTTAAAGTGGATGTTATTATGTTTCAAGTTATTTCTTGAAAGTAGTTTTCTTAAATGTTTCAAGTAATGGCTTTCAAGATGTTTGTGAACTGGATGAAATAGATTAATGTCGTGTCTACCGACATCCCACATGCATGAATCTCTCTTTTTTTCTTATTGAGCTTGTGCACGGGCTCACTCCTTTGTCTATAATAAGAAGATATGCAGATTAAAGACGGGTTGAATGGACGGAAATGAAGAATAAGCGTACGAATGGAGCTATGAAATTCTTTATGTATCGGTGGTTCCGTTATTATCCAAGTTGAGTTGTAATTAATGTTAATAGTTATCCATTGAATTTGTTAATGAAAGATCTTAAGTATCAATTTTAAGTCTCTTTAGCATTCTTTTTTTAACCTCGACTTTACGATATACGTAGGGCGTTTATATGACATTTAAGGTTTACTTAAAATATTACGTGCCGAACATTTTTTTTTTAAAATAATGACTCGGTATCCGAAACATGAGCGGTAGGATACCAAATTCTACAAGTTTATCACTACTACTAAAAAAAAAAAAAAAAAAACCATGTAAATAATAATGATATTGATATGAAATCCATTACTATATTTTTTTTTTTTCTTTTTTCGAGAAGAATAATATTATTTTGATTAAAAAGTATGATTTGAAAGATCGTGTATAGTATAGTGTAAAAAGGAAAAACAACACACACGCACATGGAATACACTGATTATTTTCTATCGCCTTTCAGTGTAGGCTAGCTACCACTCCTACACTACTCTTTCCTCTCTATCCTTTGTCTCTCTTAAACATAAAACAGCAGTCAACCATAAAAAGATATTCAGAAATTCAGACACATAATAATACTTGTGATTGAAAGAAAGAACTACAATCCCCACTTCTTTCCCCCTTTTTTTTTTTTTTTTTCCGGATTTAATTTGATAAATTCCCTACTTTTGGCACCCCACTTCCATCCCCACCCCTGGCTCTTAATTGGACAGATAATCAAGAAAAATTCTTGGAACCCACTTTCCTAATAGTAGAAAAAAGGATGGAATTTCTGGAGCCTCGTACTAAAAACCAAGGTGATGGGAGTACTAGTGGCTCAGACCACCACCATCGCCACCATGAACAACAGCTAGAACAATCTCGTACTACCCATATCCATAACCATGAAATTGCTTCACTTCAGCTTGTTTCCCAAAGTCAACAACAACCGGAGCCCGGTGGACCTGGTGGTGCATCATTTAATATGGGCTCCATGTCTTTTTCTTCAAGAACCTTACCATCTCAACCTCCATCCACCACCACCCCTTCTTCTACCTCCACTGCAATCGTAATTGCAAACAACAACGGCAGTAGCAATTCTTCTGTTGCCGCTGTTAAACCGGTCAAGAAACCTTCCAAAGACCGGCATACTAAAGTCGATGGCCGTGGCCGCCGCATTCGGATGCCCGCCTTATGCGCGGCAAGGGTTTTCCAGCTCACTAGGGAATTGGGCCATAAGTCCGACGGCGAAACAATTGAGTGGCTTTTACACCAAGCTGAACCAGCAATTATTGCTGCCACCGGAACCGGTACTATCCCGGCGAATTTCTCGACTCTTAATTTGTCCTTACGAAATAGTGGTACAACAATTTCGGCCCCAGTTTCCAAGTCGGCACCTTTATTTCTCCACGGCGGCAGCACACCCACCACCGCCATGTTGGGTTTCCACCACCAGCAGCTTACGACCACCGGCTTTGGACAAGACCCTGACGAGAATTTCCTGAAAAAGAGATATAGAAAGACGACGGTGGTGAAACCTCTCCATCGGCGTCGGCGGCGAAACAGGTCAGAATCGGGGTTCAAGAACACGAACCAAGTTCAGAGGTTAAGTCCGGTTCATTTCAACCTTCTTCCGGTTTTATCCCGGCCCAAACCATGTGGGCTGTTGCCCCAGCTGCAGCTAACGTCGGCAACGCCTACTGGATGCTGCCTGTTACCGGCGCCGGCGCCGCAGCCGCAGCGGCAGTAACAACGGCTAGTATGACAGCCCATCATGACCACCAGATGTGGCAGTATAAGGCTGCTGCAACACAAGCAGCTATGCCAATGCAAAGGATTGGAGGCTACGATTTCTCCGGTGGCGGCCGGTTTACTCCGGTTCAACTTGGTTCAATGCTTTTACAGCAATCACAGCCGGTTCAGCAGCTAGGATTAAGTCCTACAGAGGCTACTAACATGGGAATGTTGGCTTCAATCAATGCATATAATGGTAGTAGTAATAATAATAATAATAATAGGGTTGTGGATTTGGGTATGAATTTGAAGCAACATCACCATCAAAACCAACAGTCTCAAGGTAGTGACAGTGGTGATGAAAACCCCAAGGATTCCCAATAATTTCATCATCATCATCATTATCATTATCATTATCTTATTCCCTCTTCAATCTTCATTATTACTATTGTCTTTTCCCTCCTTTTTGGTTGTACAATCTTAATCACCTCTCTCTCTCTCTCTTCTTTAATATTCCCATTCCTTTTGTTAGTGTGTGTGCATTGTATATCTTTTGGTGCTTTGTTTATTGGGGGAGAGAAGAATTATTAGTTTGGTGAGAGATTTTTGGATGATGATTTCTGAAGACCAACACATGTGGACATATCTGGACCATACAGTCTCATTATATGATGAAACTGCATGGTCCGGATGTCTTCACGAGTCTTGCCTCCACCACCACCTAAGAATCTTTGGTAGTTGGTAGTAGTGTATTGGATTTGGACCTATAAGAATATAGGGTAAAAGGGATAACCATTTTGATCACAACAAATCGAAATACAAGATGTGTTATTATACAATTTTTATACAATTGATCGTTAATAAATGAGTTATTTAAACTATTTAAAGTGATCAATTGATGTACAAATGTCTAATGACATATATTATAGGTCATATGTGACTACCCTATTATTGGAATTGTCTTTTATTTGGGGACCATTGCTAGTTGGCCACATAGGTCTAAGTGCAAAAACTTTCTTCATACATAGTTTGTTTTTGGAAGAACAAATGGGTGTGCTTTTATGGAGCAAAGTGATGAGGTTTTGGATTTGAAATTGGAAATGAAAATGGGTTGAATTCTACTTAATTTGCTTTTGTTGTTGGATTCAATTTGGTGTAAACATTTTGAGTGCCACTGATTGGTGAAGTCATCTTCCACTATCCTTCTCTTCAAAAATTGCACATATATTGAATGAAAATTTGATTGATTTGGCTATTATGAATTCTCTAGCAAGTTATAGAGCATTTTTTTTTTCCCATCTAATTTTCATTGCAGATTAACAGTGTACTTAGAATTGTGAAAAGTCCTCATTTTTAATCGTTTATAAGATTAATTATCTACATCCCATCTGTTTACGTTTTTGAACTAAATCCTCTGCAGATTAACAGTGTTGAGATTTTTAAAATGTTAATAATTATATACTTCACCGACTCCTTAAATTTTTAAGAGAGAATAAAATTCAACAAGTGATGTAATTTTATGATTATTGATTAATTTGGCAATAATTTTTCAAGCATTAAAGTGTTATTACTGTTATTTCGGGAAAAATAATTGCGAAAGCTACATGTGAGTGAGAATAGGCCAACTTTTTTGGTCCCATTTTTTCTTTCTTCACTGTATAGCCGTTTCATTTTCGTTACGTTAAACGTGGGACATATGTTGACACTAGCACCAGCATTCATCCACATATCTAGAGCCTCTTAACGTTTACTGCAAAGTTTAATATATATATATATTTTTTTTTCAAAGAAGAAAATACATCAAAGATGGAAATATTTTGACCTAAATACGAATTATAAGTCACAAATTTGTCATATATTATTTAAGTTTAGAATATATGAAACGTGTAAATACTAGTTTGTTTGTATTTTATAGAGACATCCAACTAGAGATATTAATTTGTATTAATTTTTCGTTTAATATAATATTATTTGTACTGTATATATAAATAATGGAATAGGATATGTCAGTTTTCCTTCCACAAGTACAATAATGCGCCTTATCTGTCCAAGCCCTTAAAGATTATTTGATTCCTCCAACAAGAGGAAAAGATGGAGGAGTTGAATTATTAAAGCATTCAAGTGATAGTGAGATGAGTGATGATAAGGATACATCATCTTACCAATTTCTAATTCTCGAAGGGCCCTCCCCACTCCCCACCCCCCACATCCCCCCCCCCCCTCCCTCTAATCTTACCAATTTCATAATTCCTTTTTACACTCTAGTGGTTTAAGCATATTAAGTCTTTAATCTCATATGATATGTATTAATATATGATTTACCCTAGTGCCGACCTTAGAAAAATCGGGGTCTTAGGTGGTTTGTAGGTTGAGACCTTATGTTCAGAGCCGATCTGAGACAGAAACCACTGGTGTTTTATTATTGGGCTGCGACTCAGCACAATATTTTTATCATACAAAATCTAATATTTTTAATACATAAAAATATTAGGCTGATTGAGCCTATTAGATTTTTGTTAACATAAAGAAGTTATTGGGTTGATAGAGTTGAGCCTATTAGTTTTTATTTATTTATTAGAACGAGTATTTGGGGTCACTGCCTGTTGGGTGGGACTAAAAGAGCCGTCTGAGCCGCCTAATGGTAGGACCGGCCATGATTAATTACCCTTTTATAGTTTTCCTCAAGATGTTTAATAGCAAGGGACAACATATATATTATAATATGAAAGTAATGTTTTACATGCTAAACGATAGGAATGTAAAGTATATATTAATATACCATATATGAGTAATTGCTTTATATGATAAACTGTAAAGGGTAAAATATATATATTAATATACCACAGTAAAGTAAAGTATTTATATGCTAAACCACAGGAGTAAAGTGTCATTTCTTTTATAAAATTTTTACAAGCTGCTACGTACGTATCACTTCTACTTCTATCTTATACGTTTACGTGCCTTTATTCGAATAAGACGTGTAGTTGATGATCATTGAGATGACACAGTAATGATGTCAGGTGCGTATGTGTGATGCAAGGTTCACGCACAAAAAGAGACAATACAGTACAACAATGTAGAGATGCTTGACGGTGTGTCGTGGTGTGTGTGCGCGTGGTGATCATGGTCCGACTAGGTACGACTATCCTTGGGTACGGACGTGGTATCCACTGTGCTAACGGAAATAATATGTTCGGTGATATGGGCATATATAATTATACGTGAACTAATAATTATGTTGTTTTTTATGGTGTGATTGACAAGCGTATTTGAGCATACAAAAACAGAAAATAACTCGGACAATATTCCCGATAAAGGAAAACATTGTAGAATATAATTTATGTCTGATCTTTGGGTAAGAAAAACATAGGAATTCACTTCTAAAAGATTACATCCATTAACGAGTTCTAAATATAGATCTTCACACCATCAAGTAAGCGCATTGCATCAATTCACATTTCCATTCACATTACTACACATTATCACTCACCCACACCATATAATCACTTAATCGGTGTAATTGTCTATTGTATATTCAACATCGTAGGTGGAACACTTCACATACGATTGTCAACCACATGATACACACTGTAACTACGAGTTGACATTTGTCTGGGCTTATGATTCTTAATAGCACAATATATCCACAGACACAACCAACGATAGCTATACATAGCCAGGGCAAAACCATCGCATGCACACGCACTATGGTGCACAATCAAGTATCTCCAACCCGTACTACTTTGTTTCCTTTTAATGGATATTACTTCACAATCATGCACCTGGCGTTGTTATTGTGTCATCAGAGTGATCACAACAACCCCACACATGCAAACAATACAACTTATGTGTCATTCTAGTGGTCACAACAGCCACACACACATGCACACCCATAATTACTATGTCATCCTAGTGGTAGGGGTGTACACGGAAACGGATAATCCGAAAACCGAACCGAATTGTAGTGATTCGATTCGGTTCGGTTCGGTTCGGTTATTGATTACCCACGGTCCGGTTTCGGTTTGGATTGCGGAGAAACCGAAAATTTTGGTTCGGTTACGGTTTTGGCCAAAAATTGACCGTAACCGAACCAAAAACCAAACCGAACCGATACAACCGAACCGATATAACCGAACCGTTATCCGAATCAATATAACTGAACCGAAAAATTGTGAGCCGTATTTTTTTTTATTCATTTGTTATACATTTTTATACTTGATTTATTTATTAAACTCCACTAGTCACTATACCATTTATACTGCATACATAATTATACTAAAGTTTATATACTCTACGCCATGTCGGCAACATATTAAACAAATTTTTTTATTTATTTATTTTTGTGATACCAACAAAATCTCATCCACTCACACCTTATCTCTTTCACTAGATCCCAGAGATCGATAGATATCGGATAAGGTAAAAGTACCAACAAAGCAACAAACCCTATTTCATTTTTTCATTAAAGGTTTCACTTCCATTTTCATTCGCTCCAATCTTTCTTCTGACTTTTCTCGATCTTCAACTGGTTTGTGTAAGATTCACTCTTCTATCTTTAACTTTTTTGCATTCTTCTCTACATTGGTTTACAATTAGATTTCCAATATCATCTGTTTAACCATGATGTAGCAGAAATTGGAGCTTCAATGTTTAAAGCCCTTGTTTATTTTCGTGATTAGCGAAACCAAAAATTTGTGTTAGATTCTATTGATAAACAAGGACTTTAAACATTGAAGCTCCAATGTCTGCTACATCATGGTTAAGCAGATGATATTGGAAATCTAATTGAAAACCAATGTAGAGAAGAATGCAAAAAAGTTAAAGATAGAAGAGTGAATCTTACACAAACCAGTTGAAGATCGAGAAAAGTCAGAAGAAAGATTGAGTGAATGAAAATGGAAGTGAAACCCTTAAATGAAAAATGAAATATGGTTTGTTACTTGCTTGTGATTTTTTCTTTATCCGATATCTATGGTTTATTACTTGTTTGAGATTTTTTTACCTTATCCGATATCTATCTACATCACGGGATCTAGTGAAAGAGATAAGGTATGAGTGCATGAGATTTTGTTGGTATCACAAAAAAAAAAATAAAAATTTTGTTTAATATGTTGCCGACATGGAGTAGAGTATATAAACTTTAGTATAATTATGTATGCAGTATAAATGGTATAGTGACTAGTGGAGTTTAATAAATAAATCAAGTATAAAAATGTATAACAAATGAATAAGAAAAAAATACGGCTAACAATTTTTCAGTTCAGTTATATTGATTCGGATAACGGTTCAGTTATATCGGTTTGGTTAATGGTTCGATTTATATTCGGTTCAGTTTTCAGTTCGGTTACGGTCAATTTTTGGCCAAAACCGTAACCGAACCGAAAATTTCAATTTCTTCACAATCCAAACCGACACCGAACCGTGGGTAATAAGTGAACCGAACCGAACCGAACCGAATCACTATAATTCGGTTCGATTTTTGAATTATCCGTTTCCGTGTACTCCCCTAAAGATAGCCGACTTAAACCCACATGATCCCAAAATTCCCTTCATTTTTGGCAACCATTTGTCTATATGTGTTTTGCACATGAATTGCATTTTTGAGCTCTCTTTTACTCTAAAAAAACACCCCGACTGCCCCCTCATTCAAAGAACAAGAAAATTTAGTTTCAGGGTTTACGTCTAGGTCCTTTTATGTAAATCTCTTATTATTAAAAAATGTGGAGCCTCTCCATCGCTCCAGATTTGCAGTCTCCCCCATTAAAAGAGTTTTGTCCTTGAAATACAAACACCAAGAACAAACAAACAAACAAAAAAAAAAAAAAATATAGATAGAAGCAAAAATCCAACTTATAGCTTGTAAATTAAACAAGTAAAAAAATACCATCATTGCTCTGACGATGGAGATGCTCCACTAAAATTTTAGAAAGAACAAAAATGACACCAAACCATGAAACAACTCTTAAACCATCAATACTCACCTGAAAACCATTTACATCAATTATTTTCAATATAAAATATACTAAACATGCGTTCTAAAAATTCTGGTGGAAAGTCCTAAACAGGATATTCTAGAAAAATAAGGTGGGGCTTTGGCGGCTCTCCTCCCATTGCCGGCGGGTTTTGGGCCGAATCTGTTGTTGGCTGGGCAGGCCCAACACTAAGCATTTGTCGAGAGATGCTGCCTTGCGCCTAACTACAAGACGCGCCCAAAAAAATCTGTATGCTTCCAATCCGATCCAATGTCAAATTTTTTTATGAGAGAATGAGGGAAAAGTCCCTTTTTAATTACAAAATAAATAAATAGGACACACTCATTTTTTAATTAAGAAAGAACAAACATTTTCGAGACGGACAAAACTAACCCTTTTTAAAAGGGACGCGCGTATAAACATTTGATTCATGTTACAAAATGAACAAACATTTCGCTTCATGTTTGTTTGTTTTTTTTTTCAAACAACCGTAATTTTTGATTTACTAACTCCGATCATCGAAATTTTTCACCAAAATTCATTTTATTTTTTTGCTCTTTAATTTGAGCCCAAATACGATACTCCTTCCGACGTATATTTTGAAAGTCGAAAAATATTTGTATAAACCGGAGCGCTTATTTCTTATAAACGATCGTAACTTTTGATTTAGAACACCGATCATCAAAATTGTTTCACCAAAGTTCATATTTTTTTATCTTCATTTTGAGACCGCGTTTGATACCTTTCGACGTAGTATTTGAAAGCCGAATTTAATCGCAAAGATTTACACTAACACGATGATCGATGATCGTTAGTATCGATGACGTAGTACAGATGTCGGTGAGTATCGATGTCGCAGAGTATCGATGACGATGATCATTTAAGGCTTAATTCAAATGACTACTTCAAGGCACACATATCCGGCTCATACAAGGCTCATTTAAGGTTTAATTCAAGTGACACAATATCATATAAGCGCTCATATAAGGCAAAAAAAAACCTTCAACAAAATGCTTCTTGCATATTTTCCTCATATTTGTAGAGAAGTAAAGCTCCAATATTTGCATATCTCTTTAAATTATCACATAATAATTGGCGTAAATTAAGACCCAAATAAACATCAAAATGGCAAACCATAATGGAAGAAAAAACCTAAAAACAAAGAATAATGACATAAGAATAAAGCTCCAATCTTTACATATTCCACTCAAATTAACACCAACAACAACAGAATTCAACAAAGAAAAATAGTGAAAAGTAATACCCAAACTTTGTAATTTCCCCAAATCAAGACCCATAATAGCATAAAACAAAAAAAAATGGCGAAACGAAAGCCCCAAAAAAGAAATGGAACAAAATATACAACTAATAAAATAAGGAGACTACTTCAAGGCGTGTAATCAAGATCATTTAAGGCTTAATTCAAGTGACTACTTCAAGACACACATATCTGGCTCATATAAGGCAAATTATCGACATCGACATCGACATCATATCGATCATCGACATCGACATCGATCATCGATGTCGATATCATATCGATGTCGATGCGATGCCGATGTCGATCGACGTCGACATCGACATCGAGAAAATAAGCTAAACAGTTTCCATGTGGGGAAGTAAACATTAATTTAAGGAAATTATGTGGGGAAGTAAACATTAATTTAAGGAAATTATGTGACTTGCATTCCCTATGAATGCATAAAATGTAAATGTGAACTATTTTAAACTCACAATCATTGTTAAGTCTCTCCTAGTCGTGCATCTTGGTTACGTGTCACCTCTTCGATTTTCTTTTGTCTTCTTTCATATTCCACCGTAATATTCTCGATTGAGGAAGAGAATGGAATTGGCTTGAGAAGTAACATCACTTACGGCAAGCGGCTTTCAAGCTCCTCAATGGTAGTAGGCAACTCACGGAATGCTTGTTCCCGTTCTGGGGTCATTTTAGCAAAAGAATCTGCTTCATTAAAGGCTGATTCAAGCTGTAACTTAAGTCCCTTCACTTCTTTTTTACAAGATTCAAGATTCAATGATGCTTCCATGGTAACCTTCTCATGTTGTTTCATGCTGCTTTCCAACCTTTTTTATCTTTCCTGAAAGTTAAATTGAGGCCATGTTATATTCAAAGAAAACTTTTCTTTGAGCTATAGCTTCGATTAGTAAATCCTTCATTTCAATTTGGAGAAGTGTTTGTTGAAACGGTAAAGAGATTAGACTAATCTGCACTGCTTGGTAACTATAATCATGTAATGAAGAAATGTTTGTTGAAAAACTTGAATTGCTATAACGATCATATGCAGGGACTACTTGGAGATGTTTCATATCACCGGCGTAGAGATGTTAACTTTCCTTTTGAACGACGTAAACATTGCAAAACCTCGACACAATTGGGACATCTTTGAGGACAACCGCTTCCCCAAAAATTCCCCACCCACACCCAAAAACAAAAACACTTTTATCATTCACACGAGGCAAACCGATGAAGAAATGGATGTTATTTCACAAGACAGGTTGACTCACCGTAATAATAACGAGTCACTTTTCGTATGGCGATTCCCAAAGCTTTTCTACTCCTTTTCCTCCGATAAAACCGTAGTCGTTCTAGTCATGGAAAACCGCTCCTTCGACCACATGCTCGGTTGGATGAAGAAGTCAATCCAGAATCAATGGAGTCACCGGTTCGAATCGAATCCGATGTCAACAAAGGATCCAAATCGAAGCATCTTCTTCGGGAATAAATATCATTTCGTGGATCCCGACCCGGTCACTGCTTTTGAGCGATTCGTGAGCAAATCTTCGGTCCGACGATGCTTCAGAAAATCCGCGCCGATGAACGGCTTTGCTCGGCAAGCTTATTCCAATAACCCATAAGAATGGGGGGTATTTTAGTCCGAATAGAAAATTATTGTCCTTATTGCAACTAATAAATTGAATGAGGATTAATGCTTTATTAAGAGAGGAAAATAGGACTTTTACCTAATTTTTCCTTTTTTTATTTGAATTGATAAAGACCTAAAAAAAATTTACTCGAACCGATAAAGACTCAATTTTTTTTTACCTGGCCTAATTCGAATCGATAATTTTTAATGAGTTATGTTTTAATAAAATAATCGAGTCAAGATATTTATTAAAACGAGTTGTAAAAGACTTTTATACCTTTTAACGAAGATACGAGGTATCACACCGGCTGCTCTGCCGCTAGTCTTGAGTGGTGCTATATATGCCACCGAGCTTTAAGATCGGTGGTGCTCTTTCGTCTCCTTTTCCCGAGCTATTTGTCCTGATTTTGGTGAAGGTGCCAGGCCTTTGATCACCGGTGGTAACTTCTCGGTGTTGCTCATGATCTGCTGCTTGCTTACTCGGGTGGAGATGTCATGCATGCACGCTATCGGGCTCCTTGTACCGTCACGGTGGCAAACATGATTACAAATAAAGAATACAAAGAAAAAAAGTTAATCCATATCTCATCCCCATAATATATTGACCTATGATTTGACTTCTAATAAATTAAATTACATGATTTATTCTACATCACAATGCTCTACACATAAATCTTCACACCATCATTGCAACATTCACATAAACTTCCCCTACCGCATTTATCATAGAGTTCACATTATTTCATACTACCACTCTCCCGTGCCACACACTCACATGCACCGATAGCTTAACCAATATTAATGTGATTGCCTATGTATTTGATAGCCATATCAAGCTATCGTAGTTGACATTTAGAGTGAGCGTACCTTTATTTTATTTTATTTTTTGTTTGAAATAATGTTGGTATCTAATAGAAATTTTTGAGAGAAGAGTCCAGACATGGAACTTTTCTTGCAAGATAGTGGGCCTTTTGCGGAGGATGCAGAAATCAACTTCTATAAATAAGGGTTCCTCTCCCTCAAGTTGATGACCTCGTAAAGTCTTGAGCTAATGATGCCTTGGAAGGAGGTACGTACAGAGAAATGTTGGGCGCAAATGTTAGAGTTTGTTTTGTTTTGTTTTTGTTTTTTTTTTTTTTAAAATGGAGAAGGTTATTATATATTAATCTAGTGTGAGATGGAAAAGGATTTTATAAGTTGGATATGATGGAAAAAGGAATTTGATTGTATTGTTTGCTTGATTGTTCAAGTACATGGTGGTGGGCTATATATGGCCTCAAACAGGATAGTTCAAGTGTCTAATGAGATTTTCTAGACAATTCTTGATTATGAGTATTCACTACTTAACCTACATGCATCTAGTAGCTTTCATTCTAGCATTATCTATTCTAGAACCTTGCATACAACTAGAAGCTTATATTCTAAAAATATGTAGCAATATATAATACTCCTTCTTGCTACATATTTCAGTGACACCAATCCTTTCTCGCTATAGCTCGAACTTGTCTCTTGGTAGTGCTTTAGTGAATATGTCAGCTAACTGTTCTTTAGTCCTGCAATGCATGAGCTATATTTCTTTATTGGCTCCAGCTTCTCTCATGAAGTAATACTTGATTCTTATGTTCTTAGTCTTGTTATGAAATACCGTGTTTTTCGCTATTTCAATTGCCGAATTACTATCACAGAGGCTCCATTATGTCATCCATGCATTTGAGCCATATAGCTTGGCATGTTGTCATTGCTGCTGCTACATATTCTGCTTATATTGTTGATAGTGCTACTGTATCTTTCATTTTTGTTGCCCAATAATATTCCAAAGCCCAAAGTGAATGCATAAACTTCTTCTTTGGAAGCTTCTTCATAACTTCCTGGTTCTTTCAAGGTGAGATTGCATCTTTCATAGATCTCAGTCAAGGATTTTGTTTTACTTGGTGGTCTCTCTGGAGAAAAACCTTCATCTTGTGATGTTTCTTTAAAGAGGGCCGGCCCTATGGGGATTGGGGCTCTAGGCCATTTTTACATACATGCCCTCTAATTTTGAATAATACTAGTTGAGAAATTGTAGGTATACAATAGAGATGTTGATTGGGCCAACATAAAAGCCCATTGAATAACAGAGTAAGAAAATCATTAAAGTTATTATTAGTATTAAGCTGAACCTTAACATTTTTTCAGGACCCTTTTATAAAATTTCATTGTATATGAAATATGTCATTGGAGGCCCTGAAACTAAAGCTATTTTCAGGGGGCCTAGGGCCAGGCCTCTTGGGTCTGTGCTCAGGGCTAGCCCTGGTAGGAAATGTGCCATATCAATGATTTTCCTTTCAACTCCCTCTGTTTCCCAATTGAAGCTTGCATCCTCGTCAAATTCAACATCTCGACTGACGACAAGTTTTTTTGTTCTTGAGCTATAGACACAATAACCTTTTGATTATCTATCCAAAACATAGTTTCTATGGAACCTGAATCAGAGCTGCGTTCAAAGCGCTCTAAACAGAGAGTGAATGAACATGTATATAACTGCTGCAACATTGATGATCTTTTTATCACTCTCTTATCCACAGATTGATATCTTATATTTTGCAAACACCGCAAGCTTATTCCTCCATGATCTGTATGCTTCATATAAATGTATAATCTATTGTACTACATCTCAATATTAATTTTTACAGGAAGTTGAATTTAGGAGTGTCAAGCATGTGGGACTGGATCACTCAATAGAATTAAGATGTGAGCTTAATTCTTGGGCTAGAGACAATCTATGTTCCTTTGCGGCCTTAAACAGAGTATTCATACTACCATTTTTTCCTCACATGCTTTTGATCTAGCTGACCTGGGAACATGTGGCCTTGTCAATTTTATTTTCATCATAGGAATTTAGTATCCATATAAAATTCCATTTGCTTAATTAATTTAATTAACTTTAAAAAATTAATCTAAATTATTTATGTGTTCATACATGTCTAATTAATACAAAAATTAATTATCTAAATGTTTGCATGACTAGGAGTGAAGTACATTAATATGATGTGTTGCATGTTATGACATGTTTATATCACATAATAATAACCAAAGAAAATAAATGTAAAAAAGTAAATCACATAGATGGATTGGTTGGTACCGCGTATCTAATCTATCCTAACTAACAAAGAAAAGAAAAAGAAACAAAAAGTCTTCATCTTTGTCTACAATCAGCCACACCGAAATATGAATGACGAGGGTCGAATCAGCACCTCGCCACGTGTCGCCTCCACATCAACACAATAACAAATATAGATAGAGAAAGCCAACATCATAAGGGACAAGAGCCCCACACAAGAATCCGAACTGATCTCAGCTCGGCTATCCTCCCTGACCTCGATCCGCAGGGTGGCCAAAACACGGAAGGGTCCAGCCAGTTCAGCTCGGGCCATCTAAGTCAGCCAGAGTCAATCCTCAATCGTATTTCCCACGTGTATGATAAATCAGATAAATATGGGAAGAATCCTTAATCACAACTACTCTGAATCTGACATTCAAATATGTCCATAATTATCTACTAAAAATAAGGGATCAATCCATAATTATCTATCCCTTAGGGAACACGAAATCCAAGCCCAACACGGACAAGGCCCATGACGGCTTAGGGCATAACACCACTCCATATAAACAATCCCTAAGGAACTACGAAGACTTGATTCCAATACATGCATTGGATACGTAGACAGCTTGAGATACAGTTTCTCAAGTGCAGTCTAAACCACCACCACGAACAACCCCCCTCTTTCCATCGTTTTTCCTGTGTTCTTGAAGCTTTAACAGATTGTCATTAAAAAGAAAATCCTAGATTTATTAATTGACGATTCCAACATCGTCAATTGACGCTAGAATGGGGGCCTATTTCACTGACCATTGTTTGAAGCTCCAGAACAAAGATAGTAGCAAAGTGCCAACAACAACCACGCCAACAACGCCACTGAGTCAGACGCCAATAACCAGAATCCGCAGCAGAAGGAAATTGTTTTTGATGCTACCCACCAAGCACTGGTGGACCAGCTTGTAGCCCTCGACGATGCAACCAAACAAGCCATCCTCAATGCCGCCTTGGCAGAATAAGACGAAAAAGATATAGATCTGGAGGAAGAGGATCCTCTGGAGGAAAATTCATAAGAACATGACCTGCAACAAGAAGGTCTATCCGAAGGAAACTCCCAGGAACAGGATTTGTAGGAGGAGGATGATGATGGGAGTCAACTTTACGTGACTCCGCTACATTGTTTGGCCTCCGTTTACCACATTTTCAAAGACATTTTTGGATAATTTAGACCACTTTCGGGGTAATATTGTGAGTTCTTCATGCGGGGGTAATTCCGTCATTTTGATAGTTTACCACCCTTTTTGATGATATTGACCCCATTCCGAGCACGTTTACCCTTTGGAATGTTTTGGTTGTTATTGGTCATTGTGATGATGTAGGGTATTGATGTCTCGAGGACCCGAAGGCAATGGTTTACAATGAGAAACATAACCGGCGAGAAAAGAGGTGGAAAAGGGAGAAAAAGTGAAGAATTGGTGGCACAGGGTCCAAACGCGCGCGTCCAACCATCAAACCAGCGTTCCAGTCTCAAATCGGCGTTCCAACCCTCAAACCAGCGTTCGAGTTGCCGAGAGTCATACAGAGTTCGACTCAAAAACGCCGGTTTAGCAATTACCTTAACGCGTGTTTCCAGGCCATTCAAACGCCGCGTTTCGCACTTTGAACGCGTGCGTTCGGACCCATTCAAACGCCGCGTTCCATGCCCGTAAACCAGCGTTTACGCCAAGACAAAAGCCTAAGTCGCGCCTGAACTTCAGCGTACGCACCTTCCACTCATCTCGAACCAACGTTGAACCAAAATCTGCAGATTTTCCCTCCACCTATAAATACCCCTTAGTCCATTTTGGGATTATTATTCATCTTCTTAGCCAAACTCTACCCCCTCATAGCCTCGAATTTTGTAATAGCTTGCTAAGGTAGGCAAAGTTTTTACTTTCTTGCCCTTTGAAGATCCACTGCCAAATCTCCCTCTTAGTGTAAATCAATAACATCTTAGCTTAATCTTTCCATTTCTTAGCTTAGATTTTCATTTCTAACACTAAGAGACCACCTTTTAATTACTTATATTTTGTACTTTTTGGATCTCAACTGACAATTTACTGCAATCTTATGGTATATTTCTCTTCTCTTTTACTTGTTATGGCTCTTATTTCTTCGTTTTGTGCATGTTTTGATTAGTATAATGAGTAGCTAAACATCTTCATAGTTGAATCATGTGAAATTTGGTGAAATCACCCTTTGGGTGATGAAATTGGGAGTGGGTAGTGCTTTTATTGTTGTATCTTGCGCATTTCATGTCTTAGAACTTGTTATAATCGAATTTGGGCTAGATTGATCACTGGGTCAAAAATCACACACATCACTCTTGAGAGTTGTTCGGAGAGAGGGGTGTGGGAAAGGGTTCTAGGATCGTGATGTAGTCTCGCTTTAGTTGTTAAACCGAGCTCATCATGGGTTACTCGTTTATGCGTTTAAAGCGGCTCAGTGCAAAACATGACTTGTTATGAGAGAGTTGTTCGAGACATTAACATGGCATAAGGTGTTAGAAGAGAGTTGTTCGAGACGCTAGCACGGGTTTAGAGTTCGCACTCGTGAGATTGAATGTGAGAGTTCGTTTGTTGTTGCACACTCGGTTTTGTCTACCTTAGGGTTGAGATTAGTCATATGGATCATGGTTCGGCTATGTCTCTTTATTATCTTTCAAATCTAGTAGTCTAATCTTCTTCCGTTCTTTTTATCTTTAGACTCGTTAGTATAGATCGCTTAGTGTCGTTGTAGTTATAAACACTTTAAAAGATTGATCACTAGACTAAGCACTACGTTTACTTTGGTACTTGCAAGCACAATTCCTTTGGGTTCGACCTCGGACTCACTGTAGCTATTCTAGCAATCGACCGGTCCCATCGCCGGTTAGAGAGCTTGTTTAGTCACCGTTGTCTTGAGTATCTTATAAATTTGTTCGGTGAGAAAATAACGCTCATCAAAATGGCGCCGCTTGCCGGGCATTTTGATGAGCGCGCTTTTTTCACCGAACAAATTTATAAGATACTCAAGACAACGGTGACTAAACAAGCTCTCTAACCGGCAAAGGACCGGCCGATTGCTAGAATAGCTACAGAGTCCGAGGTCGAACCCAAAGGAATTGTGCTTGCAAGTACCAAAGTAAACGTAGTGCTTAGTCTAGTGATCAATCTTTTTTAAAGTGTTTATAACTACAACGACACTAAAGCGATCTATACTAACGAGTCTAAAGATAAAAAGAACGGAAGAAGATTAGACTACTAGATTTGAAAGATAATAAAGAGACATAGCCGAACCATGATCCATATGACTAATCTCAACCCTAAGGTAGACAAACCGGAGTGTGCAACAACAAACGAACTCTCACATTCAATCTCACGGGTGCGAACTCCTAAACCCGGTGCTAAAGCCTCGAACAACTCTCTTCTAACACCTTATGCCATGTTAAGGTCCAACAACTCTCTCCTAACAAGTCATGTTTTGCACTCTCGAGCCGCTTAAACGCATAAACGAGTAACCTCATGATGAGCTCGGTTTAACAACTAAAACGAGAATACATCACGATCCTAGAACCCTTTTCCCACACCCTCTCTCTCGAACAACTCTCAAGAGTGATGTGTGTGATTTTTGACTCAGTGATCAATCTAGCCCAAATTGTTATAACAAGTTCTAAGACATGAAATGCGCAAGATACAACAATAAAAAGCACTACCCACTCCCAATTTCATCACCCAAAGGGTGATTTCACCAAATTTCACATGATTCAAGCATGAAGATGTTTAGCTACTCATTATACTAATCAAAACATGCACAAAACAAGAAATAAGAGCCATAACAAGTAAAAGAGAAGAGAAATATACCATAAGATTGCAGTAAATTGAGTTGAGATCCAAAAAGTACAAAATATGTAAGTAATTAGTGTGGTCTCTTAGTGTTAAAATGAAAATCTAAGCTAAGAAATGGAAAGATTAAGCTAAGATGTTGTTGATTTACACTAAGAGGGAGTATTCTAAGCTATTACAAAATTCGAGCTATGAAGGGGGTAGAGTTTGGCTAAGAAGATGAATAATAATCCCAAAATGGACTAAGGGGGGTATTTATAGGTGGAGGGAAAATCCTGCAGATTTTGGTTCGAACGCTGGTTCCAGATGAGTGAACGTGCGCTCGCTTGAAGTTCGGGGCGCCTAGGGCTTTGTCTTGCGAAAACGCCGGTTTACGTGCATGGAACGTCGCGCTTGAATGGTCCGAACGCACGCTCCAAGGCATGCGAACGGCGCTTGAATGGCCTGGAACGCACGTTCTGTATGAATTGCTAAACCGGGGCCGCTTGGAAGGAGCTGAACTCAGATGACTCGCAACTCGAACGCTGGTTTGAGGGTTGGAACGCCGCTTGGAGACTCGAACGCCGGTTTGATGGTTGAACGCGCGCTTGACCCCTGTGCCACCAATTCTTCACTTTTTCTCCTTTTCCACCTCTTTCTCGCCTCGGTTATGTTTCTCATTGTAAACCATTGCCTTTCGGGTCCTCGAGACATCAATACCCTACATCATCACAATGACCAATAACAACCAAAACATTCCAAAGCGGTAAACGTGCTCGGAACGGGGTCAATATCATCAAAAAGGGGTAAACTATCAAAATGACGGAATTACCCCCGTCGCGCGAGGAACTCACAATATTACCCCGAAAGTGGGTCTAAATTATCCAAAAATGTGTCAAAATGTGGTAAACGGAGGCCAAACAATGTAGCGAGTCACGTAAAGTTGACTCCCATCAACCACCCCACACTTAGCCTTTGCTCGTCCCTCGAGTAAAATGGGCGTTTTAAAACAAACAACGGCGCCATTTTGATGAGCGTTTTTTTTCTCACCGAACAAATTTATAAGATACTCAAGACAACGGTGACTAAACAAGCTCTCTAACCGGCAAAGTGGACCGGTCGATTGCTAGAATAGCTACAGAGTCCGAGGTCGAACCCAAAGGAATTGTGCTTGCAAGTACCAAAGTAAACGTAGTGCTTAGTCTAGTGATCAATCTTTTTTAAAGTGTTTATAACTACAACGACACTAAAGCGATCTATACTAACGAGTCTAAAGATAAAAAGAACGGAAGAAGATTAGACTACTAGATTTGAAAGATAATAAGGAGACATAGCCGAACCATGATCCATATGACTAATCTCAACCCTAAGGTAGACAAAACCGGGAGTGTGCAACAACAAACGAACTCTCACATTCAATCTCACGGGTGCGAACTCCTAAACCCGGTGCTAGCGTCTGAACAACTCTCTTCTAACACCTTATGCCATGTTAAGGTCCGAACAACTCTCTCCTAACAAGTCATGTTTTGCACTCGAGCCGCTTAAACGTATAAACGAGTAAACTCATGATGATGAGCTCGGTTTAACAACTAAAACGAGACTACATCACGATCCTAGAACCCTTTTCCCACACCCTCCTCTCGAACAACTCTCAAGAGTGATGTGTGTGATTTTTGACCTAGGTGATCAATCTAGCCCAAATTCGTTATAACAAGTTCTAAGACATGAAATGCGCAAGATACAACAATAAAAGCACTACCCACTCCCAATTTCATCACCCAAAGGGTGATTTCACCAAATTTCACATGATTCAAGCATGAAGATGTTTAGCTACTCATTATACTAATCAAAACATGCACAAAACAAAGAAATAAGAGCCATAACAAGTAAAAGAGAAGAGAAATATACCATAAGATTGCAGAAATTGAGTTGAGATCCAAAAGTACAAAATATAGAAGTAATTAAAGGTGGTCTCTTAGTGTTAGAAATGAAAATCTAAGCTAAGAAATGGAAAGATTAAGCTAAGATGTTATTGATTTACACTAAGAGGGAGTATTCTAAGCTATTACAAAATTCGAGCTATGAAGGGGGTAGAGTTTGGCTAAGAAGATGAATAATAATCCCAAAATGGACTAAGGGGGGTATTTATAGGTGGAGGGAAAATCCTGCAGATTTTGGTTCGAACGCTGGTTCCAGATGAGTGGAACGTGCGTTCTGCTTGAAGTTCTGGGCAGCTTAGGGCTTTTGTCTTGCGAAACGCTGGTTTACAGGCATGGAACGTGCGTTTGAATGGGTCTGGAACGCACGTTCCAAGGTACAGAACGTGCGTTTGAATGGCCTGGAACGCACGTTCTAGGTAATTGCTAAACCAGCGTTTGAAGGAGCTGAACTCTGTATGACTCTGGCAACTCTGGAACGCTGGTTTGAGGGTTGGAACGCCAGTTTGGAGACCTGGAACGCTGGTTTGATGGTTGGAACGTGCGTTTGGACCCTGTGCCACCAATTCTTCACTTTTTCTCCCTTTTCCACCTCTTTTCTCGCCTCGGTTATGTTTCTCATTGTAAACCATTGCCTTTCGGGTCCTCGAGACATCAATACCCTACATCATCACAATGACCAAAAACAACCAAAACATTCCAAAGGGTAAACGTGCTCGAATGGGGTCAATATCATCAAAAAGGGGTGGTAAACTATCAAAATGACGGAATTACCCCGCGCGAGAACTCACAATATTACCCCGAAAGTGGTCTAAATTATCCAAAAATGTGCTGAAAATGTGGTAAACGGAGGCCAAACAATGTAGTGGAGTCACGTAAAGTTGACTCCCATCAGATGACCCCAACGACGGGTCATGGAAGCAAACCCCTTATCCCCCGAGATATCGAAAGGTCAAGAAGGATGACCCATCGTCCTCGTCGAATATGAGAAAACAGTTGGTTGTCCCGCAAGCATTGGACGCGGCTTGGGCTGAGTTAGATGCCATAGCCGGTAAAAGAGCTGCATCACAGGCCCTCAAATCTCCTTTTTTCTGAACAAATTGACAGCTATCCTCAGCTTGCGAGGTTTAAGATCCCACATCTGGAGCCTTATGATGGAAGAAAGGATCCCCAGGATCACCTGTTCCAGTCTCTTACACATACGAACCTCGACTGCACCCCTGACGAGATGAAGTGCAAGGTGTTTCCTGCATTTCTCATCGGCCGAGCTCGAGAATGATTTAAAAGGATCCTGGCCAAGACAATAAACAACTTTGAAACTTTGAGAAAGATGTTTGTTAACGCCTTCATCACGGCGAAGCCTTTTCAGAGGAACACTAACCATCTGTTTACCCTTAAGCATAAGCGAGATGAGACCGCATTGCAATATCATAAGCGGTTCAACAAAGAGTCGATACAAGTCCGAGACGTGGATGATCATATCTGAATTGCATCTTTCATGGCCGGGCTACGAGAAGGAAAATTGTACACCAAGCTGAGTAGCAGGCTCCCTACGCATATGGAGGAATGCATGGAGGTAGCATTCAAGTACTGTCAAGGAGAGGAAGCCAACTGACTGAAGCGCGAGTTGGAAAGGTCAGCTGACAAGAAGGAAAGGACCGAGGACCTTTTTGACAAGAGGAGAAAATCGTCTGGAGATCGTACGCTCGGCTCAACCACGGGCCGACCGGAGAGGAAAAATGCCTTACAGCCCCAGGACTTCCCAGTGTTGAACAGGCCCCACGAACAGGACCTCTCAATTATGGAGAGGAAGGGCCTAGCACGAACTCCTACGCCGCTGAGAAGTCCCCCAGAAAGAAGGGACCAAAATAAATTCTACACATACCGTAAAGATACTAGGCATGATCTGGATGTTTGCAGGGATTTCCAAAGAGATGTGGACGCATCAATCGCTGAAGGAAAGCTGGACGAGGTCGTGGGCCGACCTTAATATGACGAACGGCGGGGTCGGCGAGATTACCCGCAGAGGAACTTAACCGAGAACGTGATCGGCAGGGTGAGCCCTAAAGAAGAAGAGATCAGTCTCTAGAGGGGGTCCGACAGGTAGACAACCGCCCGATTAACACCATCAACACTATCGTGGGTGGCCCTGGCAATGCATTTGGGGAAGTCAGCAGCCTTAACGCCCGACCTGGAGGCACATAGGCCAACGGAGGGGGCCAGACCCCTATTCGGGAGGTAAGTTATGGGCCTAGGGATCCACTCCCATTGGTCCCGAACAATGAGGGTCTGGTCATCGAAGCCGTGGTAAACAAAAATCTGGTGAAGAGGGTTTACGTTGACACAGTCTGTGTCGTCAATGTTCTCTACTTTTCAGCCTTTCAGTATATGTCTCTCAAAGAGTCCGATTTGACTCCAGTCTCGGTGCCACTGTTCGGATTCGTCTTTGGCGCGCGCCAAAATTCGTGGACTGATACACCTTCAGTAATCTAGCAAAATCTTTGCGTGTAGGGCTCCGATTTGAGTGATTCAAAGTGCATTGGAAAGCTCATTCAATTGTCTACAACTTTCATGAAGACTACAAGTCCAGAAAATGCTTGTATCTGGGATAAAATGGCTGATGGGGTGCGTATATGGTGAAAGCAACAACTATTTTTGATCAATTTCCATCCCCGGGCTTCGGTTTCGCCATTCTAAATCTCATGCCTCATCTTCCGGGCTTACGGGTCACCTATTTCCTGCATTTCCATAGCACAATATACCAAGCATAATCCCGCAAGATAAATAGGGCTCGAATAGGGCCAAAACACCGTAAAATGATAAGGTGTTCCATCAATTTGATGGATTACCTCTAAGTAAGTGCTCAAAGCGATTTTACCCTATAATCGGTCTAAAACCACCCAAAACAAGCCAAGAGTGTCATAAACGGGGGTTAAAACATGCACCGAAGCATAATAAAGTTGACTCTAATCAGGCCCCCCTGTTCATCCTATGGGGATGGTCCAGCTCGCAACAACATTTGGAAAGGAGCCAGCAGAAAGGAATCTTAAGGTTAATTATGTCGGGGTCAAGTCGTCATCAGCGTACAACATCATCCTAGAAAGGCCCGCTCTGACGACCTTCGGGCCGTAATCTCCCCGGCTCATATCAGTCTGAAGTTTATGACCACTTTTGGCTCGGTCGAAATCAAAAGGGATCTCGAAGTCACCAGAAGTTTCTACGCGGCGACAATAAAGAACAAGAGAGTAGTCCTAGCCTGAACTGCTCGGTAAGTTCCTATTATCTGCTGTTTTTCATTCCCTCACTTTCTTTCTAGTTCTTTTTTTAATCCTGTTTTGAATATTTGGTAATTTGAGGAAAAATTTTTGCTCTAGAAACGCTCAGTTTTTAAACTCTGGTTGCATGATTATATTGCTCTATTGTGTACGAACCCTTAAATAAAACTTTCACGCGAGAAGTCAGTCCGACCTGGCCCTGCTTGCCGTGTTTTAAAAACGAGAAGTCAGCACTAGCCTGGCCCAGCTCATCCTAAAACTTTCACGCGAAGTCAGTCCGACCTGGCCCAGCTCGCCGTGCTTTAAAAATGAGAAGTCAACACTAGCCTGGCCCAGCTCATCCTAAAACTGTCACACGAGAAGTCAGTCCGACCTGGCCCTGCTCGCCGTTCTTTAAAAATGAGAAATCAGCACTAGCGTGGCCCAGCTCATCCTAAAAATTTCACGCGAGAAGTCAATCCGACCTGGCCCTGCTCGCCGTGCTTTAAAAACGAGAAGTCAGCACTAGCCTGGCCCAGCTCGTCCTAAAACTTTCACGTAAGAAGTCAGCCCGACCTGGCCCTGCTTGCCGTGCTTTAAAAATGAGAAGTCAGCACTAGCCTGGCCCTAATCGTCCTAAAACTTTCACGCGAGAAGTCAGTCCGATTTAGCCCTGATCGCCGTGCTTTAAAAATGAGAAGCAGCACTTGCCTGGCCCAGCTCGTCCTAAAACTTTCATGCGATAAGTCAGTTTGACCTAGCCCTGCTCGCCGTGCTTTAAAAACGAGAAGTCAGCAATAGCTTGGCCCAGCTCGTCCCAAAACTTTCACACGAGAAGTCAGTCTGACCTGGACCTGCTCGCCGTGCTTTAAAAACGAGAAGTCAGCACTAGCCTGGCCCAGCTCATCCTAAAACTATCATGCGAGAAGTCAATCCGACCTGGCCCTGCTCGCCGTGCTTTAAAAAGAGAAGTCAGCACTAGCTTGGCCCAGCTCATCCTATAACTTTCACGCGAGAAGTAAGTTCGACCTGGCCCTGCTCGCCGTCCTTTAAAAATGAGAAGTTAGCGCTAGCCTGGCCCAGCTTGTCTTAAAACTTTCACATGAGAAGTCAGTCCGACTTGGACCTGTTCGCCGTGCTTTAAAAATGAGAAGTGAGCACTAGCCTTGCCCAGCTAGTCCTAAAACTTTCATGCGAGAAGTTAGTCCGACCTGGCCTACTCGCCGTGCTTTAAAAACGAGAATTCAACACTAGCCTGGCCCAACTCATCCTAAAAATTTCACGTGAGAAGTCAGTCCGACCTGGCCCTGCTTGCCATACTTTAAAATGAGAAGTCAGCACTAGCCTGGACTAGCGCGTCCTAAAACATTCATGCGAGAAGTTAGTCCGACCTGGCCCTGCTCGCCGTGCTTTAGAAACGAGAAGTCAGCATTAGCCTGGCCCAGCTCGTCCTAAAACTTTCACGTGAGAAGACAGTCCGACCTGGCCTCGCAAATTGCGAGCTAAATAATAAACTGACTTAGTTTGTTCAGGTCCATTATTTGACCTATAAATGTCCGAGCTCCGCACGACGGGCTAGACCTTATACGTACACAATCACACAAATACAAGTATGTCATCCAAAACCATAAGTTGAAGAATGGCATACTGGGGGGGCAACATACCCATCACCAATAGAGTAAAAAGTTCTCAAAAAAGACAATGCATTAACAATAAAGCATTTTTTCATTATCGAAAAAGTCACAATACAAAAATTTTCAAATCAAGAATAAAAAACTCCTAAAACTCTAAGAGCCTGAGTCGGGTTCTTCTGGGGCTCGGACGGAGCAACCGAGGTAGAGGCAGAAGAGGGTTGGGCAGCATATTTGGATACAATGTCTACCCTAGCTTTAAAGTCCCTCGACGCTTTCAAGGTAGATCAAGCGTCCATCCCTTGTTTATAATAAACCCTCTTAGGAAGGTCGTCCACCGCAAGGGAAGGATAATGGGTCATCGCCTCGTCCACTCCCTAGGTATAAACATGGTTTAGGACGGGGATAAGCAGCACCTTTAAGGCCTCGGGAAATTCCCCCGAGGCCTTGTACTCTTGAACAGCTTCGGCGCACCGAGTTGGGATTATAGCTTCCAGCTCGGCCGCTTTCGCTTGGAGTAAGGCGACCTCATGCTCCTTCCTCTGCTTCTCCTCGGCGAGTTCACCGGATAAAGATTTCAACTCGGCCTCTTGAGCTTAGAGTTGGGCTTGTAGAGTCTTCATCTCCGTAGCCTTGAGCTTGACGGCCGCCATGAGCTTCTCTCGTGTTTGCCTCAGCTCGGCAATCTTATTTTTCTGGTCGGCTGAATACACAGAGGCTTTTCCCAGTCTTCGAAAAACCTCTTAACCAACCAAGGTCCCTTGTGCAATCCTACAAAGAAGGTTAGGACCCTCAAAAGTTAAGCTTTAAAGCAAGAAGAAACAATAAGGAAAATTACTTACAAACTCCATGGCCTTAAAGCCCACAGTTGCCAAATCCTCGTCGGACATATCGGCGATCTTGTTCTGCTCAGAAGCAGCTTCCTCTTGAGGACCCGTTTGGCCCTGAGCTCCCCCCGAAGCCTTCGACTTGCCCTTTTTGGTGGGCCTACCCTCTTGTGGGTTCACAGTCGACCTAGGTCGCCCTTCTTCCTAAGGGACAAGTCCATTTCCATCACCTTCTCGGGAAGATCCAGATCGGCCTGCCCCCGAGGAGGAACAACGAGGAAGTGCCTGCCGCAGCAGTATCCACATAAGGATCCTTCACCTCCACATTCCTTGTAGAGGGGGTCGCCTCGGGCTAACGAACCACAACTTCACCTTCAGCTCCCGCCAGTATATTGGCGAAGTCGGCCACTGAAACTATGAACAAAGTATTAGTTGGACAGAAACATAAATATAACAACAAAAGGGCGTAAAGGGAAACGCCCTACAGGACTTCCACTCGGTATTATTGAATTCTTTGTAGGGGTTAGGCCCCGCATCCTCTAACCGAGCTGCTGCAATCAGCTCGTTGTATAAGTCCTGCCATTCAATGGAGTACCCAGACTTATGAATCTTCTCCACCAACTTATCCTCCAACTCGGGACGATCATCCTTATTCATCTCGTCCATGTTCCACCGACTTAACTCAGGATGATTCTCATGACGAACAAAGAAAAATCTTTCCTTCCCTCGCTTGAAAGAATCCTTACTTTTGGGGATTATGGGGACGTCAGCAGACCGACCCGCCCTCCGGGAAAAATAATACCGGTAGGGGTGGTCCTTTACCCTAACGCGGTGGTAGAAGTACCTGAATTTCTTCAAACTAAACCTCATATTGAGCAGCCGACACCAGATGGCAAACCCAATAATGGCCCGGACACCATTGGGGGCTAGCTGGGAAAGCCCTAGCTTATAATACCGGAGCATAGCAAGAAGTGCCGGGCAAAAAGGTAGCCTCAGACCTACCTCAAAGTACTCCCTGTGAACGGTATAGAACCCTCCGGCGGGTTCGGGGAAAATAATTGGGGTTTTGAAGGTAACAGAGGGGCATATATACCTCCCCTTGTCAATCCCATATAACTCACATATCTCATCTAGGTCCCCCTGACTTAGGATAGATTTAACATCTCTACTATCTGTAGTGGCCATCTCGAAAATCCAGGGTTCCGACGTGTTTGGGCTTATCTCTAAAAATGACCAAAAGAAGGCTACAAAGCTAAATTGCAAGGAAGAGCACTTAATTGCAAGAACAATTTGAAAATTGAGAGAAGAAGGATAACAACCGGCAGCGGAGGATGAATCTTCTGCTTTAATAACGAGTGATGCAATGAAACGATTGATATGACGGGGTTATAACCCCCCACTCGCCTCGAAAAACATTCGCTATTAAAGTTAGCGGGTAATGACGCCTTGATTCTCAGGACAGTTGCAACGGCGTCATAACTAGCCTTGCCACTTGGCACCCTAAACTCAAAAACATGCCAATCATATGACCGAAGCAAGCTGCAACCTAGGCAGATCTGAGCCGACATCCATAGGCTCGGCTGGATCTGCGGGACTTTTGATGAGGGTCGGATCGGCACCTCGACATGTGTCATTCTTATAGTAGTCCAGCGATTAGTGAAAATAGAGAAAAGTCGCTCCTAAGGGCCAGAACCCCCAATATCCGATCTACCCAAGATCGGCCACACGCCTCTGAACTCTACGGGTTGGCCAGTGCGTATGACTACCTCTACTCGTTCTCGACCTTACATGTCGGCCAATGTCCTTCTCGGATCTCACTTCTTACACACGCACCAAATCAAATAAATACAGAAAGAATCCTAAAACATTACTACTCTGATTCTGATATTCAAGTATTCCATAATTATATCCTAAATTAAAGGGGATTAAATAATCCTTATCTTTTCCTTAGGGACCACGAAAAAAGAGTCCACCTTGGACATGCCACGCGCAATTGCTAGGGCACAAGTCCCTCTATATAAACAATCTCTAAGGAACTATGAAGACTTGATTCCAATACATTCATTGGATATGTAGGCAGCTTGAGATACAGTTTCTCAACTGCATCTAAACCACCACCACGAACAACCCTCCCTCTTTCCATCATTTTTTCTGTGTTTGCCGTCTGAGATCGCGCACGCCTCGTGCCGAGGCGAACATACAATTTGGCGTAATCATGTACCTGGTTGGTTGTATGAGGTCAGAGATAGACTATGCCTAATGAGTTTTGCTGAGGTCGGATGACGCGTAATCTAGTATCAGGTTAAGCTCATGTATGCCCAATTATGATATTGATCCGAAAACATTTTTGTTTGTGCCATGTTTGGGATTCCGGGTCGTACAAATGTCAACAATATTGATTAGTCTACCCATATTACAAGAATCTCTCTTTCGTTTGGGTTTGAGACAGACAAATAGATTTTTGAGAAGTTTGTTGCTATTTTAGTTTGTTAGCGAGTAATAATTCAAGTACACTAGCAATTGGTGTGCGCCCAAATTACCGGAATCATTGATTTTTTGGGTTTGAGATAAGAGAATAGTTTGGTGTTTGTTGCTATTTCAGTTTGTTAGCGAGTAATAATTCAAGTACACTATTAATTGGTGTGCCCAAATTACCGGAATCATTGATTTTTTGAATTTGAGATATGAGAATAGTTTGTTGGGAAGCTTGTATCTATTTGAAGAAAGGGAATGAGCGACAATGACATAAATATTTCATCAATCGATTAGTAGCTGACAATCTTTTGAAACTTTTGCATAAAGCGACAAAACTATTTATTCATTGTTAAAATTCACTTGTGTTCGAAATTCATCGCTTAAATTCATCACGAAATTCACTATCGAAATTCACTAATTTTCAAAATTTATTGTCGAACTTCACCGATTTTCGGATTCACTGTCGAATTCACTATCGAAATTCACCGATTTCGGGATTCACGATTTTCGGATTCACCGTCGAAATTCACTATCGAAATTCACCGATTTCGGGATTCACTGGAGAGATTCACCGATTTTCGGATTCACCGCTTTGTCCTTCACGCTATAAAAATTAGGGAATGAGGAGAAGGACAAAAATATTTCATCAATTGAGTAGAAGAGAGGCTTTTTGAAACTTTTGCATAAAGGACAAAACTATTTATTCATCATCGAAATTCACTTGTGTTCAAATTCACTATTTAAATTCACCGCCGAAATTCACTGGTTTAAATTCACTAATTTTCAAAATTCATTGTCGAAATTCACTAATTTTCGGGATTCACCGCTCAAATTCACCGCCAAAATTCACCGATTTCGGGATTCACCGGAGATTCACCGATTTTCGATTCACTTGTTTGTCCTTCTCGCTATAAAATTATGCAATTGTCCTTCTCCCTATAAAAATATGAAATTGTCTGCTACATTACTTAAAAATATTCCAGATTTTGTCCTTATCCCTAATTTTCCATAAAAATTATGCAGTCCTTTCTCCCTATAAAAATATATGTAGTTGTCCTTTACTTAAAAATATTTCAGATTGTGTCCTTATCCCTAATTTTCCATTGAAGAAATCTTGTATATTCATCAGTTTATATTCTATTGACTCTTATATTCTTTTATATATGACCACATGGTAATCATAAAACGAGATTTTTTAGGTAATACTCTCTTCGTTCCGAATTAACTGAAGCAGTTGTTAAAAATACGCATATTAAGGATATAAGTTAATGCCTTATTTTGAATGTTAAAATGACTTTAAAAAAAACCCTTAATCTATAATTAAGACAAATGTTGTATTTATTCTCTCACCCCTTAATAAATAAATGTAGAAGTAGGAAAAACACAATAAATGTTGTATTGAAAATGTAATTGCCTCAATTATTTTGAAACAATTTTTTTTTGGACAATTGCCTCAGTTATTTTAAAACGGAAGGAGTAATATAATGAAAATTCATTTAAGGAATCAAATGAAAGATAATGAATGAATGAATGAGTGGTGACATACACACATAATGAAATGTGTATTTAATGTTTTCAAAAAGAAAGATGTATTTAATACTACCTTTGGAATATAAATCATTTTCGAAATATGAAAAGTTGGCATAAAAAGATCTAAGGTTTATTGTCGAACAAAATATACATCTTTTTCGAAATATTAACGACATTTTTTCGACACGTCACGCGACCGACACACCTCCGACACGTGTAGATTGATTAAAATAATATAACTTAAAATATTAAATATCCGACACACCTATAACACGTTGTCGAAATTCCCCGACACGACGCCGACACTCCTGAACTAAATTTTTTTTTAGTTTTCCTTTTCCTTTTTTTTATTCTTCCATAGAAGAATTAAAATACATGATTTTCAACCTTGATTATATTAGAACAAGTATATATATCGTATTTAGCTTATTTGTTTCTCTTTGATAAAGAATCATCTATTACAAATTGTAACATGGGGATAGTTATTCAAAAGGACAAAAACAATTTGCAAATTAGCAAAAAAGACACTATATATGTAAAGTACAAAACTACCCTTAAAATCTAATTGGGAAAAAGTAAAGAAAACAAGAGTGACAATAGTCAGTGTCAGACAATGTGTCGCTATTAATTGTCATAGTCCACCGAAATTTTATATGTAGTGTCATTCAATTTATCACTACTAATATATTGACACTTTGTCAACAGTGACAACAACCAGTGTCAGATAACGTGCAACTACCGGCCGTCACACCGATTCACGGTGAATATATAAGTAGTGTCATTTAACTTGTCACTTCTGATTGACGATGTTTCGTTATTGATTGTCACACGATTCATTGTAAATACATAAGTAGTGTCTTTCAAGTCGACATTACTAACTGACACAATGACAACAATGACAATACTAGAGTCGTCGTAAATATATAAGTAGTGTCATTTATGTTGACACTATAAAAAACAATGATTATATCAGGGTCAATATATAGAAGAAAGAAAAAAAATATAAATTATAATGAAAAAATTATGATGATTGAAAGCATATTTTAAAATATATGATTAATTAAAAAAAATTAGATATAGTAGATTTTTTTAATTTAATTTCCATTCACAATTGGAACGTGGGAGTTAACATTTTTTTAAGAAAACGTGGAAGCTTGAAAATTAAGAAAACGGGCATTTTTGTCCATACACAATAAGAAATGTCTCTTTTAACAAAATAACTATATTCAAGTCCTTTTTGTTGATTTACAAATTCTTTTTGTCCTTTTTCATAATTTTCCCTTGTAATATTTTGAACGTCAAACAAATTATGCAATTTTTTTGTAACCATATAAAAGACAAATATCTATTTTAGGTATTCATCGAGTTTATGTAAGACATACCTTGTGAAGACTTCAGATTCTCTACATAAATACTCTACTTACCGTTTTAAATACACATTTTTCTAGTTTACAGAGTCTCTATTTAAGATGAATTAGATCTAAAGGAAAATATACAGAATCTGTATTTTACAAGAAAAAATAGTAAGATTCACTGCAGTATATAATTTTCCCATTTGAAAATCTCTAAAATACAGCTTTTGAATCATTTAGAGTATCTACTACAAGTGCTCTTACCTTGTCTAATTATGCATATATATATATATATATATATATATATATATATATATATATATATATATATATATATATCCTTTAATAATAACATTAATTATTTATTTTAACACGTGTCGTAGACGTGTTGTATCATTAAATTTTAAAATATATCGTGTTGTCATCTCTGTGTCGTGTCGTGCGGCATGTCAGTATTCATATCTATATACGTGCTACATAGATTGAAGATTGGGAGGCAAGTAGGAGACATACAGTTTGAAATAAAAGATGAGAGAATCCTTGCTTGGATTATGAGGGACCGGTTGGGTAGACGATTAATGTTGAAGTTGAAAAGTATAATTTTTTCAATAGAAAGTTGAATTGTTATAATTATTCAATACAAATTTATATCTAAAAGGTTAGTATTTGAATGACACTTTACCGATATGTATGTAAACTGATATAATGTTTTCTCTTCAAAATGAAAGGTTTACGTCCAAAAGTTTACGTAATATATACACCCAACATCATCAGGGTTATAAGAGTTTTTTTTTTCTTACTTTTTACAAACAAAAAATGTGTGTTAAGATGAAGTTGGTTTAGAAATTACATAACGCTTTTAGTGTAAACCTATCATTTTCTTGTTTTCTCATTCTTTTATTCAAAAATCATACATTGTAATGAATCATGGGGGTAGGATATTGTTAGGTAGAGGGTATGTTCAGGTGGTAAGATGGTTTGGTGGGGTGGGTTGTGTAGGGTAACGATAATGTTAATATAAGGTACGGTTGGGTAGAGTAAGACATGTTGTACGTTAGGGTAAGGTGCAGTGATACGTTAATGTGGAAAGTGTAGCATAGGTGACGGTGTAGGGATGAGTAAGGTAGGGTGGGTAAGATATGGTGGGAGGAAATTAAATTTTATGATAGAGTTGGATGGGTCGTCAAGGTTAAGGTTTGGTCAGGTAGAGAGGTAGGGTAGTGGATAAGGTTGGGTAAGGTAGAGTATGAGGTGGGTGGTGGGTTGAGGTATGTTTGTGAGGTAGGGTGAGTGATGGTGTGCGGTTATTGGTGGGTTGAGGTAGGGTAAGGACTATAAGGCAAGGTAAGTTGTTTAAAGTTACGGCGTGTGGGTTGAAGTAAGATAGGTAGGATATGGTGGGGTGGTGAGGTAAGGTGGTGCACGTGGTGGAGTAGGTTGTGGGGTTGTTTAGGTGGTGCGGTAAGGGTGGGGTAAGGTAGGGTAAGTTGTGAGGTGTTTGGTAGGTTTGAGTATGTGGTAAGGTAGGATGAGGTATAGTATATATAGTTGGGTAGGGTAGGGTAAGCTGTGAGATAAAGTGGATAATGTAAAGTTGCGTGGGGTATATGGGTGGTGGGTAAGGTAGGGTATGGGGTGGTATGATAGGGTAGGATGAGTGTGGTGTTGGGTATAATATTCAGTTTTGGAGATTTCTTTACCAGGAGCTCTTCCATGGAGTTTGGTATTGGAGAAACCAAGAGATACACGGAAGCGATGCACGTCGACCACCAAAGATGGTTTTCATATCCGAAGCAATTCAGAAAGTCCTAACTTAGACTAGCATGGCCAGTAGTGTTGCTTTATTTGTAAATATTGTGTAAATTCTTCATGATGTAAAGCATGTACTCTTTAAGTTTTTTATTAAAATATCCCGTTTCGACCAAAAAAAAATGGTAAGATGCAGCGTGTTTTGACAATTCCTATTTCATTACATTAAATTCCATCTAATTTCGGATGTAAAGAATATGAATATTTTTTTTTTCTTCCTTAAAATAGAATTTCATTCTATTCAATTACCTTATAATCATACCATTTACAAGGGAATGTAATGAAAAATCATTCCATTACATTTCATTTATGCAATGATTAATGTTACAACAATTAATCTCTCACAATTTTTATTTGAATGTTTACGCTTCTATTCCACACAAGGTTTTTGTTCTCGTTGAGATTATCTCTTGACAACACCATCACCACACCACTGAATCTGGTGGATTGCCAACATCCATCCATTGGGACTAACATCAAACATTTTCGAATATATAAATATAACTAAAGAAAAATAAGACATCACGATTACAAAATTTCCTTTTTATAACAGAACACATACTAAATTACCAGAATTCACCGTGCAATTAATAACTCCGAAAATCGAATTTTCCACTTTTTATATCAGGAAAAAGATATTAATTAATGCGAGTCGCCTATATAAGCTAGCGGTGTATTGCTAGCATTTTAAGAAAGACGTTCGATCGGTTTCATAAAACTTTTCTTTAAACAGGTAAAAATGAGCAATCTCCCTTATTCTTCTTCCTCTTGTCGTCCAACATCTTTGCGGTTATTTGGGCAACAAATAGAGTTAACACAAGGGGAAGAGAAAGGTACATTTTTGTGGGAAAAGTTGCTAACAAAAAGTGACACCAATGCTTCAAGCAGGCTTTTGCTTGATAAAAATATAGTGACATTTCAAATCAAACGCTTTTTGGGCATGGATCAAGCTCTCCGTTGTGAGACCGTAAAGGGCACTGAAATAAGGGTTTTTGATCTTGATACAAACAGTGAACATCTACTTCGATTAAAGATGTGGAAACCCAATAGCTATGTTCTAGCTGGCAGTTGGACGAATGATTTTGTGAGGAGAAGAAACTTGAAGCCAAATGACGAGATCAAACTCTACTGGGATGAAAATAAAAAAAGGTTGAATATCACTGTATCCAAGTGTAACCAAATTTAGAAGGAAAAAAAAAAAAGGATGTTCTTTCTGTTATATTGGTATCATAGTAATATATTTTCAGCATAACTTTTTTTTTTTTTTTTTTTTTTTTTTTTTGTATTAATTTGTTTTCTTACTTCTAATGAATACTTGTCTATTTATCTAATTTCCAAACATTACATTAATAATAGTCAAGAACATTCTAAAATGTTTCATTTACTGTTTTAAAAAAAAAATTCTTTCATTTACAATTTAGAGGCTAAACGTCCAAAAAAAAATTTTAGAGGCTAAAACTACTTTTTCATACAAATTGAAACAATTTGTCACAAAATTTGAAAATGTTGAAAAAAAGGTAAAATAAAATTCACTAGACCAAAATAACCTTACATACAACAACAACAAAAAGAAAGGCTGGTTGGTATGAGGATGACACGCACTTTTTTTTTTTGGGAAAGGGGTCAGAAGGACAAAAAAAAAATCATAAATTGGTTCAGAAGGACGTTACTACATGTTAAGTGATTAAAAAGGACAAAATACCCTTTTACACATTAAACACGTAGTAACGCTAGATAAAGTGTAGTAATGTGACCAAAAACAAAATAAGAATAACCCATAAAATGTCAGTAACATCCAATGAAAAGTAGTAATAACCAATAAACATATAAGAATAACCTAAAAAACAAGTAGTAATGACCGTAGTAACATCCAATGAAAAAGTAGTAACAACCAATAAACATATAGTAACAACCTAAAAACAAGTAGTAACAGCCTAAAAAGAAGTAGTAACAGCGTAAAATATAGTAACGGCCAATAAACAAATAGTAACAGCAATAAAATAGATAAAGTACATCAAAAAATGTAGTAACGTTACAAAATTAATAGTAACAACCCTAAACCCTAAATTTTCCAAAAAAAAAAAAAAAAAAAGCCTGCTTCTCCAAAGTAGCGCCTTCTTGGCCGGATATTGGACTCGGTTGGAGCAGTGGGCGGAGCAGTGGTTCAAGCCGAAATAGCAGCAGCAAGGTAGCAGTTCGTTGTTTCGATAGGAGGAGATGGTAATGGTTCCGACGATTCTAGAGGATCCGGTGTTTGGCGGTTATTCTCTCCGGTCACCGGCTGTTTTTCAAATCTCAATGTCGGAATCATCTGCAACTTCCGGCGGCACAACAACCTTTCCTTAAACGAATTAGCATGCAATCAGGGCAGATTTCACATTCAAATCGATTTAATAACACGATATTAACACATAATAGAGGAAAACGAAACTTCCCAAAAATAGGAGAGAATCGGACATTCAAAGCTCCGATTTTGACCATGGAATCACCAAGCCAGCATCGAAATGAAGAGCTACGAATACATAGCTACAAATGCTTCCATAATCGAGATGATTCGGTTGCAGATAATCCAAAAAGAAATCACAGCTTTGAAGCCTTCACGAGATACGTGTGGCTATGTGACTTTTCCAAAAACGAAATTCACCATGTGAGATTCTGGTTGATGAGGTGGAGAAGACGTTGAAATTGGGGTTGATTTTGGAGGAGGAGCTGTTGCCGTGGAGGTTCATTCAACCCTGTGGCCATTGCCGGAGAGATTTAGGGTAGGGGTGCGGGGATACTGAGCGAGGAGGTTTGCAGAGACATTTTTTATGATATGTTGTTAAATAGAAATTGATTAATGGGTGAATATTTTTAAAATTAGTAAAAAGGGTATTTTGGTAAGTTTACGTAAGTTTTGTCCTAATTAATAATCAGTTTCCTTGGATCCCGATAAACACATTAGTCCGTCCTTCTTGGCTAAAACCTTTTCTTTTGGCAAACTCACGTACTCCCTCTGTTTTTTAACTGTCACTTTTTAGAAATTGTTTTGTTTTTATTTATCTATCATTTTACATTTCTAATGCAACATTTATTATTTTTTTTCCACCTTTACCCTTCAATTTAATAACCCAAATTTTGGTACAATTTTCCATGCACAAGAAGTGAAGGATAATTTTGTTATTTTACCCTCTTTTTCAGACACATTAATCACTTTCTTAATCTGTGTGAATCTTCCATTTGCGACAGATAAAATAAAACGGAGGGAGTATTATTTTTGGATGCAGAAACATTTAATAACACACAAAACAAAAAAAGGTCAATATTACTTTCTTTCTTCAACCTAGTTTTTTAAACAGCCGTAACTTTTGATGTACACCTCTGTTTATAATTTTTTCAGCATAATTCATATTTTTTGTCATCATTATTTTGATATCTCACTTGACACCATTCCGATGTAATTTGAAATCTAAAAAAACATTTACGTCTGTTAAGATTGTCATATCGTTTGCAGTAACACCCTCACGTATACACTAACACCCTCACAGTAACATATTTTATTAATAATATACAATGACAGTAATGCCTTACCCTCACAGTGACACATTATGTATTTTAGTGTCTCTTTGCAGTAACACCCTTATTCTCATAATAAAACCTCATAGTAGCACATTTTATTAACAATACACGACAACACCATCACAGTGACACAATATATATTTCAGTGACTCTTTGTAGTAACACCTTATAATTTTGCGGTAACACCTTATAATCAAAGTATCTTCTCACAGTAACACCTTTTATTAACAATACACGGTAATATCATCACAGTGACACATTATGTATTTCAGTGACTCTATGCAGTAACAACTTATAATTTTGCGGTAACACCTTATTAACACCTGCTTCTCTTTTCAGTTTTTGACTGGGGCCAAGCAGTGCTCGCGTGCTCTTCTCTTAGAGGAGGCCAAGTTGGACATGTCAGAGAAAAAGGTTTTAAGAAAAGCTTTAAGTGAGCTGGAAGAGGCCTATAACAAGATCGTTGTTGCTTAGAGCCGAGCCGATCAGTCGCGCATGAGGCAAAGCTGGCTAGGATGGCAATTGAGATGGAACTGGGAAACACTAAGTCTCTCTCTGAACAGAAGACCAAGGATTTCAACAATCTGATGGTTCAGATAGACCAGGAGATCAAGAAGGTTCGAGTGGTCACGACAAGGAGGGTCGCGGCAGCTTATCATGTGGCCGGCCGAGCCGGGTAGAGCTTAAGGCCGAACATCTTTGAAGGAAGCCGTGAGCGGTGCATTGCGCATATCAAGAAATCCTAAGAGTTCAATAAAGCCGTATCTGAGGAGGCCGAGATGTATGTTGAGGGACCTGGGAGAGCATGCTCCCTCTTTAGATCGACTTGCAGAACTGGTCACGTCAAGGTTATTGAATCCAACTCTGAGGGATTTCCATGCACAAATCATGTATACCCCGGAGGAGCTGAACAAATATTTAGACAAGCAGCCCGTTGGTGCCGATGCGTGGGCTCTGCCTGAAGTTGAGTCGGTCAACTAGGCGACTTTAGTAGCATTTGTTAGGAAATCAATTGAGTAGCGCAGCGGAATTTAAAATTTGATTTCCCGATCCAGGATCGTCTCCGTTTAAACAATAAACATAAAATAGAGGGACGGTACTATTACCTTGGTTGATCTAAAAGATCGACGCTTTGACCGTCCGGTAGGAGTAGATGTGCGCGAGCCGTCCAAGTGTCCGGCCTCTACCAGTAATCCACACGAGCACCTCGCTGGAATCCTGCCAAGGATTGCTACTAGAAAAATTCGACTGCTAGGTCGCCTTTTTCTCTCTCTATAATCTCTCTCTAAGAAGCTCTCTGATTTTTCACAAGAACAATTAGCTCTTGGAATTATGATGTACTAAAGAGCTTAGCACCCCCTTTGCTTTTATAGGCATTGGGGCGCCCCTTGCCTTCCCAAAATCCTTGGGGAACAAGTCTTGAGTAGAGTGGAGAGAAAGAAAACATTTTCCTAATAAAATAAGGAAAACCCCTTAAATTGATTTATCTCATTTAATTTAATATCTTATATTAAATATTTTCAAGATATTGTCAATATTTAATATTGACTATCTTTATCTTATTACCATAAATTTATTTTTCAAAAATCAATTAATATCCAATTTTAATATTATGGTAATCTTATTAATTAAATTGCACAATTCAAATGTATCATATACACAAAAGATGGCGCCAATAATTAGCCAAATCACGTGTTGGCCTATATATATATTAATTTAATTAATATAATTAATATCTTGTATTATATTTATTCATAATAAATAAATAACACCATATTAATTACCACTATAACATTTATAGTATGAGATAAATTCTTTCCTTATTTGGTTATCAATTATAACCACATTTTAATCCGACTCGATGTTCATATGTGTGTGAACCGATAGGCTTCCGAATATGTTGGCCGTAGACATAAGGCGAGATCATGGATATCGTCTAGCAACACGTCCATGACCTTCAATCATCGGAAGAGTCAATACGCAATGACTACTACCTTTCATGTGCTCGGTTAGTGTGTAAATAAAAGGCACATCATATGCAAACGAAAACACACACACAATACATAGCTTCATCAGATTTTTGCAGAGTGTCCTCGGGTTTGATTCAAACAAGTCATTGCTTGAATCAAACACCTCCATCAGATCCTCGAGAGATTTTTTGATTGATCCTAAGTGACATACGAGTGGGACGAAACATATCTTAAAAGACAACGTTTTTAACGGGCCTTGGAGTTTCAACTTTTCTGTCAAATCCTAAGTACTAAATTTTTTCAACATTTTTGATCTTGATACAAACAGTGAACATCTACTTCGATTAACGATAATGTGGATACCCAATAAATATGTTCTAGCCGGCAGTTGGACGAATGATTTTGTGAGGAGAAGAAATTTGAAGCCAAATGATGTGATCAAACTCTACTGGGATGAAAAAATAAACATGTTGAATATAACTGTTTCCAAATGTAACCAAATCTTAAAAAAGAAAGAAAGAAGGGGCATGTTCTTTTTGTTATATCGGTATCGAAATAATATATTTTCAGCATGATTTTGTTGTTGTATTAATTTGCTTCATTTTGTACTTCTAATTAAAACTCGTCTATCGATCTAATTTCATAAAATTTTCAAACATTACATTAATAATAGTCAAAGATCGATCTGAAATTTTTCATTTAGAATTTAATACATTCAATCACTTATGTAAATAATTTCTTAAGCTTCATGATGATACACAAAGAGACTTAAGTCATCGCTTCAAATCCGAAAAAGGATCGGACTTTTCCACAAAACTCCTATCTTGGCCCTCATTTTTAAGCTTAAGAAAAAAGAGCGCCTAACATCACATGTAGAGTCGAGAGAAGCATAAAAAATAAAGGCATGAAGAAGAATAACTGTAACGTAAATGTAAAACAAAAGTGTTCCGTGGAATGGCCTGAGCCAAATGTCGACTGCTTACATACTCACTATCAGGGATCAAGCCAGACATCATTCTTCTGGACTCTTGATGGAATGCCATTATGCCAGTTCTAGAGAGTGCGTGCACCGTTCATCATGGAGATGTATGTGAGGTATGTATTGACGTTGTTGGAGAAGTCATTTACGGCACGTTGAAGATGGCGCGTGAATATCCATCGTGGGGTGATTTTAAGAAAATTATCCTACAAAACAAGTAGAGTAGTTAATGGAGGCTTTACTGCTCCAAAATATACGTTAAGCATCAAGGCAGCATGTGGCCAACAATAGTTGCAAGAAGATGAGGAACGAGCCTTATCCTTTATCTACGAAGCATGGTGAATGTGTCTCAAAGATAGACCTAAGACATCTCATGTCCATATGAAGGTCGAGTTGATACTCAGAGACTGAGTGTCGAGTAGGCACTAAGATACTTTGTAACACGTCAAGGGTCGAGTAGGCACTCAGAGTCCTTATAAAAGATATCACAAACCTATGACTAAACTTCTAGGAGGTCATTTCCATAGTTCAGGACCTCGTAGTGATCTATATATAAAGAGTATGATAAGGGTATGTAGAGATCCGAGGTTCATTGTCGAACATGTAATATGAATAAATAGACAATATCAAGGGTCATAAATCCTCCAATAGAAGACCAATAGTCATCATATAATTTTTATCCACATCTATGCACCAGGGAGTTTCTATGGCTCTCACAGCAGTGGTTCCAAGTTGGATGACAAGGGTTATTGATAGCTATGAAGGAGATGATCATGCTCAATTCAAAATAAGTTATGTCCTATTAGATCCACAGAATGAACCAGAATTCACATTACATCAGGGTATCTTGAAATTTAAGAACAGGATATATGTGGGTTCATCTGGCAACCTAAGGAAGGAAATTCTGTCTCAATTACATGATAGTCCTCTAGGAGGTCATTCTGGCATCAGGGTATGCCTCAGCAGGATCTCATCTCTTTTCTACTGGCCTAGGATGAGGAATGATGTCAGGGATCTAATCAATCAATACATCACTTGTCAGCAATGCAAAAACATCCATGAACACCCCAAGGACTTCTCCAACCACTCCCAATTCCTGATCAAGCATGGACACACATTAGCATGGATTTCATTGAAGGGTTTCCAAATTCTGAGGGTTTTTGAAGTCATCATGGTTGTGGTTGACAGATTCACAAAATGGGGACATTTTGTGGCTTTGAGGAAGGGGTATTCTGCAGAATTGGTGGCAGAGGCCTTCTTCCATCACATTTACAGATTGCATGGTTTACCTACATCTATAGTGAGTGACAGGGATAGTGTATTTACTAGTGAATATATTCCAACTAGCAGGGGACAAGATTGCTCTAAGCTCTGCATACCACCCCCAAACGGATGGCCAGATAGAAAGAGTAAATCAGTGTCTAGAGATGTATCTAAGGTGCATGTGTTTTCAGAGGTCTAAGCAGTGGACTAAATGGCTTACCTTGGCTGAGTTTTGGAATAATACAAGCTTCCATACTGCCATCCAAGTAACACATTTTGAGGCCTTATATGGGTATAAACCTACATCTATACCCATCGGAAGTTATAGCATTGGCAACAACTCCACTGTAGATGACTTCTTGCAACAGAAACAGATGCAAACTAAGGAACTGAAGGATCATCTAGAGTTTGCTCAAGCCAGGATAGAGTATTATGCTGACAAAGGCAGGACGGAGAGAGAGTTTCAGGAGGGAGATTTGGTCTTTCTAAAACTACAACCCTACAGACAAACTACATTGGCCTTGAGGAGGAATCTAAAACTAGCTGCAGATATTTTGGTCCATATGGGGTGATTAAGAAGATCAATCCGGTAGCATAGAAATTATTACTACCAGAAGACTCAAGATTGCATCCTGTATTCCATATTTCACAGCTCAAGAGATAGAAAGGGGCACACATACCAGCATCTCCACACCCTCCCATCACTTCAACCGATGGGCAAATGGTGTTATATCCAGAACAAATCATGGATATCAGGACTATAAAGAGAAGAAATGAACCAGTAGTACAATGGCTTATGAAGTGAATCAACTTAGATGAATCATCTGCTACATGGGAAGATGCTAGATACATGATGCAGAAGTTTCCCCAATTTTCACCACCATGAGGACATGGATTTGCTCAAGTGGAAGGGGATGTTAGGAACCAAGGCTGCTAGTAGTAGATATTTTGTTAATAGATAGTTAGAAATGGTTGCTTAGTCGTAATAATCACAATGAAGCTTCGTTGTTATTTATTATCTTGATGTATTGTCTGTTATTGAGTTGTGTAGTTAGATGCATAGTATAAAAAGGAAAGCACAGACAGAAATGTAATTCATTCAGACAAGTTCATACTAATACAATACCTTACTTTCCCTCCTTTCACCTGCATTTCTCTTTCTGTAAATTCTTCTTTTCTTCTAAGATCCTTACATTGTCTTTGGAGGCTGATTTAAAGTAAAGATCCGGCGTGATCTTAGCATTGCGCAAAAGTTGACGAAAGAAGCGAAATCAAGGATTTTAGAAATTGGGATCGGGATTAGGGCTTGAGCTTGCGATCGTTTGTTTCCTTTCTTTTCCTCCATGGATGGATAGAAGAAATGCGGCGATTCCGAACAAAAAATCACCATCGAGAATCATTTCCTTCGATTGCGCCGTCGAATGTCAGAGGAGGGAGGAGGGAGGACGGAGACGGCTGAGGGTTTCCATCGTCTTCATCGGTATCACCTTACGGGGGTAACGGGTTTCCATAGATAGATTTTTATTGAGACGAGTAATGAGAACCAAAAGTCTTTTTTTTAGAACAGATCGGAAAGTCTTGAAGCCCATGCCACCTGCCTGATATAAAACATTTGTATCCAAAAATAATATAAAAGTGTGGATTAAAACTATTTTTTTAAAATCAGCTCGAATCTACGTGTGAAAAAGAACAGCTCGTGTTCGGCTCGAGTAAAAGCTGTCCGCGGTCGAGTTTGAATTTATAGACATGTCAAATGCGTGTTCGAGCCCGAGTTCATAAAATTTGTAATACGCTCAACTCGATAATCTTAATTTTCAACTCGACTCGGATCGTTTACATCCCTATTGTTTAGGATTTCATGATAAAGATAGTTGTCACCAAAGCCCCATCCAAAAATTTATCCACAATACGAAAGTGAGACCATGTGTTTCGTAACAAAACACTATGCCTTTCATGAGAAATATTTTTTTTTTGTCACTAATCAATTGAACATTTTGTGACAAACAAAGTTATTGTCACTAGAAAGCTATCATTTGTGACAAATCTACTCTTTGGACTAAATTACAATTTTGGTCCTCTAACTAGACATGTTTTTCGATTTTGGTCCTGGTTTTTCTCTGGCGACAATTTTAGTCCTGTAAGTGGTTTTTTTTTTTGCAAAAATAGTCCTGAACGCCGGAAAGACCACTTACAGGACTAAAATAGTCGTCAGAAAGACCACTTACAGGACTAAAATTGTCGCCGTACCAATTTTAGTCATGTAAGTGGTCTTTCCGGGGTTCAGGACTATTTTTGCAAAAAAAAGACCATTTACAGGACTAAAATTGTCGCCGGAGAAAAACCAGGACCAAAATCGAAAAACATGTCTAGTTAGAGGACCAAAATTGTAATTTAACCCTTTTTGTCACCAATAATTTGTCACAACATCTTTTTTTTGTAGTGAATAATGATACATCATACATTATATATGTGATATACTAATGTCAATAAAGTCTTTTTAACTTGCAAATTTTTGGCACAAATGAAATGATTACATACATGTTTAATCAATACATGACTTATATAATGATCAAGCAATACAAAAGCACTAAACTACACAATATATCATACAACACATGTTACACAACATATCCATGTGTTACAACATTTTTTTACTCAAAAATGCAAGTTGGAAAAGCCTTGAAATGCCTCTTTCGCCATGTCTTCAACAAAGCTAAGGATCTGGAGTTGGAGTGTGAAGGTTCGAACCCCGTAAAGGGTCGGCTTCTTTCAATTATTTGATATTATAGCAAACAAATTACTCTGAGCCATTAGGTTACCTGATTAACATCTTCACTCATCCCGTGAGACAGGGTAGTGGGGACCATTGTGGTTAGGGTTTAACCATTTTAAATTTAAATCATCATAACATCTTATTAAGTTCACCCGATTGTCCAAATATACCGCACTAGCCAACCCGGGTTTTTTTTTTTTTTTTTTTGCTTAGTTAAAGCCTCCGGTATCCGGAACTAACTGGTCCGACTAATCCGGAGTTCAGCCCCAGGTCGTGCCTGCAAAGTCTTACTCTTATTCAGGGTGAGGTATGGCCAAGAGCTCTTTCAATATGGCGCCTCAGAGGAGAATCAAACCAATAACCTCCCAAGCTAGATAATCTCAAGTTATTTACCACTTGAGTCAAGCTACTTGGTTCAAACGAGTTTTAATTTCTGACACCGTCCTTGAATTTATGTAGAGTATGTGAGTGACTATAATGTTTTCCCATCTTCCCTTCTTTGTATATATCCTTTTTCTTGTCCAAACTAGGTTGTTTCAATCAAATTCAAACAAACCTACATTCCCCATTTTCCTCCTCGCCTGACATCACATTCAAACTTATCACTTATCAACAAATCTGCAACTAAGAGACAAAACAAGAACTCATATATCCAACCACTTTCTTTAATTGTTTTTTTGGCTGATGACAGCTTTTTAGTAGATATAAATACTACAACAACAACACCAACATCCATCCATAAACCACCACCACCTGATGCCTTTAGGAGATAGCTGAAAGAAAGAAGATAGCTTAGTTTTACAGAAATATATTTGTACATCATATCGATCATGGGGCGATCTCCTTGCTGTGACAATGCTCATATAAATAAAGGGTCTTGGACTAATGATGAAGATCAACGCCTTATCGACTATATTCGTGATCATGGTGTAGGCTGCTGGAGATCTCTCCCCAAAGCTGCAGGTACCCTAAACAACACCCCCCTCCCCCCTCCCCTCCCTCCCCCCCCCCAAAACCCTAAAGAAGATAAATTGTTTCTCAGACGTACTTTTTATGCATAATAAATTGTTTCAATCATAAGCCATGAAATCAGGGATCCACGATCAATTCCCTTCACGTGAACGCCTATATAAAGGGTCTTCGTCCTCAGGAACTACTATTGGTTTGATCACATGCACAATAGGTATACATAGGCAGTCTCAATTGAAACATCCATAAATCATAAAAAATATCCCCACTGTGTTAGTTGATTATTATTAATTTCCAAAAAGATCAAATTAATTACCCGATATTCAACCCGAAAGATTTTCATACATCGTCATTGATGCATTGCATGTTTACTTGCAACGATAGAGGTAGGAGCAAGGGCGGAGGTATGTTAAGACTTAGGGGGGCTAAGCCCACCCGAAAAAAATAATATTACACTAATAAATGTATGTAGTCCTGTTCGATCCATAAAATATTCTTAATCCAGCCCACCCGACGAATTCGATATAGTTCATTAGCCCACCCGAAGTGAAAATCCTGGCTCCGCCCTTGGGTAGGAGTAGGACTCCAACTTGATTCTTTAGAACCTAACCTATACTTTATAACCTTAATCTTGGTTAAAGGAATCAACACATTATTGTCTGATGTTAATTTCTTATTTTCAGAATATGAATATATATATTCTATTTTGTATTTTGATGTATGCAGGGCTGCTTAGATGCGGCAAAAGTTGCAGGCTAAGATGGCTGAATTACCTAAGGCCTGGCCTTAAGAGAGGAAATTTCTCTAAAGAGGAAGATGCGATCATCATCAAACTGCATAGTCTTCTTGGGAACAAGTAAAAATATTTTTTTTTCTTCATCTTTATTCATTGTCGGGTTAATTCATGATCAATTTTTGAAGTTCTCCTACCTAACATTCGTGTTTAACGTTTTCAGATAGATTAAGAAAATCTTTAAATCATTATAAGTTTTAAATCAAAAATTCTAAAATACTTCCGGACTTCAATGAATACAATTTGTGGTATAAAAAAATGTAATTTATAAAAAGAAATAGGTGAAGATAGAAATATTTCTTTAATTATAAAGTAAAACTACATATAATCAGAAACAATTTTCAAATTATTTTTGCTAAAACACAAGGTAGGTAGTTTTTTTTTCTCGATTTTTCCAGGTTTTTCCGGGCGATAGCACTCAAAATTCTATCATTGTCTATTGAAAAACTCGTCTGCTCGGTAATAGTGTCGTTATGAATTGATGAAAAAGTAACTTGAGTATCTACCTTTTGTTGTACGCATGCAGATGGTCAATAATAGCTCAAAGATTGCCGGGGAGAACAGATAACGAGATCAAGAATCATTGGAACAGTCATATAAAACGTGAACTCATCAGCCATGGCATGGACCCCCTGCAAACACACCGCAGAATAAATGCCACAGATACGGCTGTGGCAGGCGCCGTTGCAACCACAAATGTTGAAAACACAACAAACAAAGTTCATTCAATTGCAAGCATATGTCTCGACTTCCAGAAAACAACAGCTCTATCCCCTTTCACTTTAAATAACCAAAAGGGCTATATGAAGGCTAAAGATCTATGCTACGAAGATACGGGGTGTTCTAGTGGCACAACTATGGAGACACAAGCACCACAAGAAATCAAGAAAATGGTGGATCCTAAAGATTTGAATCTTGAGCTATCAATAGGCCATCCCATTCAAACCAAGTCTTCACCGTTTTCAGGGCTATTGCAAATGTTTCCAGCAACAGCAAAACCGGTTGTAGAAAAACAAGGGTTATGCTTGTGTTGGCAATTGGGTTTTCAAAATGATCAGTTATGTCTCAAATGCCAAATGAGAACTGGTTATTATTACAAAAATCTATCTTCTTGAATTTTGGAGGCATTATATATTGGGACTGCATTAAATTTATGGAAAATTAGGGATAAGGACACAATCTGAAATATTTTTAAGTAACAGGACAACTACATATTTTTTATAGGGAGAAGGACAACTGCATAATTTTTATAGCGAGAAGGACAAACAGTGAATCCGAAAATCGGTGAATCTCCCGAGTGAATCCCGAAATCATGAAATTTCGATAGTGAATTTCGACGAGTGAATCCCAAAATTAGTGAATTTAACGATGAATTTTGAAAATTAGTGAATTTAACGATGAATTTAAATCGGTGAATTTAAACAGTTGAATTTCGAACACAAGTGAATTTCGACGATGAATAAATAGTTTTGTCCTTTATGCAAAAGTTTCAAAAAACTGTCCTTCTACTCAATTGATGAAATATTTCTGTCCTTCTCCCTCATTCCCCCTTAAATTTATGCCCTTTACACTCATTGATTAGTACATTTGCAAGTTTATGCAATTACTTCAGTTGCTTTCTTAGATGTAATGTTATAATCCTTCAGTTACTTCAATTCAGTTATCTGATCCAAGGCTTGCTCTCTCGATCCTTGACGGCTTCAGTAGCTCACTAGCAAAACCATTTGATATGTTTCATTGCTAACTGCTAAGACTATCAGCATGTTTTCTCAATTTAGGGGATTGATTCTTTATGGATATGATTGAACAAAGTTTATGCACAAATAACTATAAGTTCTTGAATGATAAATCAATCTAAAATTGCAAGTCATCTTTTCAATTGATATAAAGACAGACAGCTTACAATAAGAACTGAGATTGATCGAGTGTTTAGCAATGTATGCTTGAGTATGGCTTTGATTGAGCTTCATTGAGCTTGAATATGTACAAAGCTTGAATGTATAATTCTTGACTAACTTCTTCATATTCTCGAAGGATGCTACATAGTTGAAATTCTTCGATTGAGGTCAAATTTGAAGTAAAATAGAGTTGTTGGGATAGATATGAATCAATAAGTCTATTTAGGTTGTATTAGCAGCTCTAATCCATCTTTATGTAGTTGATGAAAGCCCATTAGTGTCCCAAACCACCCCTTAAGTATATTAGCAGTACTTCAGAAGGCATGCAAAAACTAGATTTAAGCACATGTATGATAGGAGTCAACTTTACGTGACTCCGCTACAGTGTTTGGCCCCCGTTTACCACATTTTCAGCACATTTTTGGATGATTTAGACCACTTTCGGGGTAATATTGTGAGTTCTAGCACGGGGGTAATTCATCATTTTGATAGTTTACCACCCCTTTTTTTGATGATATTGACCCCATTCCGAGCACGTTTACCCTTTGGAATGTTTTGGTTGTTTTTTTGGTTATTGTGATGATGTAGGGTATTGGTGTCTCGATGACCCGAAAGGCAAGGGTTTACATTGAGAAACATGACCGAGGCGAAAAAGAGGTAAAAGGGAGAAAAAGTGAAGAATTGGTGGCACAGATCCAAGCGCCGGTTTGGAACTCTCAAACCAGCGTTCGGACCCCCATTGGCGTTCCAAGCCCAAACCAGCGTTCGAGTTGCGAGTCAAGCGAGTTCAGCCCTTCAAGCGCCCGGTTCAACAACTACCTCAAACCAGCGTTCGGGCCTCTAGAGCGCCGCGTTCTCTACCTTCAAACCAGCGTTACGCAAGAACATGAAGCCCTAAGTCGCCTGAATTTCAAGCGAGCATACGTTCCACTTGTTTGGAACCAGCGTTCAACCAAAATCTGCAGATTTTTCCTCCACCTATAAATACCCCCTTAGTCCATTTTGGGATTATTATTCATCTTCTTAGCCAAACCCTACCCCTTTCATAGCTCGAATTTTGTAATATCTTAGAATACTCTCTCTTAGTGTAAATCAACGACATCTTAGCTTAATCTTTCCATTTCTTAGCTTAGATTTTCATTTCAAACACTAAGAGACTACCTTTAATTACTTCTATATTTTGTACTTTTTGGATCTCAACTCAATTTACTGCAATTTTATGGTATATCTCTCTTCTCTTTTACTTGTTATGGCTCTTATTTACTTGTTTTATGCATGTTTTGATTAGTATAATGCGTAGCTAAACATCTTCATGCTTGAATCATGTGAAATTTGGTGAAATCACCCTTTGGGTGATGAAATTGGGAGTGGGTAGTGCTTTTTATTGTTGTTTCTTGCATCTTTCACGTCTTAGAACTTGTTATAACGGTTTGGGCTAGATTGATCACCTAGGTCAAAAATCACACACACCACTCTTGAGAGTTGTTCAGAGAGAGGGGTGTGAGGAAAAGGGTTCTAGGATCGCATTGTAGTGCGAGGTTACTCGTTTTTAACGTTTAAACGTCTCTCGTGCATGATTGTCTTGTGAATGAATCTCTCTTAGGAAAGGTTAGTTGACTTGGCATAAGGTGTTGGGGAAGAGTTGTTCGGACCTTAGCACCGGGATTAGAGATGCGTACCGTGTAATTGAATGTAAGAGTTCGTCCGTTTATTGCACACTCCCGGTTTTGTCATTCCTTAGGGTGAAACTAGCTATTTTGATCATGGTTCGGTTATGTCTCTTTAACTATCTTTAAAACTTAGTAGTTTAATCTTCTTTCTTTTTAACTTTAGACTCGTTAGTTAGAATCACTCAGTGTCGTTGTAGTAAACAAAACTTTAAGAACTTTGATCACCTAGACTAAGCATTACGTTCACTTTGGTACTTACAAACACGATTCCTTTGGGTTCGACCTCGTACTCCTGTAGCTATTCTAGCAATCGACCCGGTACACTGCCGGTTAGAGAGTTAGTTTACCCACAGTTTCGAGTCCTTATAAATTGTTTTTGTTGGGGTAGATTTTATGCTCATCAAAATGGCGCCGTTGCCGGGGATTGTGTGCTATTTGTGATATCTTGTAAGTGAACCGAAGGCTTGGGCCTAGGTTTTATTTTACTGTTTTCTTGTTGTTTGCTTCTTGTAGTGCATGACCGGAGATCTCAAACACCACTCGAACCTTACATAGAAGCGGAATTGAAGCTTACGCAAGGTGTAGAAATAGTCAACGAAGAAGAGGTCGTCAAGTAGAGAGTCGATTCCGTCTTTGAAGAGAAACAACTTCGGGTGAGTTGGGAGAAGGATCCGACATGGCACAACAAGTTGGACAAGGTTTGGAAGGAAATTTGGGAAATGATAATGGAGTCCCAATTCAAAACCCGCCTCTTGTCAACAACAATGCACAAGGAGGTGGGAATGGACAAGAAACAATGTTGTGAATGCAAATGGGCCGATACCTCGAGAATGTTCAACATGAGGCTCAAGGGGAATCAAATGGATCCCGCTCTTATGCAACAATTCAATGCATGGATGTTGAACCGGTTTCAACAAAACCAAAACCAAGCTCACAATCAAGGTGCAAGCGCGATGCCAAATTGGTTTAACGGTCAACAAGAGCAAAACCAAGGCGGTTTGACTTGTAGAGATTTTGTGCTAGCTCTACGGCAAACATGGGGCATAGTCAAATCCGAATGCCACGGTAGCCGCCAACAACTTGGAATTGAATAGGAACATCATACATTTGTTGGGAGACAACGCTATATTCAAGGAACCGCTTTAGAAAATCCTCACTTATTCATTGATCACTTTCTCCGGATAGTGAACTCGACAAAGATCAATGGAGTGAGTGATGAGGCACTCAAACTTATGCTTTTCCGTTAAGCCTTGAAAGAGCAAGCTAAGAGGTGGTATGATTCGTTGCCTAATGATTCTTTACACACATGGGAGGAGGTAGTAAAAACTTTTCTACTCAAATATTACCCCCCGTCGAAGACCATGGATATGAAAGAAGCTATAATGTCGTTCAATGCATATGAAGGAGAAGAGCTTCATGAGTCATGGGATCGGTTTAAGGCTTTGTTGAGGAGTGCCGGGGCGCGGATTGAGATCGTCTGAGGTAGTTCATGCTTTCTTCGGGGTTTTGGACCAAGTGCATCAAAGTACCTTACATGCTTCGTGTAATGGAGATATTATGAGTATGGTACCCGAGGTGGCTATGAACCAAATTGAGAAGATTTCCGAGACTTGAGGCAATACATATCGTCGAGTAGAAAAGGGACAAAGTAAAAGCCGGTTTGGTTGAAGTTAAAGTAGAGAGGCAAGTGATCAATATCATGCTCAAGTACAAGCGATGGAGCAACAGTTGGGGAGATTGAAAAAGGAGAATGAGAGCGCTAAGCTTTGCCAAATTTGTAGCGGACCACACTCGGCAAAGGATTGTAGGATGACGACCAAAGCCCAAAATATGGCCTATCCTCAATCCTCGACTCAAGGGCAAGCTAGCACTCTATCTCAAGATAACATGAATGAGTTGGCTAAACGGATGATGAGCATTTGCTCTATGGAGCAATGGAATACGGGGTCCCAATATCAAAATCAGTCACAAAGCCCCTATCAAGGCCAATATATGGGTGAGCAACAAGGTGGGCAACCGTATGAAGAATCCCAAGATGTGAACTATGTGGGACAAGGTCAAGGAGGGAACTATGGAAATCAAGGTGATGGTTCTTGGAGGAATAACAACAATCAAGGTTGGAACCGGAATCAAAACCAAGGCCAAAACCAAGGTTATAGACAAGGCCAAAATCAAAGCCAATCTTCACAAGGGCATGTCTATCAACCTCCACACCAAAGGCAACAAGGAGGGTATAATCAACAGGGTTCTAACAATCATCAAAACCCTCCTCCTTTGGCTCCTATTCCTCAAAAGAGTTCAACCGATGTCATCTTAGAACAAATGAACAAAAACTTTACGGAGATTAAAAAAGACATGGTTGAGATGAACTACAAACATGGGTCCGCCATCAAAAATCTTGAGACTCAATTTGGTCAAGTGGTGGAACATGTTCGGTTGAAGGGTGGTTTACCGAGTAACACCGAAAAAATCCGAGAAGTGTAAACGCCATCTTAACTCAAGTGGCAAAGTGTTGAGAACTAATGGAGAGAAGAAAGTCTTGTGGGAGGACAAGGCTAGAAAAACTTCCATTGAGACCGAGCGGGAGCTATGGATGGTGATATAGATGGAATTGAAGATGATGAGGATCATGGGGAGTATGTCAAGAAGAAAGAAGTTGAAAGGAAAGAAGCTCAAGCTCGGGAGATTATGTGGTTATCGATGTGAAAGAGGAGGAGTCAACTAGAAGAGAGGAAAGAGCCAATGAAAGAGCCGTCTTCCCCACGCTCCAAAGGTAAGAAAGGTATGATCTCTCCTCCTTCTAAAGATTTTGATTTGAGTACTCTCCCGTATCCCCCTAAGAATCATAGACAAAGTTGCTTGAATAAGGCACAAACTCGATTCATTGAGATTTTACGAAAAATTGATTTGAACATTCCTTTCCTTGAAGCACTTGCAAACATGCCCTCGTATTGTAAGTTTTGAAAGAGTTACTAACTAAAAGGGTAAGATGCAAGAAGTTGTGTGTTTAAATGAAGAGTGTTCCGCTATTTTTAATGGAAAGTCTAAGATTCCCCGAAAGTTAGGGACAAGGGTAGTTTTACTATCCCGGTTACTATCGATGCGACTCATTTTCCTAGTGTCTTATGTGATTTGGGGGCTAGTGTAAGCCTAATGCCCCGTGCTATATATGAGAGTCTTAACCTAGGAGAGTTGGAGCCAGCGGGATGACCACTTCAAATGGCGGATAGGTCTATAAGGGGAGCCTATGGGAGTGATAGAGGATGTCATAGTGAAAGTGGATAAGTTTGCCTTCCCGGTAGATTTTGTGGTGCTAGACATGGAGATGGACTCCAAAACACCTTTGTTGTTAGGGCGTCCCTTTTTAAATACCGGGAGGACTTTGATAGATGTTGCGGCGGTGAGATAATATTGAGAGTTGGAGATGAAAAAGTCGCGGTCAATGTCTATAAATCCATGAAACATCCTAAGGAAAGCACCGAGGACTGTTTTTCTATTGATGCTATTCATCCTTGCGTTTCGGAACATGTTGACATGCAGGAATATAAAGATAAATCCGAAGAATGCATGGAAAGAGTGAGTCGGAACATGACGAAGAAGAAGAGTTGGAAGAGGAAGCAAAGAGCTCGAAGAGGCGGCTTTTGTGGGTGAAAGGTGGACCGAGAAGATTGATCTTGGGCTTGAAGGAGAGCTAGAAAAGCCATCAATTGAGGATCCACGAAAGATTTGAAAATGAAGCCGCTTCCACCTCATTTGAAGTATGTTTTTCTTGAAAATAATGATTTACTTCCTTTGATTATTTCTTACACACTAACGGCTGCGGGAAGATGAGTTAGTGAAGATGCTTAAAAGCACAAGCGTGCTTTTGGGTGGAAGATGTGCGACCTTAAGGGCATTAGTCCCACCATTTGCCAACACAAGATTATTCGGAAGATGGAGCAAAGCCGATAAGGCAACCCCAAAGAAGACTCAATCCACACCTCCAGAGGTTGTGAGGAAGGATGTGGTCACAATGTTGAAGCTAGGGATTATCTATGCCATCTCGGATAGCAAGTGGGTGAGTCCCACCCAAGTGGTGCCGAAGAAGGAGGTATGACCGTGGAGATCGATGACAAAGGTGAGGAGGTACCTAAGCGTTTGGTAAGTGGTCATAAATTTGCATTGATTATCGTAAGCTAAATGACCAAACCCGTAAAGATCATTTCCCTCCCTTTTATTGATCAAATGTTGGAGAGATTGAGTGGCCATGCCTTTTATTGTTTTCTTGATGGGTTTAGTGGGTATTACCAAATACATGTGGCTTTAGAGGACCAAGAAAAGACTACCTACACTTGTCCTATGGTATCTTTGCCTTCCGTAGGATGCCTTTTGGGTTGTGTAATGCGCCCGCGACATTCCAACGGTGCATGGTCGCCATATTTGCGGATATGATAGAAAAGTTTTTAGAAGTCTTTATGGATGATTTTAGCGTGTTTGGTGATTCCTTTGAACAATGTCTAGATAATCTTGAGAAGGTGTTGGGTAGATGTGAGGAGAGACGAACTTGGTGCTAATTGGGAGAAGTGTCATTTGATGGTTCTGAGGGGATAGTCTTAGGGCATAAGATATCTAGTAAGGGTATAGAGGTAGATAAGGCTAAGGTTGAAGCGATAGCTAAGCTTCCTATACCCACCAACCTAAAGACTCTTAGGGGTTTTCTAGGCCATGTGGGGTTTTATCGTAGGTTCATCAAGGATTTCTCGAAAATAGCCCGGCCTCTTACTCTTCTTCTGGGAAAAGACGTCCCGTTTGATTTTGACAAAGCTTGTGTTGAAGCATTTTTATGCTCAAGCAATTGCTTGTTTCGCTCCCATCTTAGTTGCCCGAAATGGGATCAAGAATTTGAGCTCATGTGTGATCTGAGTGACACAGCGGTTGGTGCGGTCCTCGGTCAAAAGATCGATAAAATCTTCTAGCCCATTGCTTATGCAAGTCACACCTTGAATCCGGCCCATGAACTACACCACCACCGAAAAGAGCTTTTAGCGGTCGTCTTTGCGTTTGATAAGTTTCGGTCTCATCTCGTAGGTTCTCGGGTAGTTGTCCACACGGATCATGCCGCTTTGCGTTATCTCTTTGCCAAGCAAGATGCCAAGCCCCGCCTCTTGAGGTGGATCTTGCTCTTGCAAGAGTTTGATTTAGAGATTCGTGATAGGAAAGGTTGTGAGAACGTCGTAGCCGACCACTTAAGTCGCATGGAGCTTAGTGAGGAGTTGATTAAGGCACAAAGGGAGATAAATGACTCTTTCCCTCACGAGCAACTATATGCACTTGACACCTCCCTCCCGGCTAAGAAAGGAAACTTTCAAAAGTCGGTAGGAAGGTAGTCCTTGGTTTGCTCCTTTTGTTAACTACCACGAGTGCGGTTTTGTAGATCCCGACCTTGACTCGAACCAAAGGCGTAAATTCCTTAGTGAGGTGGGTAAGTATGTGTGGGAAGATCCTTGTCTATATAGGTTGTGTTCGGATGGTATTACGAGGATGTGTATCCCGAGAAAGTGAAATTTTGAGTGCTCTTTCGTTACATCACGACAAAGAGGCCGGAGGCCATTTCTCGGGCAAAGAACCGCTTTGAAAGTATTGCAAAGTGGGCTGTATTGGCCCACTCTATTTGAGCAGCTCATGCTTATGTGAAATCTTGCGATGCTTGTCAACGGTCCGGTCGTATATCTAGAAGGAGTGAGATGCCTCGAAGCCGATCATAGTGTGTGAGATTTTTGACGTGTGGGGCATTGATTTCATGGGCCCCTATCCTCTCTCGTGTGGTAACAAGTACATCTGAGTCGCGTGTGATTATGTGTCCAAATGGGTGAAGCCTTAGCCTCACCCACCAACGATGGGAATGTTGTTATCCGTTTTCTTAGAAAGAACATCTTTTGTCTGTTTGGGGTGCCATGTGCTATAATCGGTGATAATGGAAGCCATTTTGACAACAAGCCGTTTGATAAACTTTTAGAAAGTATGGAGTGAAACACAAGTTAGGTACCGCTTACCATCCCCAAGCGAGTGGTCAAGTCGAAGTCACGAATAGGGGTATTAAGCGTATCTTAGAAAGGACGGTCGACACGAATGTCAAGAGTTGGTCTTTGAAGTTAGATGATGCCTTGTGGGCCCATAGGACAGCCTTTAAGACACCCTGGCATGTCACCTTACATGATAGTCTATGGTAAGTCTTGTCATCTTCCCGTAGAGATCGAGCATAAGGCTTATTGGGCCATCAAAATGCTAAACCTCGATGATACCTTAATTGGTGAGAAGCGTATGGCCCAATTGAATGAACTAGATGAGTTCCGCCTTTGTGCATATGACCTTTCCACGAAGTATAAAGAAAAGACTAAGTTACTCCATGATAAGTTGATTAAACCTCGTGTTTTCAATGAGGGTGATGAAGTCTTGTTCTATAATACTCGTTTGCATCTTTTCCAAGGAAAGTTGAAGTCTAGGTGGTCCGGTCCCTTGTTGTGTCAAAAGTCTATCCGTCCGGTGCTATCGAAATCACCCATCCTAAATTTGGCACGTTTACCACTAATGGCTTGCGGTTGAAAAGGTATGAGCGGTTGCCTACTACGATGAAGCACTAGAAATAGTGCATCTTGAAGATCCGTACCTTGTGATGAATCTTGTAAGTCTTGTCATGGACTTTAAACCTTGACTCGTATAATTACGAATCCATCCTTCCGTCTTTCTACCCTTTCTCGCCTTGTGCCAGCGGTATAACTTTGAAAAAGTTGGCACCGTATAATCCATCTTGTCGAGCCAACGGCGTAAAACAAAGCGCGCTTAGTGGGAGGCAACCCACCTTTTTATGGTTTAAGATGGTTGAGTAAGAGTCTAGATTGGTCTAGGGGTGGTTAGATGTGAGTGTGGAGTGATTTCCCTGTTTTCTGTTTTCCCTGTTTTTTTGCTCTCAAGCGCCGTTCCCATTGTTCAAGCGTGCGTTCCAAGCTCTTCAAGCGTGCGTTCCCAGATTTTCCAAACCAGGCGTTTGAGCCTCTATATCCCCAGATATCAACTCCCTCGATTCCAAGCGCCGCGTTTCGTTTCCAAAACGCCCTGAAGCGCTGTTTTTCAACGCCGTTCGTTCCCGGCACCTCAAGCGTGCGTTCCCATCTCTCTCAAACCAGCGTTTGGACCCCTTGATCCTCGATTAACTTTTGGCCGTCGAGCATACGTTCCACCACTCAAGCGTGCGTTTGAGCTATCGCAACGCCGCGTTCCCAGACTTTCAAACCAGCGTTTGAACCCTTTTCTATAAATACCCCTCTTCCCCAACCCAGCGTTCCCAAAATCGAATTCCACGAGACCTAATCGCCGTTTAAGTACCCTCCCACCCCTTTTGCTTGAAAATCTTCGTTTCTAACCCGTTTTGAGCGATTTTTGTTGCAATCAACACCTCACGATCCCTTCTTTTGTTTTCTAAACTCAAATCCAAACAACAATCCCTCAGATTCCCGGTTCAATCGGTGCTTGGGTGATTTTTTCACCATAGTCGATTTTCACTTTTCGTTTGTTTGAGGCTCGTTTGTCACTCCACAACGCTCACGTAGGCTAATCTAAGCATAAGACAGTACTTTTTGGTTTGCATTTCCGTTTTGAGTAGGTTAATTTTGAATTTTTCTCAAATTTTCCCTACCCGTTTGTGAATTGGCATTGATTATGTACCTTGTTTCTTGTTTGTTTGTTTTGTTCTTGGCCTTGTGGTGTGTGGTGGTTGGCGTTGTGGTTGTTGTGGGTTGTTTGTTTTGAAATCCCGTATTGGATGATAATCGGGTCGGTTTGCCTTGTGTTGGTTGTGGCGTGGTTGCTCTTGATATAGGAAGATGGCGGGAGGTAAGCGAAAGAGATAGGAGATAAAGGAAAGGGTAAAATGCACATTGTTGGTAGGAATCGGCCAAAAAGCAGAAAACCGCGCGGTTCGTACTAGGCGGTGGTATTAGGATCGATGAGCCAGGGAGAGGTGTGGCGCAAACCACAGAGCTCTTAGGGTTGGACAACTTAGAGATGAGGCGTCGGATGATGATTTCGAGCCCGATACTGAAGGTCGAAATTCTAGGAGTGGCAGTGATGATAGCAGTGAGGAGACTGCGGAGTTTGTGATGAGGCACCCTGTCCCGTGTCACACCCAGGGTCGCTCGTCCCAGGTTTCTCAACCCCACACCTCCACCTACTCAACCTATTCCTCGGACTTCCACCGAGCCGCAACCCCAAGTAAACTTACGCGCTCGTCGACCTCTTCCCTACGACATGCGTTTCTCCGCGCCCCAAGCCTTGAGCAATTACGAGGAGTTCGTAGTCGATAAGAAGATGTGCTTTGAAAGAGGCTAGATTTGAAGGTGGTACCGAAGCCCTTTGTGGATAATTTGAGGAGTAGGGGTTGGAATAGCCTTATCTTGGAACCGAGGCAACTTTGAACTTGTCGATAGGCCGGGAATGGTATGCCAACTTTCTGTGGCTAACTTAGAGAGGAATTGTTTGGGTGCGTGGAGTGGATGTCCCATGGTCGGTTGAAGCGATTAATAGTTTTTATAGGACACCGGCTATCGTGGGCGATCATTATGAGGAGTGGTTTCAGGACAAGAATAGTTGGGGTAGTACTGAGGACCCTTTGGAACAGATGAGGGTAGAAATCAACCCTGAGTTGCAATGGATGTCAAAAGGGGGTAACACGCGCAGTCAGTTGTTGACGACGACTTGGCCCGACGATTGGAAAGTCAAGGCTAAGTTCTCCCAGAATCGTCTACTACCTAAGGACAACATCACACATTTTCACATTAAGGATCTACGATTGTTGTCGCGCCTCATTATAAGTTGAAAGTAGGCGTGGGAGGGGCGATTTTTACGGAGTTTCGAGAACCCGAGAAAAACAAGCGTCGGCTGATGATTATGTGCCCCTACTTGATTTACGGGTTGTGTCGAGATGCACGAGTTGGTGAGTATCTGAGATGATCAGATTAGGAGGAGCAAAGTTTTGCCTATCATGCCTAAGTCGTTCAATGCTCGTCTTGCTTCTCGGCCTTCAGACGGCTCATCCACACGGTCCTCCGGCCTTTCACCCCTACCTCACTTCTTCCGCCTCTACTTCCACCACATTGCCTATACCACCACCTCCCTCACCACTATCACCACCACCACCATCCCACCACCTCCCGGGTTCTGGACCTTCCACCTCCTCCACCACTCTACCTCCACTACACCTACCATACCTTTCACCGGAGGGCCGTGGCTGAGCGAGGCGAAGGCTGTTGATAGCCCACAAGCAACGAGATTGGATGGGCGATCTGCGGATCATGATGAATGGGTTCTTTGAAGAACCCGGCGATAGCTCGAGATCAGCGAGTCCATCTTCCGCCACGAGAGACTTGGATACTCTGACCTTCCAGTACACACACCTGAGATAGAGGCGATCTGCGGCGGATTACGAGAGCTTTGCTAGAGGATGAGTCCGATGAGGTCGAAGATTCGAGATAGAGGCGAGGCGAGATGATTCGTTGGATGTTGAGACAGAGAGCGAGGGCATGAGCGGCGGATCTGGTCGAGAGAGCAGTGGGGGCGGAGTCTTTGAGACTACACTACGACTGAGAGTGCGATTGGTGTGTGATCGCACCATCTTCCAAAGCACAGAGATCCTCGAGGTTTGATGTCTGAGGCGAGCGCGCTAGCTTGTTTTCATTATTTACGCATTTCTTTTGAGAGTGCGGCTTCTTTTAGCTAGTCTGTTTTCATCTATTTGTGGGTACTTTTGGTGATTCACTTTGAGGCGAGTTGACTTTTAATTTACGACTTTTGGCTGTTTTATATCCGTCACTTTTGATACGCATTTGTAATCATTGTTCAGCCCACGAGGCTGTTTGACCGTGCATGTTTTATCCGCTTGTGATTGACATTTTATTGGGATATTTATGCGCCATTTTATGCATGCGTGGATGTTCGAGTTTTATTGTTATATTGTATCCGTCCATTGCATATCCCATTCCCCTCGGCATGCTTTGATATCGTTTAGTGGCATGGACTCGTTTTCTTACGCACCCGTTTACCTATTGCTTGATCTTTAGCACGTGGACTTTTCCGTGCATGCGCTTTTCTTTGTTTCTTGTTGTTCTCGCTTTAGGTTTCGGGATGGACTTATACGAGGGTGTCACGAGTTTGAGTGTCGGTTGCGCGCTTTTTGGGGTTTCGATTAAACGACTAAGTCCTCCTTTCTTTTTATCTCTCACACACTTGAGGGCGGTGTTTCGTTTAAGTGTGGGGTGGGAGACTTAGCCGTTTTCTTGTTTTTGTTGTTGAATGTGCTATAAATGTGGTATGCTTAGCCTATGATCGGGCTCAGTCGATTTTTGGTTAATTTTTAAAATTTTCAAGGGTCTTAACACCGTGTTGTATGTGTTATTCTCACAATCAGTGGTGATCACCTTAGTCGGGATCCCGAACATATGCATTGCGGTTTGATATTATCTTGAGAATGGAGTTTATTATTTCACGAAGCTACACCTTGTGCACAATTTGATTGCTACCACCTTTCATATCACTAGTCTTGAGGCGAAATGTTTAAGGTACACTAAGTAGGACATGGGATGACGGTTTTGGCGTTCTTTTGACCTACCATAGCCAAATAAGCCTTAACCGAACATTTACCCTTCAGTAACCCCTCTCGGCCTTGATAGAATGGTCGACCACCATTCGTTTTAGAGCCATTTTTTGTTACTTAGTCGAAACCTACCACTGGGCCTTAAATATGGTCACATTTCCTTCATTTTAACCTACAGTGGACTAGTCCTTAGTTGGAGCACACTTGCTAAAACAAGTGTGGGGTGGGGGAAATATGATGTTTTGATTGGGTTGTTGTTTCTTGTTTTGAGCTATAAGGTGTTGAGGAGCTCGTTTGGGCTTGGTGTTCGGCTTTTGGGCCAAGGAAAAGAACCTTCTTCTATCTTCTCTTTAAAAAAAAAAAAAAAAATCAAATCAATCAAACAAGTTCAAAATACATTAGCTTTCATTGAATAAAAGTTGATGTTTATAGAAATAAAGGGTTGGAGTCAAAAGTAATGAGCTCAAAAGTGATTTTTATGATGTTGGAGTTGGGATAGTGAGATAGGTGCTAATGTATTCGATCTCACCTCATAACACTTGAAATATAGTTGAGTGTGGCAATGAGTTCGGGTATGTTAGTATCTATGGTTCCCAAAGTGTTTAATTAAATCAAAAGGAGTTTGGATGGTTTGTATGGTAGAGATAAAGTGGTACATGTGTTGATTAGGTTCACTCGTGCTTCTTTTTCTCCGATTCCCAAAATACCCTTTTCGATTAACCAAAATTACCCTGGCCTAACATTATAACCCTTCAAGTCACGCTTTCGATCGTGTCCAAACTTAGTGACCTTGATTAGTGGAGAGGCTAGTGATTATGAGACGGTTGGTAGGCGTTTGGTTGGGATTCAAGCCCGACAATCATTTTGAGCACTTGGTTTTAGCTTGGCACCACACACACTCCATTTTCTTGATAATGTTGCACCAATGTGTATATGTTCGTGTTTCTTACTTTGTGGTTACCTTGAGAGTGTGAGTAGTAGCACCTACATCATAAAGTTGAATCCACTTGGTTTGTTTTAAAACGCCTATTTTACTCGAGGGCGAGCAAAGGCTAAGTGTGGGGTGGTTGATAGGAGTCAACTTTACGTGACTCCATTCTGATGTTTGGCCCCGTTTACCACATTTTCACACATTTTTTTGGATGATTTAGACCACTTTCGGGTAATATTGTGAGTTCCTAGCACGGGGGTAATTCTGTCATTTTGATAGTTTACCACCCCTTTTTTGATGATATTGACCCCATTCGAGCACGTTTACCCTTTGGAATGTTTTGGTTGTTTTTTTGGTTATTGTGATGATGTAGGGTATTGGTGTCTCGATGACCCGAAGGCAAGGGTTTACAATGAGAAACATGACCGGCGAGAAAGAGGTAAAAAAGAGAAAAAGTGAAGAATTGGTGGCACGGGATCCAAGCGCCGGTTTGGAACTCTCAAACCAGCGTTCGGACCCCCAAACCGGCGTTCCAAGCCCAAACCAGCGTTCGAGTTGCGAGTCAAACGAGTTCAGCCCGCTCTTCCCGAGCCGGTTCAAACCACTACCTCAAACCAGCGTTCCAGGCCTCTTAGCGCCGCGTTCTCTACCTTCAAACCAGCGTTACGCAAGACGAAGCCCTAAGGCGCCCGAATTTCAAGCGAGCGCACGCGTTCCACTTGTTTGGAACCGGCGTTGAACCAAAATCTGCAGGATTTTCCTCCACCTATAAATACCCCTTAGTCCATTTTGGGATTATTATTCATCTTCTTAGCCAAACCTACCCCTTTCATAGCTCGAATTTTGTAATAGCTTAGAATACTCTCTCTTAGTGTAAATCAACGACATCTTAGCTTAATCTTTCCATTTCTTAGCTTAGATTTTCATTTCAAACACTAAGAGACTACCTTTAATTACTTCATATTTTGTACTTTTGGGATCTCAACTCAATTTCTGCCAATTTATGGTATATCTCTCTTCTCTTTTACTTGTTATGGCTCTTATTTACTGTTTTATGCATGTTTTGATTAGTATAATGCGTAGCTAAACATCTTCATAGCCGAATCATGTGAAATTTGGTGAAATCACCCTTTGGGTGATGAAATTGGGAGTGGGTAGTGCTTTTTATTGTTGTTTCTTGCATCTTTCACGTCTTAGAACTTGTTATAACGGATTTGGGCTAGATTGATCACCTAGGTCAAAAATCACACACACCACTCTTGAGAGTTGTTCAGAGAGAGGGGTGTGAGGAAAAGGGTTCTAGGATCGCATTGTAGTGCGAGGTTACTCGTTTTTAACGTTTAAACGGCTCTCGTGCATGATTGTCTTGTGAATGAATCTCTCTTAGGAAAGGTTAGTTGACTTGGCAGAAGGTGTTGGGGAAGAGTTGTTCAGACCTTAGCACCGGGATTAGAGTGCATGTACCGTGTAATTGAATGTAAGAGTTCGTCCGTTTATTGCACACTCCCGGTTTTGTCATTCCTTAGGGTGAAACTAGCTATTTTGATCATGGTTCGGTTATGTCTCTTTAACTATCTTTAAAACTTAGTAGTTTAATCTTCTTTCTTTTTAACTTTAGACTCGTTAGTTAGAATCACTCAGTGTCGTTGTAGTAAACAAAACTTTAAGAACTTTGATCACCTAGACTAAGCATTACGTTCACTTTGGTACGTACAAACACGATTCCTTTGGGTTCGACCTCGTACTCCTGTAGCTATTCTAGCAATCGACCCGGTACACTGCCGGTTAGAGAGTTAGTTTACCCACAGTTTCGAGTCCTTATAAATTGTTTTTGTTGGGGTAGATTTTATGCTCATCAATGTACACTACAAGAAAAATACTCTTTTGCTACATTAGTTTTTGCCACACACAGTAAATAAGTGTTTCTATATACTTATTTTTAGCCACAGTAGGGTGGCAAATGAGTCTAACTAAATTAGCCACGCATTTTTTGTGTGACAAAAACTAGTGTAGCAAAATAGTGTTTTTCTTATAGTGTCATTGTGGCTTGCTTTTGCTCTATTTCTCTCTTCTTCCTAATGTATTTGGAGGTTAGGAGGATATCTAGTACTTATTTCCTTCATTCTTTTAGTAGATGGAAGACTTGAGTGGAAGATTTGGCAGTTTGAAGGTTTTCCAACTTTGATGAAAATAAAAACTTGTACTTGCAATGTAACACGTGGATATCTATTGTATATGTATTGTATTGATGTTAGTTTAAGTAAATTGTTCTTATATGTATTGATTATCAATGCAGAAGAACTATAAGATGTATATATGTATATAAAATGTTAAATTGTTCCCAAAAATGCAAGTCTAAGAGACTTAGTACATCATAGATATAATATAAATGTAATACAGTAATACCTATAAGACTTATATCATTTCAAGTATATATGAAATCAAGATCATTTTCATGTCTTGTATGATCAGTGTAGTATGTAGAAACTCATGTAATATGAGTCATTTGAAGTGAATGTCATATGTTGGGTTCATGAGTAAGTAATTTGCATTTAATGATTATTTTCTCCGATTCGATATTATTTCGTGTATTATTTGACTATTTGCAGGCATCGAGAATTGGGTTGAGTGTTTGGACGAGTTATGGGCTTGACTGGATGAAGAAACGGACCTAGGGTATTCCAGAACCTTCAGTTAAGTCGGTAGAGCGAAAAAAGATTAAAAAAAATACCCCTGACGCACGAGATTCCAGAAGCTTCGGAAACCGCGTTTTCTTGGACGAGAGGTAGTTTTTAAGGTTAGCTAAGTCGGTTATAGCACTATAAATAAGATGCATCAGACCTCGAATTCAATGTACAACTTTCCACAAGACAAATACATTATATTCAATAGAAGTTCTCTATGTTCTTTTATTTTCTCTATGAGTTCTGGTCACTAAGATGACGGATTCGCCGTCTAGGGAGCGATCTACGGAGGGTCTGCGCCCGTCTTAGAGGGTATGATTTTCCGGTTTTCTAGATGTAGATCTGTCGTCTTCATATTGTGATTAGTATGATTTGATTGCTTATATTAGTTCTGCTATGTAGTAGTTAGTTTAGTTTACCCCATATGTGTATAGATCTGAATCGTTGGTAAAGAAATCATGAAACAGAGGTTGCGTTCTTCAGATCTGCGACGGTCTTTATCGATGTTATGTTTATATATTAAGTGTATGATGTATTTTGAACAATCAAATAGATACGATGTGCATATCACAAGATATAAGTTAACCTCATGCACATTACATTAATAGTCTCCCCTTTTGGTTGTATTCAAAATACACATAACTATCATTTAAGAACTAGCATATAAACAAGTTATAATAGATAGAAGACTCAACTGTGCTCCCCGTTAACCAAAAGATACTATAAAATAAGCATATTAGAGCATGTTCCACTCTAAAAAGAAGATAAGCATGTAAGATACATATTTCATCACAAAAGGTCATCTCATGGGTTGAGCTAGTTTTAAACTTGACTAAGACTTAGATGCACAAAAGAGTGCCATAGCTCAAAAATAGAAGACATGCAATATGCATTAATAATTCAAATATTTCTCCCCATTGGTTTGAAAATAATCAAAAAGGAAATCATAAGGGACTCAAATTCAGATTGTCTCTCAAACTTTCAAAAGAAAACTGAGCCAAGGGTTTTGTAAAGATGTCAGTGATTCGCATTTTTGAGCGGAAAAATGCAATGGAAATGTTTCCATTCTGAACACGATCCCTAAGAAAATGATATCGATATGTTTAGCCTTTGAGTGTAAAATGGAATTCTTATAAAGTTCCATGCTAGATTTTCTATCATAATAGACTTTGATAGTAGGAACAACAAATTAAAAATAAGTCAAGTAGTTGTTGTTTTAGTTACACAATTTGTGCATAACAATTTTATAATGAAGCATTCAGCTTATGGTGTTCTTAATGCAACACTAGGTTGTTTCTTCGAAGATCATGAGATAAGCTAGCATATCTGAAATAAAATGATATGATCCATGCACTAGTGTTTTCCTATCAACTTTGCAACCAAGAATCTACATCACTATAACCATAAAGATTAAATTTAGATGCCTTACCATACAACAACTTTACGTAAGAGGTATGTTTAATATATCTAAAATTTCTTTTTACATATTTTTAGTGACATAGCTTGGGATTGACTTGAAGCCTATATAGCACCAAAGCACGCATCAACTATGATATTAGGTCTAGAAGATGTATGATAAAGCAATGACCGTATCAGTCTACTGTAAAGATGAGCATCAATATCTGGATCATTGAGCGCAAGAACAAGTTTAGTGGATGTGCATATGAGAGTTGTTGAAGGTTTTAAGTTCTTAAAGTGAAACTTCTTGAAGAGCTCATTTGAATACTTAGATCGGCTAAGATGTATTCTCTTATCAGTTTGTTTCACTTGAAGACCTAAAAAGAAAGTAAGTTCATCCATGGCAGACATTTCAAATTCAGTTTTCATACAATTTTCGAGATCTTTGCGCAAATCTATGTTGATTAATTAAACCAAAAAAAGATATCATCAACATAAATATGAACTATTAGCAAATCATAGTTGAAAGTCCCACAACGATACAGTAAGTGAATTGTCACCCCCATATAAGTGTGAGACATAAATGTCTTGTCAACTAGGGTTAGCCCTTTTAGACCAAGCGAGGACGACAGTCGAAGCAGTTGACCGGATCATTTATGACTCATTTAGCGCTACCAGACCTGGGATCCTGGGGCATTACATAATGGTATTCAAAGCCAACTATCAGGCGGAACTATGCATTGTACTGTTAGAGACGGTGTAATGATGGCCTCTAGTTACCTCTGGTAGGGAACAAAACTGGGTACAAGTCCACTGGGACAAGTCTTGCCGTCCTGGCGAGGACGCCAGTCCCTTATAAGGGGGATAATGTAAAGTCTCATATCGGTAAAGTAAGTGAATACTCACCCCTATATAAGTGTGAGACATAAATGTCTTGTCAACTCAGGTTAGCTCTTTTGAACAAAACGAGGACGAAGGTCTAAGCAGTTGACCGGATCATTTATGACTCATTTAGCGCTACCAAGCCCGGGGTCTGGAGGCATTACAATAATGTTGTCTTTTCATAAATATAGTATCATCAACACTACCTTTTTGAAAACCAGAAGCCAAAACTGGTTAAATCTGTCATACCATGCCATAGAGATTGTTTCAAACCATATAAAGCTATATTCGATTTTAAAACATGGTCAAGATGAGAATGGTCCTCAAAACTAGGTGGTTGTTTAAAAAAAACACCGTCTTTTCAATCAATCCATTACGTAAATTACTCTTAACATCCATTTGAAATAGTTTAAATTCAAGTCTGCAAGCAACTAAAATGAGCAATCATATGGCTTCAAGTCTAATAACTGGTGAAAAGGTTTCATCATAGTCTATTCCTTCTTCTTGGTTGTAATCTTGTGCAACTAGTCTAGCCTTGTTTCTAGTAACATCTCTTAGCTCATTCAGTTTTTTTTTAATACCCATTTGGTGTCTATGATAGTCTTAACATATGAGGGTCTAGGTACTAAGTCCCAAACATACTTCCACTTAAACTGATTAAACTCTTCTATCATAGAATTTATCCACTTATTATCTTGTAAAGCATAATGCACATTTTTAGGTTCAATAATAGAAATGATTACTTGAAGATCAGTTAAATTGAAAACAAAGATGGATATTTGTCTTGACTGAATGCCACTGTTTGGATCACCAATGATTAGATAATATTTGTGGCTTATGTTCCATTTAGTCACATGTCCTAGTGTAGTAGGCTTGTTCTAAGTTTCATTATTGATAGGATCAAGCGCTTATCGTTGTACTAAAACTAATTGGTGATAGTAAATGTGCTATTATATTTCCTTATACCGCACAGATTTTCAGTGCCTCGTTCGAACCCGCTTATACGCATAGGCAGGCAGGACTCCTGGCAACCCTTATAATCCCCAAGACTCGCCTGCCGCAATCTGTGTGCACCGTGATATTATCGAGATTCAACCGGTAACCTCGCTCACGATACCAGTTGTTGAGATCAAGCACTTACCGTTGTACAAAAACCGATTGGTGATAGTAAAGGTGCTACTATATTTCCTTATATCAAACAGATTTTCAGGCGTCTCGGTCAAACCCGCTTACATATGGGCGGCGGGATCGCTGCTGGCAACACCAACAATCATCATGATGAGGTTCATTTCTACTAGACTCTAGTGAGGAACTTTCTTATTCTTGGGTTCTATTTTCATGAATGGATATATCATTAAAGCTCTCTCCTACTACATCCTCATCCTTTTGGATCAATCATTATTTTTTTCCTCATTTTCACCACCAACATTGTCCTTACGCTCATCGGTCTCAAGAAGATCATTAGTAGCATTAGGATATTCAATGAATTCAACATGTATAGTGTTAGAAGATGAGGGCATATTAGTCTTTGCGTGTGCAAGTTTGTTATGGAGGTGTACTAGAATATCTAGTACTAGATTTTATTCCTAGATTACTATTTTGTCTTATTCACCACCTAATACTATTTGTAAGGACTTATGTATCTGTTTTGAATCTATGAAAGAATAATCATTGTCAGTCTCTAAATTCAAGTTGGTATCGGAGCCATTTTCCGGCGATGGCCGACCCTGGCGAAACAGCCACCGGAGCAACAGCTCCACCACTCACAAATACTTCTTCATCTTCTATACCATCACCCACAGCTCCAGTTCTTACCACTGGAACAGCCTCTGCTCAAACAGCCACTGGAACTCTACCTCCATATTCCACCACTGGAACCTTTCCTACTTTTGGTTCCACCTCCTACATCCGGTCACCGGTCCCCAACTTCTCCAGCTACATGCAACCAAACCCTGAAAGAACAAGCTTTACCAGCTCCCTGCTGCAAAATCCGATTTCCCAGGTCCCTTTTCCACCATCGATGAACACAGTGGCTCCCTTCAATGGAAGTCTGAATCAAGCATGTACCATCAAGCTTGATAGATCAAACTATTTACTCTGGAAATCCACCATCCTACCTATTGTAAGAGGGCACAAGCTGGATGGTCACCTCCTGGGCACTAAACCAAAACCACCGGAAGTTGTGTCCACCTACAACCCTGCAACCATGTCTGCACTTACCATTCCAAATCCAGCCTATGAAGACTGGTACACTAAAGATCAGCTGCTAGTTGGATGGCTAATGAGCTCCATGAAAGAGGAAACATTACTGGAGGTTGTTGGAGCTGAAACAGCAAATGAAATCTGGACAAGCCTTGAGATCCTGTACAACAATCGGTCTGAAGCAAGAATGCTCGAGTACAAGACAGCCCTGACTCGTAGTGAGAAAGGATCTAAACCTATGATGGACTATCTTGCCCTAATGAAATCCTACTCAGATGGTCTTGCTGCTGCTGGATATCCAATCACTAAAGGTGAACTTATTCTTGCTACATTGGGAGGTCTAAGTAAGGAGTATGAGTCAGTGATTGTAAATCTGACTTCAAGAATAGGTTCTTTATCTTGGCAAGAGGTTCAGTCACAATTAGTGACTCATGAACGATTGTTGGCTAGGTTTAACCCCTCTGCAAATCTGGATATGGGGTTCCCTTCTGCAAATGTTGCTGTCTCTAGATCAAATGGGTACAGGCGATGCAGAAAGCAGTGCGAAATCAAACCACTCAGATTCGGAGTTGGAAGAGCGGAGGAAATAGAGGAGGAAGAAACTCCAGGGGACGTGGAGGTAGAGGATCTGGAAATGGTAATGGTAATAACTCTGGAAATAACAGGCCAATTTGTCAAGTCTGCAACAAGACTGGACACACAACAGTGGATTGTTGGCACAGATTTGACTCAAATGTAGGCACTCCAAGTCAATCTGGAAATTCACAGAGGAACAACAATGCTTACCTAGCCTCATCCGACGATCTGATGAATGACTCAAACCGGTACATGGACGGTGGGGCTTCAAGTCATGTCACTGCAGAGACCTCAATAATCTCCACATCAATTACAGTTATGAAGGCTCGAGATAGTCTAACAGTTTGGAAATGGTGAGCAACTTTCTATCCTCCATATTGGTCAATCTAAAATTTGTGGTCCTAACAAAGTCATTAAACTTAAAAACATACTTCATGTTCCTGCAATCACAAAAATCTTTTGAGTGTGTCAAACTAACCACCGATAATCCTGTTGTTGTTGAATTTTATGATTAGTTTGTTGTGTGAAGGACAAATTCTCGGGGATGGTGTTTGCTTTGGAAGGTGAAATCAAGGATGGTCTCAGATCAACTCTCCACTCCAAGTCCGAGCTCTCTTCACTCCAAGAATAAGAACCTTAGTGTTTACTATGGTCGAGTCTTCTAAAGGTCCAAATGAGTCTCATTAGGTATCATGGACCCTGTAGTCTTTAGTCTGCTTTTGTTAACTATCAAGAAAAAGCCGGTTTGTGGCATAGAAGATTAGGGCATGCTTACATTAAGGTCATAGACCTTGTGTCCAAGCAATGTAATCTTCCAATCAATAAAATGTCCGTGTTTTGTGAAGCTTGTCGGTTTGGGAAACATCACACTCTATCTTACCCTCATTCTAACACTAAAACCACACACCCTTTGGAACTTGTCCATTCGATGCAGTGGGGACCCTCACCAATCAGATCCTCAAATGGATATACCTACTATATACACTTTGTGGATGATCACACCAGGTTCACCTGGATCTATCCCCTCAAATTAAAATCTGAGGCTCTAACTGCTTTTCTAAACTTCAAAACAATGGCAGAAAACCAATTTGACAAGAAAATCAAAACCTTACAATCTGATTGGGGGGGAATATAGGGTGTTTGAACCTGTTCTCAAACAAACTGGAATCATGTTCGAGACACCCATGTCCCTATGCACATGCTCAAAATGGTAAAGTGAAAGAAAACACGAGACATATTGTAGAGATGGGACTTACTTTGCTAGCTCAAGCCTCCTTACCTCTTAAATCTTGGTGGGAAAGTTTTAGACATCTTTGTTACCATCATAAACTCTCTCCCCACTCTGTTTTGTCTAATAGGTCACCTTATGAAGCTCTCTTTGGTAAGAAACCTAATTATGACCAGTTTAAAAGTCTATGGTCGTGCTTGTTATCCCTATCTTAGGCCATACCAAAACCACAAATTTCAGGTTTCATACCAAACAAATGTGTCTACCTTGGATCTAGTCCTAACCACAAAGGTCATTCATGTCTAGATCCTTCAGAAGGATATATACCTCTGGGGATGTGGTCTTCAATGAAGATCATTTTCTTTCTGAGACAGAGCTTCCCAAAGAAAGTCTCCACACCTTTAGTTGTGTCCAAAGTGAAGATCAAGTGAGTAACCCTGCTCAGTATATCCCTAATGACACAGTACACACCTACTGGAAATGATCTGAAGACATCCTCCGAATATTCACTGCGCTGGCAACACATCTCCTATGGATCGAGATTCACCAAAGAATCGGAACTACATCATCAACAAGGGATCCATCACGAGACACTCACCATCTCCACAAATTCACTCTCCATTACCTGCACCTTTACAACACACCATCAACATCCACATCACCATCACCATCACTTACTCCACAAAATATCACTTCTCCATCACCATTGCGATCCACCACCACACCTGCACCTCAACTGCACACTAATACACCAAATGCAAACTAGATCCAAAAGTGGGATCTTCAAACCCAAGACTTTCTCCTTTTGGCCACTCACCACCTTTCATACATATCCAATCGAACCAACAAGAGTATCGATGCCCTAAATCGGGGCCAATGGAAAGCAAACTATGCAAGCGAGAATATCGAGGCCTTGATCTGAGAATAATACTTGGGAACCGGTACCTCCTAATCCTAACCTCAAACTTGTGGGAAATAAGTGGATATTCAAGTTTGGCCCGAATCTTGATGGGAGTGTTCGAAATACAAAGCAAGACTTGTTGCTAAGGGTTTCCTACAAACCCCAGGACTAGATTATCTGAGACTTTCACCCTGTGGCAAAAGCATCCACTATCAGGGTTATCTTAGCCCTAGCTGTTGCATGCCAATGGAAGATTAACCAAATTGACATCAACAATGCATTCCTGAATGGAAGCCTCAAGGAAGCTGTTTACATGCCTCAACCTGAAGGTTTTGTGGATGCTGCAAAACCCCATCATGTCTGCTGTCTAAAAAGGGCTCTCTATGGCCTTAAACAGGCACCTAGAGCCTGGTTTGAGGAACTAAGAAAACAACTCATCAGTTGGGGGTTCAGACAGTCAAGAGCAGATGTATCTCTCTTCATTTTCAAACAAGGAACCAGTCTCTTATATGTCCTCATTTATGTTGATGACATACTTGTCACTGGCAACAGATTTCCACTGATACAAAAATTCATACAGATGCTGAACACAAGATTTGCTTTGAAGGATCTTGGAAGTCTGAACCATTTTCTAGGAATGCAGGTCCAAAGAGATGATACAGGTCTCTATTTGAATCAGACAATGTATGCTACACAACTTCTTCAGAAACTGGACCTCACTCATCTCAAACCATGTCCTACCCCTATGGCTCTTGGTTTAGACCTCACTTCTCTTGTGATCCCTTAATGGATAATCCTACACTGTATAGAAGTGTTATTGGTGCACTTCAATACATGACCTTTACAAGACCAGATTTGACTTATGCTGTGAACACCCTTAGTCAGTACATGCAGCATCCCAGGGTGATTCACTGGCAGGCTCTAAAAAGACTTCTTAGATATGTGCACAGTACTATTGACTATGGCCTGCATTTCCTTCCGGATCAAGGATTACCCTTACGAGTTTTTCGAGATCTTGACCTGAGGATGTGACCTAGTTGACGGGAGGTCTATTGCGAGTCTTGTGTTTATCTATGTGGTTCATTAGTCTCATGGAGCTCAAAGAAACAAGGAGTGGTATCCAGATCCAAAGACGAGAATCGAGTCTGCAGATCTCGCAAACACAAAGAGCGAGAAATTCAGTGGCTCAGGTCACTTATTAATGAACTGTGCATTCCTTTACCTAAGACTTCTGTAATCTGGTGTGACAATCTAGGTGCTCAAGCCCTGGCCTACAATCCAGTGTTCCATAGCAGGACCAAACATGTTGAGCTAGATGTTCATTTCATTCGAGACAAGGTTCTGGACGGATCCCTATCTGTCAAATATGTTCCATCCTCAGAACAAATTGCTGACTGTTTTACCAAGCCTTTATCTACTACCAAATTCAGCCAGTTTAGAGACAAACTCCAAGTTGTCAAGACCCCTTCTCGTTTGAGGGGGGATGTTAGAAGATGAGGGCATATTAGTCTTTGCGTGTGCAAGTTTGTTATGGAGGTGTACTAGAATATCTAGTACTAGATTTTATTCCTAGATTACTATTTTGTCTTATTCACCACCTAATACTATTTGTAAGGACTTATGTATCTGTTTTGAATCTATGAAAGAATAATCATTGTCAGTCTCTAAATTCAAGTTATAGACTTAATGATTCTTCTAGACTCTGGATTATAACACCTATATGCCGTTAATAACTCAGAATACCCAACAAAAATGCACTCAAAAAACTTTAAAGCAAAATTTTCAATATTATAGTTGTCATTCATACAAAGCATTTACAACCAAATACATGTAAATAATTCATTCCATGTAACAATTCATAAGGAGTTTTATTCAAATCTTCCTCATTGTGAGTTTATTGACTTAATAAGAAGCACAAGCAACTACCTCAGCCCACAAGAATCTAGTTAATCTATATTCACTAAGATTCTTTTTTAGCAAATTCAGTATAGTGCTAATGCATGTATGTCATAATCTTCTATGTAGTAAATTAAGGTCAACATGCTGTGACACTATACAATTAACTTGGTTGTCAATAAGATTATCCAAGTGGTCTGTATATATATTACTCTCTCTTAATCCTATCAAGATCACATTTTCATGATCATCCTCAATGACAAATTTTGAAGAATTGAAGTATATATGCATTCCTTTGTCCCTCAATTGAGATATACTCAACAGATTATATGAAAGCTGGTTCCTTCCATGATTAGTCAAGATAATCAACCAGGAAGCAAGGGTATTGGAATCCTGGTCTTTCTGGTCCATAATAAATGTCTCATATACCCAGGTAACACAATATATATATATATTTGCTCAAATTTCCACATTCATCATAAGTATAACATTTAGCATGGAAATTTGGACAAAATATAGAATTCATGTAAAGTCTTATATATTTAGCATGTGCATTCCGAGATGTAATGCCATGATCGATGTCTATGCATATAAGATTTAGCATGAATGTGGTGCATGTTAGACACATAATATTTAGGTACATAAGTATGTCTTTCTATATATACTATGCATACATATGTGATACCTCTTCAAATTTTTGGTTTTCAAGTGATTATTCGGCAATCTTAGATTCAACAAGTTAAAACTATGAGGTAGTACTGGTCACAAGTGTTCAGGGATTCAATCTAAGATCAGAGATGAGTTCACTCTTATCAGATACATGTTAAGATGAATCATAGACGAGCAGTACTCTCATTTGGATCATCATCAGATGAATCATCCCTCAGGACCCTCACAAACATAAATGCATTCTTGTCATAATTAAGGTGGCTTTGATTTAAACTTGTTATTGGAACCTTTGTTTCCATCCTTTTTGGTGTAGCATTTGGATGCAAAATGTCCAACCCTGCAACAAGTATAACAAATTGAACCGTCCTTATTTCTGTTGTTTGGAGTGTTGTTGTTGTTTGTAAGTTAAGTTTGTAGGTCTTATTGAAGGATTGTTCTTAAATTTGTTTGACCATTTTTTAAAAATTACATGCATTAACACGTTAATTTTAGACTCCTTAACTTGGTTTGTGCCCTCACGCTTCATCTCTAACTTCTCCCAAATTTCTTCGGTAGAATTTCATGTATACCTAGCTTCATTTCTTTTTAAAAATTAAAAAGAATAGGCATTGACAAGACAAGAACACGAACATATGTTAATTAATGAAACTGAACAAGTGCATGTGTGGAAGATGAAGTGAAACTAGTTAATATACATATTTTCTACGCATAGTCAAGTTGTGTTTTTAAAGTAGTTTTCCTTATGTATCAAGCATGTACCTTTAAACTGTTGTGTAAACTGTGTGGAGTAGACTCATGTCATGCCTCTGGGCATTTTGCAAACATGACTCTATCTTTTTGATCTTCTTTTTCTTTACTATGCTTATTATGCATGAGCCTACTTTTATTTGGGATAAGAAGATATGTATGTTCAGTATGAGTGTGATAATAAGCTTGAAGGGGAAGCTTAAAAATGAAATCATGGAGCTCTTTGTGTTTTATTAGTTTCCTTTTAGTAGTGGTTTCTTTTGAATAAGGTATTTGTGCCAATTACTTCAGCAGTGTATCTTTTTTAGACATGTTGGTTGTGGTTGTCAATTATTTTTTATATTAGTTTGACAACGGTGGTAATCTTGTTGGTTGTTTTTTGAGGGTGTAGTTCATCGAGTCTCTACATGTTTTTTTTTTTATTCCGCGCATTCTTTAATTACTTTGATATTACATTAGATACAGACGAATTTTAGGATTTTCTCTAAAAGTCATGTGACATACGTTCTATTTTTAGATAATGCCTTAGTATCTAGGAGCGTGACGTTACAATGATGGAGAGGAAAAAAATTTTATTCAAAAGGTATAAGAAATTATTTATACCTACATAAACCTTATTGGGAGAGATCCTCACCTTTGGTTCCCGATAGTACCTGGAATGATTAGTCTCAGACAATTATCTGGGATACCTTCGAATGATTAGTCTCAAATCATTATCTGAGATATCCTGCCAAAACAAAAAAAAATAAAATTATATTATTTTTTCGGAACAACCGACCGTAACTTGCGAAAGCCAAAAAAAAAAAAATTATATATATATTTTTTCGGAACAAAAGATACACACACCATTTTTCACCCCAAGCATGACTCAAAACCTAGTCACTATCAGGTATTAGTGTTTAACCACTAGACTGATACCTTGTTGGTAAAAAATATTTATATTAGAAATTAGGGTGTAAAATAATAACATAATTTAAATATATCAGCGGCTGCAACATCAGGAGGATGACTTCTCTTCCTTCGGCAGCTTATTGCAGGATTGCATTGCAGAGACAACACATTTTACGTCAGTTTGTTTTTCATTTGTTAGGCGTATCGGTAATGAACTGGCACACACATTCTAGCGCGTCTAGGTGTTGATCCATTGGGTGTTATTGCTTGAGAACACATTCCCAGAATCTTGTTACTACCGCTGTTTTGACGGATTTAATATGAATAATAAAAGTGGTTGGTTTTCTAAAATAAAAAAATAAAAAAATCTATGTAAATGAATCAAATAATAGACAATCAATAAATATAATAATTTACATCATAGAGATATAATTATTGTATTAGTCATAGTTCATGATAGTGAGATCTACAACATAAAACTTCCATTGTACGCTTGGACCTCTATTTATGACTATGGCCATCCCAATGTAAAACCACACTTCACTTCCCGCCACTTCTCATGTAAACGGGGAATTAGTGTGAAAGCCGCAGATTCGGGAATTGAACTCCGATATGGTTTCCAGAAAGTCGAAACGTCGGCGTCTGGACACTCTCGGCAAATCTATTGAAGGAGAAGAAACCCATAACGATTCTCCTCCTCCCAGTGCTTTCCAAGCTCTTTTTTCTGACCTCCAATCTCCTAAGGTATTACCTCTGTTGTCTCCTTGATTTGGTACGTTTCTACGAGAAGAGTTGTTTTGTAATGGTTACATAAAGTGGAATGATAGTCTTACTGTGTCTGTTCTGGTATGACCAGGGCCGGCCCTATCACAAGCCAGGCGAGCCAGTCGGCTTTACGATGAATCCCGATAAGCCGGCGTCAGATACGTTTTTCTTTATCCAAAAATTTTTTATAGAGTTAATCCGATCGATTTATAAAAAAATCGTATATTAAAAAGCGATTTTGATATGAAATAAGCCTTATTCTTTAATCGTATGTTTTGTGTTTGCATTATGAATTTGATGTTTGTATATGAATGTATTAGAAAAAAATTGTATTTTAGGTGATTTTTTTTTTTTTTTTTTTGTCATAGTAAAATTTTTTTAAGCCGCCTTCACTTCTAAAAACGTAGGGCCAGCGCAGGTATGACCCTTATGTATTTTATTACGTAAAAAGGATCAATTTTTGGACTTTTGTAAACATCACTAATTGATTGGTTTTGTTCATATGCAACGTATGGAAGTTTGATTTTTTGCTTTTGATAATGATTTCTTAATTTGGAAATGCATTGTGGACAGTATAGGAAGATGTGCTGCTGATCAGTAGTACTGTTTATTTGTTTGAGGGTGGGGTTGTTGTCTTGTCTATGTCTTAAAAGAGCTCTCTTTGTTAAGCTTCATATGTGCAAATTTGCCTTATATATATAAACGAACGTAAATAAAGATCCTTGATGCAAATGAACTATTGTGGTGAGTGAGTAATTTGTTTTGCATAAGGTTCTTATGAATGAGAAGCTTAGATGAGATGTAGTAAATTTTGTTTTCATGCTGTTTTGCTACTTGAAATTCAGGGTATCAGTCCATCTGTATTAAATCGATGCTATTTGCTGCTTAATCACTTGAGCTCGGTCCCAACATGTATTATGAGAATGGGACATGGAGCTGAACTGAATGATTGCAATGAGGAAACTGGTAATGATTGTCATCATCTAGTAATGGACGATATTATAAGAGTTTCCGATTTGCTATTCAAAGAACTCTCTGAGAGGTTTGAGAAATGCTTTTCTTCATTATCTCATGAGGATTATAGCTCTGCCTCAGATCAATGGGATTCTTTCGGGATAGTAAATCTGCTTTTGAGGTGCTGTTTGGTGTTTTTGGCCTTGCCTGAGATCAATCAGGAATATCTTTTTCAAAAAGGTCAAGTTCTTTTGGGAATACTTCGGCACTTAAGATCAACCAAGTTCAAAGAGAAGAAAGTTAACCAGGGGATAGGTACATGTGGAGATGTTGATGCTGGATATGCTGCCTGTTTTACTGAGGATTTCATTCCATCCTTGCATTTCCTCGAGCCATCCAGAACTTGCCTTCATTTTTGTCTGCAATGCACGAAGTGAGTTAATTAAGCAATTTTTTTTATTTTTAAATCTTGCACTTAGTTCTGTTAAGCTTCTTTTATATGTAATTCACTCTCATGCTTGTAATTAACAAGTAGTAATATATATAGATGATTTTGAACATTATACCTCAATTTTGCCATCGAATACTGACCCTGAATAATATGCAACATGTAATTACAGGTGATTCTGGATGAATTTTTGATGCATGGTCAACTCCGATCTTTCTTAAAGTTGATTGACTCGTTTAACCCGCCCAATGACTTGCTCTGTATGTCACAGTCTGGGTATGGTGATGTTGGAATTCTATTGGAAGTTATCTTTTGCCATTTTTCTCTTTCAGTTTCAGACAATCAAGATCCTGAAGATTTTCTCAACCGACTGTTTTGTGTTGAGACACAGAAATTCAGACCATGCTCAAGAAGTTCTGAAGTTAGTCCAAATGCAGCCACAATGTTGCTCCTTATTCCCGTCATCTTATCTGCACCAGAGTTTATGCAAGCGCACATTATTGGATTAGTTTCTGAAGCCTTTAGTAATAGTCTGGATTCTGAAAATTTGAAACCAGATTGTCAGCTTATGAGCTGCTTACTCACGGTACTAGAAAAGTCAGTAGTTTTGTACACAAAAAACATACATAATTTGCAGCCAGACAGAAATTCCAAAGATATTCTCTCATCTTCAAAGGGTGAAGATTTCCGGCCATCGTTTGAGTCTTTCATATTGCCAGACACTAGAAATAAAATCAATAGTCTGATTGCCAAGTTAAATGACCGTCCGAGACTTATTTAAGCAACATGGCCAGTAAAACAAAGACTGGCATAGTTAGTACTGCTATAAGTTATATCAAGGAATGCCAAGAAGAAGTTTTTGACAAGTCTTTTCAGGATGAGATATTTTCAATATTAACCCGTGTAGTCACAGAAGCTTCTGAAAGTCTGGAATATGCTGCACCAGGCGCTAGCATTCAAAGTCTATGCATTCTAGCTGCTGTGTTGAAATTGATGAGCACTGTTCTTTTAAGAGCTGTTTCATTTCTGAGATATAATGGTGATCCAAATCAGCCAAAATGCTTAAGTGACATTGATTTGTGTAAGGATTATGATATTCTTGCAAGCACAATTGGCGGTTTTGGGAGCTCTGGGGTTCATCTTCCTGTCCAGCACTTTTTGTGCAATTTGATGAAGACAAGCTCTACGAAACACGAGAAGTCCAGAATGATGTTTTTGCATTTTTCAGGGCTTCTCTCCCAAGCACTAAATACAGGGCTTGATTTCTTAGTCAAGGGCAGCTTGTCGGTATTGATGGCCTTGATGAATTTATTTGTTTTTGAGGAAGGCAACTTGAATGTATTCTGTCAACTTTATGCGTCTAGTTCAGAACCGGCTCCATCTGGCCTTCCATCAGTTGGTAGTAATGAGGTAAAACACCATTTTGTATTGGTATATATAGTATGAAATATAGTTGGTCACAATTCATTGGATGTTTTTTATGCTTGCAGACTTGTACGAAAAAGAAATATAGCCGAGTGGTTGCATCGAAGTTCTTGAGGACTCGTACTTTGTATTCGAGGTAATGATCCAGTAATGCATCAAATAGCCTTGGAAACACTCACCTGAAATGCATCTTATCTTTTGCTTTTGTGGCAATTCCTTGTAAATTTACATATTCTCATCCTTTCAGATCTTGCAAGGCAAACTGTTCAGAGAAATATGAATGTGAAAGCTCACCAAATGTCGGAGCAGCACAGCATCATGATACCATGGATTCTTCTGTGCCCTTTGAAGAGAAGACTGAGGAGAAAAGCTACGGTGAGCTCTATCTTAACTGCATATTAAAGCCTGGGAGAAAAATACCTGATTTTGATGATTTGGCTAACTTTATTGAGTGTGATCCGGAGAAGGATTATGCTAAGTTAATTAAGAACCGTAGAAAATTTAGGAGGTGGAAAGAGAGTAAGATGGACATTTTACGGTGGAAGAGGAAGAAGGAGACATGGAGAACCACCGCAAGTAAGAAAACCTTGGATGCCCTTCAGAGATCCTAAGTTTTCGGGAATGTCTTCAGGTTAAAACGTAATCTTAAATGGACAACCATTGAACTTTATAAGCTACCACCTAGTATTATATGGAGCAATGCCCCTTTGCTTGGAAAGAATATCTATTACAAGGAGTCTGCATTGCTCCGTTACCATTAGATTTGTGACAAGTGTGCACAATTTGGCCTGTTATTGAAGGAGTCTTTTTCACATAGTGATAAAAGCCGTCTCGTGTTATCTTAAGACTCGATGCACAGTCTTGTGAGATACATGAGTTGTATGTAATCTTGCATTACTTTTTATGACGTTTTACGTCGTTTTAGAGTGTTTTTGTATGTTGTAAATGGTAACTAGCTAGTAGAGATACATCACTTGCAAAAAAATTTGTATTACTCTTTTTTAAGCTAATAAATTATGGTAACTAAGTTTTATTTCTGTTAAGTGTTGCATGAATTTGGTTTGCTCATTATTGCACCGAACCATTCTTCGAGCCTCTAATCAAACCCGGTTCCCTGTTTTTGGTACGACGATTCTTTTGGATTTGTTGTTGTTGCTGCATTTGCATCTGTTGCTGCATCTGAAATTGGTATGAAGCTTGTAGTCTTCCAAGCTCTCTTTCTAACATCTCATGCTCCACTACAAATAAAACCAAAACCACCTTTTTATATCAATATGCATTACTATGATTAACAATATACAAATATATATAAGTACAGAATTTGAGGCACAATCTAGTGACAAACTCAGTTATTTTCCACCACGTAAAGCAGAAAACTATATACTTACATTGTTTTATGAGTTGTTCTTGTGTTATACTATCTAACTGCTGCTTCAGCGATCTGTTTTCCATACTCAATATCAGATTCTGCTGATCTACGAAATGAAGTTCTGCAACTATGTCTGATCCCTCGGCCTGTGTTTTTTTTTTTTTGTTTGGGAAAATCAACACAATCATGTTCATTGTTTAGGTGTATATAGTGATAAAACATAAACAAAAAAACATGGATGCATTACGTGTAGGATCTGGACAGCTTTCTCAAGTTGGGATATGTATTGAAGTTTCCTCACTCTTGACCTGTGAGCAAATTGCCTGCATCATATTTCTTATCAGCCTCGCGATTAGAAAGTTAACTTATCATATGCATCACGGTGAAAATTTATGATGCATTTAAAGATCGACCCGTAAGTTCAAATATGAAACAGAAGAAAGTTTACTGTTTGGAACGCTTGGCATCTTTCTTTGACAAAGATGGATTAGCTTGCGTGGATCCGTCTATGGATCCCTCGAGGTTCTGTGAGCTAGCTGACTCGACCCTCTCATGCCCTTCAACTGATCTAGGCTCTGATAAATTCAAATCCTACAAACAAGAACACCATTAAACATTCTTGCCATTCATCTAGCTGTTGAAGAAAAAAAAAAATTTACCTTTTTGAATTTCTCTTCTAATGATGAGGTAGACTTTTGAGCAGTATTTGATGTTTTACAATTCGCATTGTTATAAAAATGCCCTTGTAATTGTACATCAAATGGTCTGGTTGTCGATTCTACAAATGCAAAAGTGTCGCTTGCTGAACGTCGATGGCTTCTTTGTACCCGTGTCTTGTGTGTATCCGTCTCTGTGTCTGTATCGTTTAATAGATCGTCGAGCCAAGAAGGTTGTCCGTCTAGAAGAAGAAGGCTCTCGGAAGGACTACGATAATGGCTGCTGCTGGTTAACCCCTCACTAGTTTTCGCCTTTTCTTTTTGTCCATGTGTCGTTGTTGGAGGGAAGTGGCTATAAGATTGTCCAAAATGTATAGGGATCATAGGACATAGGGGTGGCATCTTTGAACTTTCCATTCTTTAATCCTGAAAAAAAAAAAAAAAAAAGGGCCCTTAATTTCATGGGACCTCCTTAAATTCATGAATTTGGGGGCTCTGGGCCATGGCCTGGTTAGGCCCCACAAGGACACCCCTGAGTAACACAAGCGCGTGCAACGTAACACAGGAAAAATTGATGTTTACCTGAACAAACAAAGAGATCGAAAATTATCCTAGCTAATTATTTCACCATGCAGGAGAGGGAAGAATAACGAAACCGAAGAACGAGCAGTCCTAATAAGAATGTTAAATTACAAGAAAAAGTAAAAAAACTAAAAGGTTTAATTTGAAAATGAAAATACATGAAAGAGAAAGAAAGACGAGACGAAAGCAGCTGCAAAGCTGCTTATGGGTACAATATGAAATTGGTTTTCTGTTTGTAAATGTAAAAAGGGAGCAAGTGTGTAGAGGAGCGCACTTTACGTAACCAAAATGGAAAGGGTCCTTTTGTTTTTCTGTTACCAGCAATTTCCTTCTGTTTCCTGGAGAATAGGTGATCTGGCTTTGTGTGTCTGTGTGGCATTACTAATGCCATTAGATACGTTCGTCGAAATATAGAATCTTTTTGTCTTCTAAGTTTTTTTTGGCCGGGAAACGAAAGGTTTTCGTTAAAACAACAAACATAAATTACAACACCGGATCATCGCCGGAAAACAGCTGGACAAATTTCAAACCATCGCCAGACATAAAAACTGGACACAACTAAGTAAAAGCAAAGAAAAAAAGGAGATAGGGATAATCCTATATCGACCAAATTTAGCCTCCATACGGAGGACATGATTTGGTAAGGGACATTAACATTCCAATCCAAACATAATAGACCGAAAATAAACTAAAAAACTAAACAAATAATCTGGAACAACCGACTATTAATTTGTATTCATGAAATGTTGTTTATATTGTATGGAGAATAGAAGTCATAGTAGATATTTTTACATATATTATGAAAATGAATGAATGTTATAATTATAAAAAGAAATGAATAAAATATTGTGTGATTATCATTAATGTAATAGTAATGGGGCAAATTTCCAAAATGACACATATTAGACTTAATTAGGCAAACAAGATACACTTAAATCTTATTTGGTTATAAAGACACAAAATTTTTACATAGACCAAACTACCCATAATTTTGTTTTGCTTTTGTTTTTTTAATGTTTTTTTTGGCTTTTTTTCTGGGCTTTTTTTTTTTTTTCTGGACGTTTTTTTCCCGGTGACCACATCGATGCATTGACCACCGCGATGCAGTGACACCACCGATGCAGAGACGCTGCGATGCAGAGACGCCTCGATGAAGTGACACCGTGATGCATTGACCACCCCAGATCCATTGACCACCTCGATGCAATGGCCACCTCCGATGCAGAGACACCGCGATGCACTGACCACCCCCGATGCACAGACACCGCGATGCAGTGACCACCCTCGATGCACAGACACCGCGATGCAGTGATCACCCCCGATGCAGAGACACCGCGATGCAGAGACATCGCGATGTTATGACATTTGACGATGCAGAGACACCGCGATGTAGAGACACCGCGATTAAGAGACACCGCGATGCAGGAACACCGCAATGAAGTGACACCGTGATGCAGAGACACCGCAAAGAAGTGACACCGCGATGAAGTGACATCGCTATGCAATGACCACCCCCGATGCAGATACACCCCCGATGCAGAGACACCGCGATGAAGTGACACCGCGGTGTCTCCTTAGTGTTCAGGAAAAACAACGGTTTTAGGCTTTTAGCTTCCAGGAAAAAAAATAAGGATAGTTTTGTCTAGTTACTAATTTTATGTCCTTATAAACAAATAAGATTTAAGTGTGTCCTAAGTGCCTATTAAGTACTCAAACTAGTCTTTATAAACAAATACCCATAGTAATAAGAAGTGGTAAGAGCATCCCCATTGATATCCTCCAATTACACACTTCAAACACATCGTTTTTTGTTTTAGTTTCATTTTTTTCAACACCCAAATTTTTTTTACTTCAATAAGCAACCTCTATACAACCCCTGATAAACAACTTTTCTCTTTAATCTCAACTAACAAACCTAAATATTACTATATTTTCATCCTTTTTTAATTTATACTTTTCCATCATAATGAAAATCAAATGCATATACTAAAAAAATTTACGAGGAGAGAAAGAATTGCTTTGATTTGTGATGAGAGAGAGGCAGTTTTTTTTTCTTCTTTTGGTTTAGTAAGCATCCTCCAACAGCCACCCGAGATTACGAGGTGATACTAAGGGATTTTGAATATTGAGGCTAGTGTCAGGGGTCCAATGTGGCTTCAAGTGGCAACATAGTCGGTGTCTGGGTCCACAATGAGCCTGTGGGGCACTTGAAGGATTTTGAATATTGCTTCAAGTGCCCCGTTGTGGAAGCTCTAAGTGGTTGAACTATTAATAAATTAAGAGTATAAGATGAAAAAGGAGTAATAAATGTTTAATTGATAATGTAAAATAACTTATATTATGTTATGTTATAAATCCTATGAAAGAATGATTTATATTATAAGACGGAAAGAGTATTAATTTTTTTTCAACAAATCATTAACTTTTCAAGTGCATTTATGTGATGTGTCTGTCCCAGATATTGTGTTCTTATCCGGAAACGGTTCTGTTAGGATCTTTAGTTTTGCTTATTTCTTTTTTTGAGGGTTTTTTTTTTTTGCTTATTTCCAAACCTTAGCTGAATAGGTCTTTTCAAGTTGCCCGATAAGATTGTATATGTTTAATCAGACTTGTGGCTGTAATAGGAAAAATACTAGTCTTTTAGTTGTAATCTGTTTAGTTTAGGATAGTTCAGATCCTGACTTGAACAAGATTAGAAGATTCGAAACCAGATCTAGACTGAAGATCAGAACAAAATAATGAGGGATCGGACTCGGACTTGAAGATAGAAGACTAGAAGACTATAAGACCTGAAGACTGAAGACCTAAAGACTAGAAGACCAATTTGAAGAAAGAGAAGACAAGTCAAAGAGAAAGCCAACTATTCAAAGCATATGACAACGACTTGAAGTGAATCGAATGGTGTATCAAAATAAAAAAGAAGATCAAGTTAGAAGACAAAGACATGGTCTAAAGAATCAATGAAGCATAGAGAATGGATAAGGTCAGAAGAAAAGCCAGATCAGATGATAAGAACAAATTCAGATGAATTATCTATCAGTTGAGAAGATCAGATTAGTTGACAAGATTCAAATCAGAAGATAAATCAAAATGCAAACGTAAATGACGGAAGATCAGGTCAGATCAGAAGAATATATAAGACTATATCTGAAGGACCAGATGTGATTACCACTTATGTTGAACAACATTCGAAGACTAAAATAAAACAAAGGATTAACGTTCAAATCCAAAAGATTAGGATAAGGTTGAGCAAGCATTAAAAACGGTCCAGAATGTCAGAAACACAACAACCAAGGTTTAAAATTGCTAAATTATAAAACAAACAAAAGAGAATCTTATCTTCGTACAAGCAACGTTCTGAAATTCAGATTCATGTGAGAGACAACGGCTTTTTACTAGAGGGTCAAACGGCTAATAGTTAGAAAAATACAAGAATTAACAATGATCTACAACAAATATTTTATCAAGATATATTCAACCGAGTAAAATAGACTTTTAGACGAGAAGAAGCAAATCAGCTCAGAAGAAGACTCCGAATATAAATACAAGGACTTAGAGACGAATTCGTGACTTATGCCATTTCATCAAGACTAAGGGAATTCTTACTGAGAATCAAAGAACTCAAAAGCTAAATCCAGAAAATTCAAGAGATAGTAAAATCCAAAGCTTAAACAAAATCATCTTGAGCCACTTTTGAATCTTGAGCGAAATGTGAGAATCTACTAATTTAAATATCCAATCAAGCTAAAAAAGGATCAATCTTGATCCAACTCTCACTCCAACTTTATTCATTTAGACATGATTTAATCTGTGAAGGACAATGAAGCAGTTCATGATCACTGTCAAGGAATGAAGAAGCTGAAGCAATTGAGGTTGTAAAAGAGCTTGTGATAGCTATTGAAGATTACTTCAAAGGACAATATAGTTGATTAGTGAAGCTGCGGTGAGAGTGATGAAGGACTGTTAGCTCAGATAGTGAAGCAACCGTGGGTTGTCAGGGACTATCATCACTATTATAACGGTGTAACAAGAACGATAGAGAATTCCTCCATCTTCATAGGAGAAGATTGAGTGGACTAAGAGATTACACAACCCTGGACCACTATAAACTTTATGCTATTTACTTTCAGCACTGCAACTTAGATTTCAGCTATCACACACTTTGAAAACAGAGTTTAAAAATGCTTTAATTCTGCTGCATAAATCTGATAAGTTTAATTGTGTTAAGAAGTTGTTAAAAAAAAATTAAAATCCAATAAGTTCATTCTCCCCCTCTAAAATCGCTTTAAGCCTTATTTGGGACCAACGGGAACGTTCGGCATGTGACATTTATAGAAAACCCTAAATCCCATATAAGCCTCATGTCATATCAAAGTAATTGAAGAACGTGCGGGAGAAAAAACTAGCAAGAGACTCGAGAAATCGACCATCGGGGTCTTCTATTAACTAACTCAACCGATTACAACTGGCTTCAAATTAATCACAAATAAGTGGTATCGTTTATTACAACTCAACTGGACGAAAATAAAACTGCTGAAACAACTCATCGTCCAACTCGTCTTCAGCCTGTGTATCTTCTTATTCCATATAAAGGAGTAAGCTCGTGCACAAAGCTCAGTACGAAGAAAGAAGATCAAAAAGAGATTCATGTTTGTCAAATGCCGAGAGATATGTCATGAATCTACTTCATCTAGTTCTCAAAACAGTTTAAAGCCTTTACTTGAAACATTAAGAAATATACTTTTTAAGCATAACTTGAAACATAATAGAAAGCCACTTTAAAACCATGTTGAACAATGCACATAAAAGCATCCATGTTAACTACATCAGTTCATCTTGCACCTACTTGTTCGTTCCATTAATTACTTACTTACCATGCTAGCATCCTGATCGAACTTACGCAAGCTATCTACTAACCAGTAGTTTACTTGTCTACTAACCATAACATTTCCGTGTCTTATCTATCATGTTCTTGTTTCTTATTTACTTAACATGAGGGTTTGGTGAAACACGGATAATATGAGTAACCATACCTCCAACTTGGGACTTAAAGTACACAAGGTACTTCGTACAATACGTCGTCTCAAGAACGACATGGCTAACACAACAGTCGTACCTCCGACACAAGACTTTGAATACCCACAGTACTGTGTACTACAGATCATTGCAAGGTAATTAACTAAACCTTATCTTAACCCAATTAGGAACACATAAAGCACATAATTTCACATTAAAATCCAAACTGACCTACGAGAGCGTTCAAAGGACATAACAACACCAAAGTCCCAGCCTATCTCCACTACTTGTAACCAAAACGCCTAAAACGGTTTTCAGAAAAGTAACTAGAAGACCAAGCAGTACATTGAAACCATACTACATTCACCCGGCAAACACATAATAATTTCCGTATTCGTGCGGTTTAACAAAAAAAAATTATTCAAAACATATTAAAAACATAAACTTGAAACTAAAAGGGATCATTTTGATAAGAAGAACTTCTTACCTTACAGCTAGACGAGCCGGACTACGAACCAAACATCAACTAACTTCCAAATCTTATGCGAATTTACAAAACAACAACGAATCTAACATAAATCTTACGGGAATCTAACCCTACAAAGATCAAAGCCAAGGAAAACTACGAAAATATTATATCTTACCCTCAAGAAGAGATTCAAAGCCTAAAACTACTGCTAGTAACGAAACTGCTTCTACAACACTGATGAACGAACCCATAAATCAACCAAATGCTCCAGAAACTAAGTCTTGGGGCGTTTTCCCGGGTGAGGAGCCAGAACAACGGCCCAAGGTTTTGCTGAAAACTCTGAAAACACGAAATAGGTGATGTATAGGGCTATTTGCGGCTTTTTCTATATATAGGATTTTCCGAGCTTATGTCGGTGTTAGGTGACTTGGGTACATATTAGGGAAAAGAAAACATAATTTAAAAAAACCGGAAATACACTTAAACAAGAAATCGGGGTTTCACAATTTCAATCCCTATAGTATGTTTTCGCTTTGAATTTTGATTTAAGTTGACGTAAGGCCTAGGTACATTTTTCATTAGAGAAAAAATGTATGCGGGCCATATGTTTTTTTTTTTTTTTTTTTTATTTTAAAAACTCGATATACGGCGTCACTCAAAGAAAAAGAGAGCCGATGGTTGATGTGTATCCTTAATTTTCAAGGTCAGCTTTGACGGCCCAAAGGCATAAAAACTTATCCTAAGCATCTATATAAACGTGGCCGGTAATATATTTACTTGGGCTCTAAAAACTCCCAAAGACACAAATTGATCTTCCCATGGCTGGTGGTAATAACGGAGTTCATTTCATTGCTCTCCTGCTTTTCTGTAAGTTCCATTCCTTTTTGTAGGAGAACATCAGCAATTTTTGTATATTTATTTTCGTAATCTTATATATACAGTAGTGTTTATGAAAATTAAAACATGCAGCAACTATTCTATTAGGATGCAACTTGGAAAATGCAAGTGCTAAAGCGTGTCCAAGGTTCTGCATCATCGGACAGCGCTATATGACTTGCCCGTCCACCGGCAATGAGCATCTTCCACCGGCTTGCAACTGTTGCGTTGCGGAAAAGGGCTGCAAGATCTTTAATGCTGCTGATGGATCTTTGATTTGTACGGGTACTTAAATCTTGGATTTGATGGTATATATATATATATATATATATGCAGCAAATCCTAGGATTTCAAGTCCTGGCATTGTCTCAATAAGCTTAGTTCTAAATGATAGAACTAGTACCGACTCAAAATAATTGTAATATGCTATCATGGTCTCGGGTCTCTCCAGGATTTTCATTTGAGGTCATAAATATGTCAAAAAAAAATAAAAATATATTAAGTCTTTCAAAACATAGGTTTGTATATTTAATTTTATACCGTTAATTATGGGTCAAAAACATAATAACAGTATGTAAGCTGTTAATTATCTGTATCCTCGCCAGGTTAAGCTTTTGAGAGAGATTGTAGTTCAACGGTCATTACACAAAAATTAATGGATCGATACACGTATTTATGTGTTCATAAAAAATTCACTTAGGGGTGGCCGCCCCGCCGCCAACAAAGGCAGCGTTGCCCCTGATGCTACTCTTGGTAATGTCTACCATGCCGGTGTGTATTTTAATCATGGTATGATGATAAATAAAATTCTCGAATAATCCTTGGAGGGAAAAAACAAAGGACACCATCAGATCCAAGAAAAAAACTACCACCTCTGTCTCAAAATATAAATCCATTTAAGGTTTTCTACACAGATCAAGTAAGTTGGTTAAATTGGTTATGTGTCATTAGTTTTAATGAAAAATTCTAAAATGACCTTTCAATGTTATTAATGCAAAATAGTGAAAAGTTGGTGGGTAAATAATAAATAAGGGGTAAAAAAAGAAAATTGTAATAAATGTTTCATTTGTTATCTAATGAATTTATATTATGAGATAAAACTAAAAAATTAAATTAGTTTACATTTTGAGGCGGATGTAGTATATGGTAAATGTGAGCTCATAATAATTCATTTGTCAGCATTTCGCCTATCCCAATGATATTTACATTAGAATTGAATATTACACATTGGTAAATTAAGAAAAATATTATTAAGGTATAATGTTGAGACATAATTGTAGAAACAAGACAATGGATTCAACACACAAAGATACATTTTGCATTATAATTAAAGCTTTGTTCTAAGCTTCTCATATGATACATTACACTTTGATAAACTCATGCTATTTAATTATAGCTACAATCTAAAGTGTGAATACATCAAGAACAGTGGTATGAACAAATCCACGCACATTACACTTTGATAATTTCATGGTATTTATAGCTACAACTGAAGTGAATATACATCAAGAACAGTGGTATGAACAAATCTGCATACCAATATGACGAAATCCACTGCAAATATTGTGGAAAACATCACGTTGGTTGATTTGGCAACCAACAATATCGATTTTGTTCACATCTACATTGCCTTTCTTGAATCAAAATCTTCTATACTTGATCATACCGAGCATCTTCACTAGTTTAGTAAATGACTTCATCTTCAATGTCTTTTTGTAGATATCTGCAACTTGATCTTCAGTTAGACAATAATCAATGACAATATCTTTTTGATGAACTTTGAGCAGCAAGTGAAATAACCAAATGAACTTTATCAAGTCCTGCAACATGAGCAAAGACCTCAGAATATTTAATATCTGCCTTGTGCTTGTATCATTTGGCTACAAGTCCTTAATAGAGACCCACCTCTCCGTTGGCTTTGTACTTTCTTTTGTACACCCATTTTACACCTATGGGTTTCTTGCTTGGTGAAAGGTTTGTCTCAAGTATCATTCTTCTCAATTGAATGAATCTCATCATCCATGGATTGTATCTAGTAATCGTTTCTTGAAGCTTCTTCAAAGCTAACTAGATCACAATCAACAAACAAAGCAGAATTAACAATTTCTTCATCAGATATGTCATTATCATTTCTAGTGACATAATCCCACAATCGAGCTGGTAAATGCCTTTGTCGTTGTGGACGACTAAGCTTCATGTTCTTCAAATATGACATCCCTGCTGATAACAGCTTTTCTTGTTACCGGATTAAACAACTTATACCCTTTTGTTTGATGAGAATATCCAATAAAAATACACTTTTCAGATTTATCATCCGATTTCTTTCTAAAATTTAGAGACATAGGCACAAGCAATACAACCAAACACTTTCAAATGTCAAATATTTGGTTTTCTCCCTATCCATACCTTTCAAGCATCCAGTCACTTTCAAACATGATCTCTAAGAAAAGGATATCGCATGTCAATATGTTTGGCTCTAGAATAGAGAATCGGATTGCGAAACAAGTTTATGGAACTAGTGTTATTACGGAAGATAAACATAGTTGAAATGATAATATTGAAGTCACACAATTGTTGCTTAAGCCACCAAAGTTAAGCACAACAATTACTCAGTGTCATATACTCAGCCTCAGTAGTATTAAGTGACACACTAGGTTGTTTATGAGAGAATCAAGATATGAGCATATTACCAAGAAACTGACATGTACGACTTGTGCTTTTCCTGTCAACTTTGCAACCTTTAAAATGAGCTTCAGAATATGCATGTAAGTTAAAATCATGAGATTTTTCATAGAATTGGAAAAAAGATTGTGTATGCACCAAGTATCTGAATATTCTCTTCACAATAATATAATGAGACGATTTTGGATATACTTGATACCTAGCACATATGCGTACAAAACTCATTATATCAGGTTTACTTGCAGCAAGGTAAAGGATAAAACCAATCATTGTCTTATACAGAAGATTGTCCACTGGTTGTCCAGTTTTGTCTAGGTCCATTCCGATGGAATCATATGAATGGTTGTTGATTTGAGATCTTCAAAGTTCAACGTATTTAGCATTGCCTTGACATATTTTGTCTGACTGATGTGAGCTCTATTGTTAGTTTGCTTCACTTGCAATCCTAAGAAGAAGTTCCATTCTTCATTGAAGACATCTCAAATTCCCTAGTCATTTGTGTCTGAAACTCATTGCACAAATCATAATTAGTTGCACCAAGATAATACCGACAACATAAACTTAAAACTACTAAGGAACAATGTAATATCTACATTACCACTTTCAAAACCTTTTGACAGAAAATAAGCTAACATGTCATACCAAGCTTTAGGTGTTTGTTTCAAACCATATAAATCCTTAATTAACTTGAAGACGTGATCATAATAGTTTTTATCCTTAAACCTTGGGTGTTTTTTGATATATACACCTCTATTTATCGGTCCATTAAAAAATTGTTAAATTGTGCTACACATTTCTAGAAAAAAGAAAAGAAATATCTAGATAGTAGAAATGCATTCCTAGTGTAGAAGCTTCTAGTTGTATGTAAGAGTCTAGATAAATATTGCTACACTAGAATGGAAGCTACTAGAAGCATGTAGGTTCTAGTAGTGATTACTCAAAATTAAGAAAGAACTAGAAAACTCCATTAGACACTTGAACTATCCAATGGGGGCTATAAATAGCACCACCACCATGTAACTAAGCAATCAAGCAATCAATACAAAAAAAATTCATTTCTACAATTTCTCCAACTTATCAATTCTTTTCCATCTCACACTCATCATCCTAGCCTTCTCCATTCAACCTTCTACAAAAACTCTAACAAGTGGTATCGGAGCTCGGTTTCGACACAACTACTACTGGGCGAAATCAACATCATGGCAGATTACACACTCCGCTCATCCATTCCGGTTCCAATTTTCCGGGGTGAAAATTTCGACTATTGGTTCATTAAAATGAGAACCTATTTTTGTGCTCAAGATTTATGGGATATCGTAAGTAAGGGATTTATCATCCCCGATTTACATCTCAAATTTATCTACCGCACAAAGAAAGAAGAACTCAAGGAGAATCAATGTAAAGATGCTCAAGCATTATTAGCCCTTCGATTAAGCTTGGATCAAGAATTGTTTCAAGAATCATGAGTGCCAAGACGGCTAAAGAAGCGATGGAAAAGTTGCAGGAGGAGTTTCAAGGCAATGAAAAGGTACGAGTCTCAAAACTCCATTCATTGAGGAGAAATTTCGAGAATTTAAAAATGAAAGAGTCAGAGAATGCTAAAGACTACTACACAAGAGTAGATTCATTAGCAAATCAATTGCGGGCGAATGGAGAAGACGTCCCAGAGAAGAAAATTGTGGAAAAATATTAATTACATGTACGTAAAAATATGATACAATCATTACAAATATTGAGCAATCAAAAGATTTGGAAAAATTATCTGCCTTGAGAATTGATGGGGTCTTTAAGCTCATGAACATAGATTGGAAAGGCGCCACGAAGGCACAAATCGAAAAATGCTTTTCAATCTAAGTTCAAAACGCCGTCACAAAAATCAAAACAAAATGATCGGAGATCAAATGAAGGTTCTAAAATACAGAGCTTCCAAACAAAACATTTTCTCCTTGCGGTATATGCAAGAGAAAAAGCCATTTGGAGAAAGATCATGGTTTAAAGGAAAACCACAATGCAAAAATTGCAAGAAATTTGGTCACGTCGAGAAGGTATGTCGATCAAAAAGGAATCATCAAGCTAACTTTTCTGAAGAAAAGGACGTCGAAGACAATATCTTCTATGCCTGTCAAGTAGCAACAGAGGAAAAGAAAGATACATGGTATCTTGACAAAGGGTTGCGACAATCACATGACAAAAGATGAATCTATATTTTGCCATCTTGAAAAATTCAAGACAAATATTAAGATAGGAAATGGCGAATTTATGGAGGCTACAGGAAAAGGCACTATTGTCATTAACACAAAGAAGGGCAAGAGATACATAAATGAGGTGCTCTTGGTTCCGAGTATAGATCAAAATCTATTGAGTGTCGGGCAAATGATGGAGAAAGGATACTCGTTGCATTTTGAAGGAGATTCTTGTACAATATATGATAAAAAAGATAAATCCCTTCAAATTGCAAAAATAAAAATGAAGGAAAAACGATGCTTTCCGATCCAATGGAGTTATGCAAGAGATGTCGCAATGAAGGCACAAGTTGATGATTCATGGTTATGGCACAGAAGGCTTGGTCACTTCAATTTCAATGGATTAAAAATACTACATCAGAAGAACATGATGAAAGATCTCCCAACTATAAAGGCACCCGATCGTGTGTGCGAAGGATGCATGCTCGGGAAACAACATCGACAACCATTTCCTGTCGGAAAAGCTTGGAGAGCGAAGGAGCCATTAGAATTGGTGCACACGGACGTTTGTGGCCCAATGCGCACTCCTTCACATGAACAAAATAGGTACTTCATTCTCTTCATTGATGATTATACCAGAATGACATGGGTTTATTTTATGCGTGAAAGATCGCAAGTATATGAAATATTTAAAAAATATAAGGCCTATGTCGAGAAACAAAGTGGTCACTACATGAAGACCATAAGAAGTGATCGAGGCAAAGAATACACATCTAAAGAATTCAACAAGTTCTGTGAAGATGAAGGCGTGGAGCATCAATTGACAGTTGGATACGCTCCAGAACAAAATGGTGTATCAGAACGCAAAAATAGAACCGTTATGGAGACAGCAAGAGCTATGCTAATGGAGAAAGCACTTCCGAAAACATTCTGGGCAGAGGCAGTGCATACTGCAGTCTACTTGCTAAACAGATGTCCAACCAAAGCCGTTCAGACAAAACACCATTCAAGCCCTGAGCGGGCGAAAGCCATCAACAAAGCATCTTAGAGTCTTCGGCTCCATCTGTTATGTTCACATTCCAAAAGAGAAAAGAGTAAGTCGGATGAAAAGACAGAGAAAGGATTTTCTTAGGCTATAGTACACAATCAAAAGGTTACCGTGTTTATAGCTTAAGAACAAGAAAGCTTATTGTCAGCCGAGATGTTGAATTTGACGAGGATGCAAGCTTCAATTGGGAAACAGAGGAAGTTGAAAGGAAAACTATTAATATGGCACCACTTCTACGAACCAACGAAGAAGACAACCGTCAACCAGAATCACCAGCTCGCGCTATCATTGAAGAAACACCACAAGATGAAGGTTCTTCTCCGAGACACCACCAAGGAAAACAAAATCCTTGAGTGAGATATATGAGAGATGCAATCTCACCTTGATAGAACCAGGAAGTTATGAAGAAGCTTCCAAAGAAGAAGTTTGGAGAAAAGCAATGGAAGAAGAAATTAAGATGATAAACAAGAATGAAACATGGAGCTAGTAAGTCCATCTCCGCACAAAGAGGTCATCGGTGTTAAGTGGGTCTATAAAACAAAGCTTAATCTGATGGCTCAATCCAAAAACGCATAAGCAAGGCTTGTAGCCAAAGGCTACTCTCAACGATTTGGAGTGGATTACAACGAGACATTTGCTCTGTTGCACGATTGGATACGATACGTGCATTAATTGCCCTCTCTGCACAAAAAGGATGGAAAATCCATCACCGGATGTTAAATCAAGATTTCTCAATGGATACCTTGAGGAAGAAATTTACGTGGAGCAATTTCAAGGATTTATCGTGAAAGGAGAAGAAGACAAAGTACTAAAGTTAAAGAAAGCTTTATATGGGCTCAAGCAAGCCCCACGGGCTTGGTATAGCGTAATTGATAACTACTTCATCACGCAAGGTTTCGGGAGGAGCAAAAGCGAGCCTACACTTTACATTAAGACACGAGATACAAATGATGGACTTATTGTTTCCTTATACGTTGATGATCTCATCTTTACAGAAACAATGAGGACATGATCAAGAGTTTTAGACAAGACATGATGAAGACGTTGAAATGACAGACTTGGGATTAATGCACTACTTCCTTGGAATCGAGGTAAACCAAAAACAAATGGGATTTTCATTTCCCAAAAGAAATATACTGATATAGTCTTCTTGAAAATTCAAGATGAAAGGGTGCAAGAGTGTTGCAACTCCACTTGAAAGCAAAGCACTCAAGAGTGAAGATGGCACGCCAAGAGCGATTATACGGTCTATCGGCGCCTCATTGGAAGTTTACTCTATCTAACAACTACAAGACTCGACATTATGTTTGCAACAAGTTATCTCTCAAGGTTCATGCAATGTGCAAGTCAAGTTCACTTCGGAGCAAATAAAAGAGTGCAAAGGTATCTCGCAAGGCACAAAGGATTATGGGATTTGGTATGGATCCAATCTCGACTCAAAATTGATTGGGTACACGATAGCGATTAAGCGGGATCATCGATGATAAAAGCACATCCGCTATGCATTCACTTTGGGCTCGTGGAATATTCTCTTGGGCAACAAAAAGCAAGACACAATTGCACTATCAACAAAGGCGAGAATATGTGCGGCAAAGATTGACAACATGCCAAGCTATATGGCTCAAACGCATACTTGAGGACATGGGGAGCCTCAAGAAGAAGCAACATTGATCTACTGTGATGACAATTCGGCAATTTCAATGGCGAAAACCCAAGATTTCACAACAAGACTAAGCACATAAGAATCAAGTACCACTTCATCGTGAAGTCAGTGGCCAATAAAGAAATAGAAGTCATGCATTGCGAGAGTGAAGAACAAAGATTAGCCGACATATTCACAAAAGCACTACCAAGAGACAAGTTCGAGCTATTACGAGAAAAGATTGGTGTCACAGAAATGTGTACCAAGGAGGAGTGTTAAATTGTGCTACACATTTCTAGAAAAAAGAAAAGAAATATCTAGATAGTAGAAATGCATTCCTAGTGTAGAAGCTTCTAGTTGTATGTAAGAGTCTAGATAAATATTGCTACACTAGAATGGAAGCTACTAGAAGCATGTAGGTTCTAGTAGTGATTACTCAAAATTAAGAAAGAACTAGAAAACTCCATTAGACACTTGAACTATCCAATGGGGGCTATAAATAGCACCACCACCATGTAACTAAGCAATCAAGCAATCAATACAAAAAAAATTCATTTCTACAATTTCTCCAACTTATCAATTCTTTTCCATCTCACACTCATCATCCTAGCCTTCTCCATTCAACCTTCTACAAAAACTCTAACAAAAATGTAGACTTTACATCCATGTGCAACAATTTGAAATCAAATAGATTGGCTATGGAAATCATACGACTAATGGTTTTTAGTCTAGCAACAGTAGCATATGATTCATCATAGTTTTAATTAAATCCCCTTGCCACTATCCTATCATTATTCCTTGTGATTTCACCTAGATCTTTCATTTTGTTACTATACACCCACCAAGTACCGGTGGCAGTCTTACCAGCAAGCAGAGACACCAGCTCACAAACATCAAGTATTTTGAATAGATGCAACTCATCTGTCATTGCCAGTATCAAATCACTTTCTTGGAGTACCTAATGTTTGTAGGCTCAATTGTGGACAATGAGGCATGAAGATCATGATATTATGAGATTGTAGTGGGTTTTCTAGTTCTTAAACCAGTTGAAGCTCCACCAATGATAAGATATCTGGGGGGACTTCTATTCCTCTCTGTCTCATGTTGCTGCAATCTTTATTCTGCTTCTTGTTGAGATTCTGGTTCATGAATATGAGATGCATGATCATCAAGATGTTTAGTTAATTGTTCATCAATAGGGGCAAGATGATGTGAAGCATCAGAGGAGGGAAGTTGATTAGCATCGTCTTCTAATTGCTTATCTTCATCATTCTCAAGTTCCAACTGTCCATCGTTTTGCTAAGATATGAAACATTCTCATCATTAATAACAAAACTTTCAACACAAGAAACATGAATACATTCCACAACTCTTCTTGTTTCAGGATTGTAACGCCTATATGCTTTTGGATTACCATAATGGCCAATAAAGACATATTAAACAGACTTTGGAGAAAATTTATCCAAGTGGTCTTTATCGTTCAACATACAGACTTTACAACCAAAAACATGAAAATAACCAAACTTAAGAGACTTCACTTTTAATAACTCATAAAAGAGATTTTATCGAATTCTTTCTAATGGTGAACTTATTCACCAAATAACTTGTACAAAATTTAGCTTTAGCCCACAAGAATCTAGGCATTGTGTATTCATTTCATTGTTATAACAGTATCTTAAAGAGTTCTATTCTTCCTTTCAAACTTTCTATGTTGTTGAGGTGTTCTAGGAGCTCATAGTTCATGTTTAATTCTAGAGAATTCACATAAATGAATCACTTTAGAATCAACAAACTCTCTCCTATCACTTTTAACAAATGTGACAGTCTAAGTGATCTCTCTATGACTTTTCTTGACTAGAACTTCAAATGATGATGCATTATCACTCTTTTTAACCAAAATCGGTGTCCATTTATATTACCTTCACGGTCAAATGAAAGACTGTTAGGAGTAATGCCCAAAAAGATGTATTGTTTTAATTAATGTGAAATAATATATTCTAAAAGATTCTTTTATTTTCTTAGTGTTAGCAAACAAGTGACTCTGCAAAAAATCACTGTAACATAAATTTCGTGTTTAATCCCTGAAAATAAACAAAAACAACACAAAAATTGTAACAAATCGAATTTTTATTAATTTATAAAATAAAAGCGGTTACAATCTCTCTATTCCTTTGATTCTCCTCCTTAATTGTTGACAATTATTGAGCTCCTGGATTTAGTGGAAGATCCTGAATTTTGGTTGAATTCTCCTGAATATGGCGGAAGATCTTGACTTTGGTGGAATTCTCGCGAATATGGCGGAAGATCTTGACTTTGGTTGACATCTCTCGCAGATGGCGGAAGATCTTGACTTTGGTTGTATTCTCCCGGATATGGCGGAAGAACGTTTGATTTGGGTGGAGATTTGAAGAAGTGCTTTGACTCACCTTCACCCTCCTGATTGGGTTGGAAGATCCTCGAACCTGGTTGAAGAACTCTAGATTTCTTGGTGGATGATCTTCAAATGATGGTTGAAGAACACCTCAAAATGTTGAGGAAAAAGGATTGCTATGGAAGGAATTGAGTAGATATTTGCAGGAACAGGATAGTATGATTTGCATCCATGGGGATTTCAATTCGGTTCGTTACTCAAGGGAGCGAAAAGGATCATCTTTTAATCCAAATGATGTGGCTTTATTTAATGAATTCATCGAAGACATGAAGCTGGTGGACTTAAAAATGGGTAGAAGGAAATATACTTGGTACAATAAAGCTGGTTCAAAGATGAGTAGACTTGACAGATTTCTAGTGTCCGATGGCTTTCTATCTAATTGGGAAGATGTCTCATTAGAAGCTCTTGATAGACGTTTATCAGATCATTGCCCACTGCTGCTTTCTATTAAAAAAGTCGATTTTGGCTCATTGCCTTTTCGAGTTTTTGATCATTGGTTGGAACATGTTGATTTGGAAGGTGTGATGAAGAAAAGTTGGCAACATGAAGTGGACTCATTTATTCCAGGAATTAGATTGAAATTTAAATTGAAACAATTGAAAGATGTAAAAGTTTGGGGTAAGGAAGTTTTTGGGAGTATGATTTCGCAAATTAGACAAGAAGAAAAATTGCTGGGGGAGTTAGATATAATAGCAGAGGAAAATAAGCTTAATGAGGAAGAAGAAAATCGTAGAGCTGTAGCTGCTGAATTTTTTTTTAAATTTGGTGCCGTGATGGAAAAAAATGCTCGACAAAAATCAATGATCAATTGGTTGAAGGAAGGGGACTCAAATTCAAATTTCTTTCACAAATGTGTTAAAGGGAGAGCTAGAAAGAATGTCATGCCGGGCCTTTTGGTTAACGGTTCTTGGTTGGAGGATCCTGTTCTAGTCAAAGCTGCGGTTCAAAATTCCTTTGAAGATTTGTATAAGGAAAAGGTACGCTCCAGGCCTATTTTTAATAGCGATCGTTTTGACAAAATATCACTAGATCAAAGTGCTTGGTTTGAAAGAAATTTAACGGAGGAAGAAATAAAAACGGCGGTGTGGTTGTGTAAAGGATCTAAGGCCCCCGGGCCGGATGGCTTCAACTTCAATTTTATAAAAATATTTTGGGTTATAATGAAAAAAGAATTCTGCGAAGCCATTTTTGAATTTGAGGAATCTGCAAGGTTTCACAACGGGTGCACTTCCTCGTTTATTGCTCTGTTGCATAAATCAACTAATCCAGACGTGATTAAGGACTACCGACCAATTAGTTTGCTTGGATGTTTTTATAAGATTGTAGCAAAAATCTTAGCAGAAAGTTTGAAGGTTGTAATTCCAGTAGTGATTGGTGAAAGTCAATCTGGGTTTGTTAAGAACAGACAAATTTTAGATGGTGTTCTAATTTTGAATGAAGCGGTGGATTATCTAAAAAAGAAAGGTATGGCGAGCTTTATTTTAAAAGTAGATTTCGAAAAGGCTTTTGATTGTGTAAATTGGTTTTTCTTGGATAATACTTTGAAAAATATGGGCTTTGGTTTAAAATGGAGGAGATGGATTCGAGGTTGTGTATCGTCGGCTAGGGCGTCGGTTTTGGTGGGCGGTAGTCCGTCTAAGGAATTCAATTTGGGTCGGGGTTTAAGGCAGGGCGACCCTTTATCCCCTTTTCTCTTTCTCATTGCGGCAGAAGGGTTGAATGTCCTTATGAAGGAAGCAGTTGCAAAAGAAAAATTCTTTGGGGTTCATATTGGAAAAGATCAAATTCCAATTTCTCATCTTCAATATGCAGATGATACGGTTTTCATGGGAAAATGGAGTTTTGAAAATATTGCGGATTATAATATATTTAAAATAATAATGACTTTAATAGGAGGAGGGCATAGTTGGTATTTTATGTTTTTAGGGTATCACCCTATGATGTATAAATACTTGATGTTTTGATGAATGAAATCAGAAAATTATGACGGTTTAACAAATTTATCATGGTAGCGACAGGTTACTAAAAAAAAGGGCCCGAAGAACATGTTTCGTTCTTCATCAAAGAAAAAGCAACTCCAAAAGTGCAGCAATTTGTTATTGAGTAAAGTGCAACCCGCTCTATTTACTATTTGTTTTTGTGAATTCTCCTTAATATAACAGTGGATCATCTTGGAAGGTGATTGGTCTATTTGCTTGGAAGCAGCCATAATTACGATTTTGGTTCAACAAGAGGAGAAAGAAAAAAAAAATTACAATTTTGGTCCGGTCAAATTTTTCAGCGTTTAAATTACTAAAAAAAAAAGAGGAAAAATCAGGAACAAGCCATCATAAGGAGGATCGTGAATCGATGAAGGCGTTCATAGTACGAGATGATGCTAGGACGGAATTAAAGGTGAAAATTCTGAAAATTATTGCAAATGCATTGTTGCGGGATGAGGTTGGAACAGAAGCGAGTCGGTGAGCCTGGCTCGATTCACAAGCAGACAAGGCAACAAAGGATTCGTAACGCATTTAATTCCGGTGAACAACGGCAATATAGGGCGGTGAACAAAGCCGGTCTCTCGAATTTGTCTCCGACACGGTGGCAAGGAATACTTGACCTTTTAAATTTGGACAAGCCCAAAGATCGTTTAACCGGTGAATACTCATGGATAATTGATACAGAGCTACCCACCACGTGACGGGACATTGAATAATCTCGTGGGAAATGCGGTTAATTGAGAAGTGTCCGGTTGGGCTTCCGGATGGTAGGACCTCCCATGCCACGCATGAGGGAATTGTTACATTGCCGGGAGGATTAAAACTTAAAAATGTTCTTTATGTGCCTAGTTTGACATGCAACTGCTGTCCGTGACACAATTATTGGATGAATTAAATTGTCACATTCATATCACTTCTACATTGTGTGTTATGCGAGGACCGAATGACGAGGAGGTGATTGGAGTTGGTGAGCGCGAAGATGGACTTTTCTTTTTCGGGGAGTTCCACACGTGAAGGTTATGGCGATCAGTGGGGCCAGAATCAATGGATCTATGGCACAAGCGGTTGGGACATCCTCGAGAAAAGTGTTGAAACAACTTCCTAATGTAAGTGCATCTAGTTTTACGAATAAAGATGGGTGTGAAGCTTGTTTCGGGCTAAACAACCAAGGAAAGTTTCCCGAATAGTGATAGTAGGGCTAGTCGAGCTTTTGAATTAGTGCATTGTGACTTGTGGGGACCGTATGCGACACTTTCTACATGCGGGGCTTCGTATTTTTTGACAATTGTGGATGATTATTCTCGTTCTGTTTGGGTCTATTTGTTATATAATAAATTGGAAGTTGAGACAATTTTTTTGAATTTTATGGCACTGATTGAACGGCAGTTTAGTGCAAAAATTCAACGGGTTAGGAGTGACAATGGAACAGAATTTAAACGTTTGCTTCCGCATTTTCAAAAGGAAGGGATCATTTTTGAAACGTCATGTGTGGGCACACCTCAACAAAATGGTAGGGTAGAGAGAAAACATCAACATATCTTGAACGTAGCTAGGGCTTTACGTTTTGAGGACACCTTCCACTAAAATTTTGGGAGTGTGTTATATGGCTACCGCCATTTAATTAATCGAACTCCTCACGTGTTTTGGGTTATAAGGCGCCTTATGAATGTTTATTTGGTAAAACCCTAGTCTTGATGCCCTACGGGTTTTTGGATGCTTAATGTTACGCACACAATTTACTTACATAAGGGGATAAATTTGAAAGTCGGAGTCGCAAATGTGTGTTTTAGGATACCTTTTTGGGAAGAAAGGCCGGACCCTTTTGATTTAAACGGAAGAAATATTTGTTTCGAGGATGTTAAATTTTTGAACATTTTTTTCCTATGAAAGAGCTGGTTTCTCCTCCCTCTGTCCCGATTGAGTTTCTGGAAATTGATAACGGGGGTGTTTATGCGGATGTTAGTGATCGATTGTGGGGCCGACCCACCTAGTGATGTTGTCATCGAACCGACACAGTGGGGGTTGAGGACACCGACGTGGTAGTAGTGGCGAGTTGCCGGCGATTCGACGAAGACACAAGTGGAGTTGGGAAGAGAAAACGCATAAAGATTCCTAATTCCCGTTATCAAGATTTTGTGACACATATGGCGGTGGATAAGAAAAGTCCTTCGGCGCGCTCCTCCGGTCCATCCACCTCCTCAGGTAGTTTATATCCGCTTACACATTATGTTAATTATGCTTGTTTCTCTGACGCACATAGACGCTTTCTAGCAAATGTCGGTCACAGTAACCCTCCAAAATCATTTAAGGAGAGCGAGAAAAATTGAAGGATGGCGGCGTGCTATGGTTTGAAGAAATAAGTGCCCTCGAGAACAAGGCACTTGGGTCCTGCAAGAATTGCCTCCGGGAAAGAAGGCACTGGGAAGCAAATGGGTTTATACCGAAAAATATGATGAATTAGGGAAGCTGCAGCGGTTAAAGGCTCGCTTGGTTGCGTTCGGTAATCACCAGGTCGAGGGGATTGACTATCATGAGACTTTTGCTCCTGTGGCGAAGATGGTCACAGTACGGGTTTTTCTTGCTGTCGCTGCTGTTAAGAAATGGGAACTTCACCAAATGGACGTACACAATGCCTTCCTCCATGGCGACCTGGATGAGGAAATATATATGCGTGTTCCACCTGGGTTTGAGCATTCCAACCGTAATATGGTTTGTCGGATGCGAAAATCCTTATATGGCTTGCAGACGGCACCTCGGTGCTGGTTTGCTAAACTCGCATCGGCTCAAAGCAAGATGGATTTCGTCAATCTTACTCTGATTACTCACTATTTACTCTTGTTCGTGGGGATGTTCAGCTGAATGTGTTGGTTTACGTTGACGATATGATACTTGCCGGCAATAATGCTACGGCGCTGCAGGTGTTCAAGAATTATTTGAGTAGCTGTTTTAAAATGAAGGATTTGGGACGATTGAAGTATTTCCTTGGGTTGGAGGTTGCCGAGAAATTCACAGGGGCATCTTTCTCCCCAACGGAAGTGCGCTTTGGACATTATTGAAGAGACCGGTCTATTGGGTGCCCGACCGGCTGAGTTTCCAATAGAGCAAAATCACCGTTTGGCGATTGATGAGAGTGACTTGTTGGTTGATCCGAGTCAATACCGGCGATTGGTTGGCCGTCTGATTTATCTTGGCGTTACGCGCCCGGATCTGGCATATGCGGTTCATGTTCTTTCTCAGTTTATGCAAGGGCCACGGCTTGCACATTGGGAGGCCGCGTTAAGGGTGGTCCGTTATTTGAAGAAGAACCCCGGACAGGGGATATTATTGCGTGCTGATAGTCCGTTGTCCCTGGAGGGATGGTGTGATTCCGATTGGGCAAGTTGTCCTATTACTCGTCGTTCATTGAGTGGGTGGTTTGTGGTGCTTGGTACTTCACCGGTGTCGTGGAAGACCAAGAAACAACCGACGGTGTCGCGGTCTTGGTGGGCGGAGTATCGGTCAATGGTCGCTATTACTTGTGAATTGAAGTGGCTCAAACAACTGCTAGTGACTTGGGTGTTCAAATACCGCTGGCATTCATCTTCATTCACGATAGTCGAGCGGCACTCCATATCGCGCGAAATCCAGATTCCATGAGAGGACTAAGCATATTGAGGCGGATTGTCATTTTGTTCGAGACGCGATTACTGAGGGTTTCTTGGCTCTGATTATGTGTCTACTCATGCTCAGCTGGCTGATATTTTCACCAAGGCGTTGGGCAAACAGCATTTCGAGTTCTTGCTTAGCAAGTTGGGCGTGCGTGACCTTCACGCTCCAACTTGAGGGGGGGTATTGCGGATTATAATATATTTAAAATAATAATGACTTTAATAGGAGGAGGGCATAGTTGGTATTTTATGTTTTTAGGGTATCACCCTATGATGTATAAATACTTGATGTTTTGATGAATGAAATCAGAAAATTATGACGGTTTAACAAATTTATCAGAAAATGTAAGGAATCTTAAACGGATTTTGCTTTGCTTTGAGGTGATCGCAGGGCTCAAAATTAATATGGGAAAAAGCTCATTGGTAGGAATAAAAGTGCCGGAAAGTGACATTCTTAATGCAGCTGATGTTTTTAAATGTAAGAGAGGCTTGTTGCCTTTTAAATATCTAGGACTATGAGTGGGACAAAATATGAAGAGAAAAAAGGCTTGGGAAGGCATTATTCAGAAATGTAAGGCGAAATTAGGTGCGTGGAAATGGTCTTCTTTATCGGAGGGTGGTAGATTGGTTCTCATTAAAGCTGTTCTTGGTGCTCTTCCGCTCTTCTTCTTTTCTGTCTACAAGCCTCCTGAATGCGTTTTGAATTTTCTGGAAAGTGTGAGGTTTTCTTTTTTTTGGGGCGGGGTTGGGTCTTCAAAAAAAATTGCGTGGGATGATTGGAAAAAATTGCAAGCTCTTAAACTTTTGGGGGGAATCGGGGTGGGTAGTCTTAAGGTTCAAAATTTGGCGTCGGTTTGTAAATGGTGGTGGAGGTTTCTTTCTAAAAAATGCTTTGTGGAGGAAAGTATGTGTCAATTTATGGTGTTGAGGGTGCTTGGGAGATGGATGGCATTCGTATGAAGGGAGGGGGGGGGGGGGGGTGTGGAAAGGTATTGTAAGTGCAGTTAAAAATACAAGGAGGATTGGGGTTGATCTTTTGGGGTCGGAATGTTGGAAGGTTGTAGGGTGAGATTTTGGGAGGACATATGGGTGGGTAATAGTCCATTGAAATTAACTTTCCTAGGCTTTTTCGGATATCTTTGGTCAAAGGTGTAACAGTAGCAAGTGTGGTAAAATGGGTAGACGGTAGGTGTTCTTTTCCTTGGGCTTGGAGGAGAATTTTGAGGGGGTTCGAGGAGGAGGAAGTAGGTGTGTTGGAGGTTTTAATTAACTCTATTGATGGAAATGCAGGTTCAATTGATAAATTGAGATAGAGCCTTTGTTCAAATGGTGTTTTCTCGGTGGCTTCCTTGCGAAAAAAGCTTGAGATGGAATTTTTCAAAAATACCTTTTCGGCTAATGAACTGATTTACAGGTGGAACAAACTGTTGCCCTCGAAGGTAAATATTTTCATGTGGAAAGCAAATCTCAAAAGGATCTCTACAAAACCGAACCTTATTAGTCGCGGTATTGCAATTCAGGATTCCTTTTGTCCTTTATGTTACAAGTTTGAGGAAACTGTCAACCATCTTTTATTTGCATGTGATGTGGCGTTACTGATACGGTCTCATATTCAGAGTTGGTGCAAGATTGTTGGACTAAATGCCTTTTCATTTAGTGATATTTGTTTCTTAAAAGCTGGAAATGCGTCGTCAAATGCAGCTTCATGCTTATGGTCAGCTTTAGTTGGTATTACGGCTTGGATAATTTGGTTACATAGAAATAAAGTCATTTTTCAATCACACGTTCTAGACGCAGAGTTGATTTTCAGAGATATTCAGAGATTATCCTTCTCTTGGTTATCAAATTATAAACTTCTAAGAAAGTTGGAGTGGGATGAATGGAAGACAAATCCGATGACTGCAGCAACTTAATTTTTGGAAGACCGATGGCGGATCGCTTTTTGTTTGGAGAAGAAATGCATCCTGCTTTTGAATTTGTTTTCTTGCGGATGGTTTTCTTTTTACTGTAGCTTGGTTCTCTATTTGATATGATGTTTTGGACAATTTTTGTAATCTTTTAGCATCTTGCTGATATATGATAATTTTTTGCTGTTAAAAAAAAAGTGCTCTAAAACACTTAAAGTGTGACTGCTTGCCGTTGTTGTTGGACTCCTTATTGGCTGCACTTATATGTGAAAGCATTCACAAAGGATTATATTGATAATGGAGCTAAAGATTTCGATCTTTGGAGCTTAATTCTTGTGAATAATATGGAGCAGGCTTGGATAGAGGTCGCAGCACCTTATGTAGATGAGGCACCGGCGGAAGATTGTGGAATCTATTAGCTTCATCATCATCTCCATTGTTGGTACAAAACTGTACAACCCCTCTTTGTTACTTGAGTAGTGATAGTGCCACGACAAAATGACCATAACAAAGTACCACAACACACTTTTGAATCATCATAATGGGTTCCATAAAGATCAATAGTGTAAAAGTGTGTTGTGGTACTTTGTTGTGACTATTTTGTTGTGCCACAAACATTTCTTTTGTTGGATCTAGTTTATATTTAGTAAAATGAGTTTTGGAATCCGTATTTTGATGCTTCATCAATTTTTTTTCTACCGTTACTCTTTGTATGATGAAACTATGATATTACCGGATCTTTTTGATGTTTCCAGAGGCATTGCCGCTACTGAAGTTGCGGTGGCGATACCGAAGTTGCGGCAGCACCAATGCTGTGGTGGTGATGATCCTGGGTCTGATCCGATTTTCGGATCAATAAACTGGGTATATCAAAACCAACAAAAACATATCATAAAATTGACTTAAATCACTGAGGCGTGCATACCAATCAGTGAGTCCTACATTTTTATTACGAGTATGAAACCATGTTGTACCATTTATTGTGACAGTTGTTGTGACAGTAATGTCATCATCAATGTTATGTTCAATAAAGTTAAAAATGTGTCGTGTATTTTTATTAATCAACTTTCCGTGGTGGATATATCTTGTGATATGTGAACATACTTGTCCAATGAGGTCGATCAAGTCTTGCTTTTTCGCTTATTGGATGTTAGGCCAACTTTGAAAACATATACACGTGCAAGCGTTTAACCTTCAAAATACTTTGGGCAAGAGTCATACCCTAGTGGTTTATATCCAGACTCCGGTGGTTGGAGATCCGGGTTCGACTTCCCCATTCTTTTCGTTTCCGGCAAAAAAAAATAAAAAAATAAAAAAAAAATCTTCAATATACTTTTCTATATATATGTGGCATGTATACTGTCAAATTTGTCTAAAACTTCTCATCAATCCAACATTCTAAACTTGTCATGGCTGCAAATAGAGTTGGTTTCATTGCCTTCCTCCTTTTCGGTGAGTCTCTTCCCATCAACTGTGGAAAACACTCATTAACCCTCCCCAAAATTAAAATTCACACATATTTTTTCATAGATACACACGATATATATACATATATGTTTGTTTTTTTTTTACGGAAACATAGTATAACACACGCACACCCTTGCCCTGAATAGCTTTCTAACGTTGTATTGTTTTTTTGTTGAAAAATTGTAGCTACCATTCTGATGGGATTCAACATAAAAGCAATCTTGACTGCTTGCATTCCTAAAGGATACTACATGACTTGTCCTTCTACTGGCTCCCAGCACCTTCAGCCAACATGCTACTGCCCTCAACCCGCCACGGGTTGCAAGATATTCGATTCTTCTACCGGATCTCAGATTTGTAAAGCTAGCTGAGTATTACAGGCTCACATGGCTGTATATTGATGTTTGAATAAAGCTTCGTCTTGTTGTTTTGAAGCATTTATATATGTGTATCAAATTACGAGCTTGAAGGGCTTCTGGTATATCAATTAGACATGATAATTGATATACCTCTTGAATAAAGTGTATCATTGATATGGTAATGTCAATTACCTTGTCGTAGTGAATATTTTGTACAAACACTCAAGACTAATGAATTGATTTTAAACAAAACGAAATGGAGTTTCATTATCTGAAAGAACAATTCAACTTCCGGTGGAAACGATACTGTAAACTACTAACTTCTAACTCACTTTCCCGGTGTAAACATCATTAACTGTATACAGAAACTCATCTGCCTGCACAACCATTGGATGAGACGGTCCAGGCCATAGGAAACAAACCCTAACCGTCTTAACCAGGGGCGGAGCTATTAAGGACCGAGGGGGTGCCCGGCCCCCCCCCCCCCTCGATTTCTGTGAAATTACTATTATACCTCTTGAGTTTTATAGAATATTTCAGAACATTGGTATTAATATTTATCTTTGCTTTGTTGTAGCATGCTTCTCAATGCTTTATTGGTTAACTGCTGCGCATATTTGCCAGAATGCTGCGTTCGAATCTTGTCTTCTACATGTAATTTTTATTTTTTTTCCCCTTTAAACTTCTCCAGTGACCTTATCTTAAAAACCAAACCACGGACAAACGACGATATTTTATTATTCACAAAAGGTTACTCAGATGTTACAATTACTTTGGTATTTATAGGCCTTAGGAAACAAACTCTAACTGCCATAACACCCAAATCAAGCAATAATTGAAATACCCCATACGTAACCTAACTACAAACGGATAACCCATACAGACGTGTTCACCAAGTAACGCTGAGAACCAACTCAGCTAAGTTGAACACCAGACTCAGTAGACGATCACCCTGCTGACTTCATAACCGAACTCGTGACTCAAGAAATAGATTGGTTCCATTCAGCTGACCAATGGGCTTCCACACAGATTCAGCTGCATAGTTCATGTCACCATTACAAATCACGACTTTGACTTGAACTTCATGCAGACAGACAGACCATATGCACAACCAAGTGCCAGACTTCCTCATTTCTTCAAATTTGAATATCTCAGCAGAATCTGACTTCATCTGAGTATTCAAAATTCAGATTAACAGCTCTGGATGTTTACTAAGTCCATACACAGCTGAAACTTAATGTTTGGAACAGATTTAGTGAACATATCAGCAGAGTTGACATTAGTGTTGATCTTCTTCACCTTGATCCTCCATTCATTCCTCAAGAAATGGTATCTCACATCAATGTGCTTGGTTCTCTCATGATGAACCAGATCTTTAGCCAAACATACTGCATATAAAGTGTCACGATACATCTGAGCTTGATCTTGATGCATACTCAGATCGTTAACTAGCCCTTTTAACCATATTGCCTTCTTTGCGACACTCGCTGCTGCCATATACTGCTGTCGGTAGTAGGTAATGTCACTTGTTGCCTAAAAATTTCCTTCCAAAGACACCACATAACCACCCAAAGTGAACACATACCTAGTCATAGATCTCTTGTTGTCCACATCAACATCATAATCGTAATCACAAGACCTTATGACCAGACATTGAGTACCACCTCCATAAATGAGTCCAACATCAGAAGTACCCTAAGGTACCTAAACACCATCTTCAGAGCATTCCAATGTTCTTTTCCAGGATGATCCATAAACCTCGCGATAACATTGATCGCTCGAGCTGCACTGTGTCTAGTGCAGACCATTACATACATCAGACTACCCACTGCACTAGCATATGGAACTCTTGACATGTATTTTTTCTCCTCATCTGACTGTGGAGCAAACATTGGAGTGTCCATAGGTTTGGCAGCTGACATTATAAACTTGGACATAATCTTTGGATATAGTCCTTCTGAGACAGAAACAGCTTCCCTTGCTTTCTATCTCTATAGATCTCCATCCCCAAAATATTCTTTGCTTCCCCTAAATCCTTCATCTCAAATTCAACATTGAGAAGATTCTTCTGATCTTGAATATCAGAATTATTCACAGCAACTATCAACATATTATCCACATGCATAACTAGATAGATGATTGAAGCTTGTTATGATGCACGCAACAATCATATGGACTTCTATTATAGCCCACCTGGATCATATAGATGTCAAACTTCTTATACCACTGCCTTGGAGCCTGTTTGAGTCCATACAAGGACTTCCTCAACTTACAAACATGCCCTTCATTTCCAGGAACTTGAAACCCATTGGTTGAGTCATATATATATATATATATATATATATATATATATATATATATATATATATATATATATATATATATATATATATTACTACATCCCTATGTAGAAAAGTTGTCTTCACATCTAGCTGCTCATGTTCAAGATTTTGATGTGCCACTACTGATAGGAACACTCGGATGGAAGGGTGTCTGATTACTAGTGAGAATATCTCATCACAATCCACCCCTTACCTCTGACTGAATCCTCTGGCAACCAAACGTGCCTTGTACATTATGCCATTAGCTAGTGATATCAATTTTTTTTATTGAACATCCATTTGCAGCTAGCTACCCTTCTCCCCTATGGTTGTTTGAATAGATCCTAATTCTCATTATTCTAAAGTGACTCCATTTCATCCCTCATGGCAACAAGCCATTGAGATGCCTCTGAATATATCACAGCTTCTCAGAATATTCATTCTCAGTGAGGATGAACAGATATGAGCATGCCTTAGCATTGCCAGTTATCTTTTGTGAAGAATCATCCTAAAAGATGCATTTGTTAGCCGAGAATACAACATCCCGGTTTAGATCATGAGTTATTTTACTAACAAAAATCAAGTTGCAATCAAGTTTTGGGACATAGAGGACATCTTTTAACACAAAGGTGTCAGAGATGTGAATATCCCCAGTTCCTTGTGCAAAAGAGATAGATCCATCAGCAATTTTGATTTGGTAGATATAGTTGCAAGATTTAAATTTAGCAAAAAGACTCTTATTACCATTCATATGAGAAGAAGCCCCTGAGTCAATGATCCAAGGGTTTCTTCTCAAGTCTGATTCACTAAGAGAAGAAACACCTGACTGAGCATGTAGCAGTTTCCTTTTGGGTAGTCCCAAATACAATCTGAATCAGAAAGGTTTTAAGGGCCTCAACCTGATCCATAGTGAAGGTGGGACCATCTTTATTCTCCTCAGACACAAGTCTCCATGGCTTTCTTTACTGTTCTGTTTAGGAGACTTCCAGATTTCAGGCTTGCCATGAATCTCCCAACAGGTTTCCCTTGTGTGATTCGTCCTCTTGCAGTGATCACACCATAGCTTGTCCTTCTATTTTTGCTATTTTGATTCTATGTAGCAGGGTTCTTAGAAGAAGGTTCACTGCCATCAGTAGACTTTCCATGTGTCAGCAGAGCAGAACCTTCAATCATAGCATTGGAATTTGATGGGAGTCAACTTTGCTATAATTTCGTGTGAATTTTACCCCTTGTTTGTAGCATATTCGATGTACTTTTGGGATAGTTGGGTGGTTTTTATAAGCACATTTCACCACGGTTCGATTCACGAGACGAAAGACGTTTATGTCCCGAAATCTCTTTATTTTGGGTGGTTTGTGTGTGTTTTATTGGCTTTTGTCATGCTTCGGTTTGTGGTTTATTTTGTTACAAATATAACATGATAAAAGGTGTGACAAGGAGCACAGCTTGATGAGAATCGACAGAAACGGAGCTCGGAAGTTAAAAATGACACGAGATAAAAATTCGAGATAAAAATTATTATTTATCAATCTTTTATAAAAAAAAAAAAAAAAAAATAATAATAATAATAATAATAATCATCTCAGGTTCAAGCTTGATGAATGAGGCCTGCACCTTTCTCATTGGCTATTTCTATTCCATCTCGGCAGTACACGCATAGTCTACCACTATTTGAGGCTCACGCCTCATTTGGGGCTAAATTATAATTTTGGTCTTTCTAACTGACATTATTTTTCGATTTTGGTCCCTTTTTCTTCGCGACAATTTTAGTCCTGTAAGTGGGCTTTTTTTTTGCAAAATAGTCTGAACGCCGAAAAAGACCACTTACTGCGACTAAAATTGGTTTTTCCGCGACAATTTTAGTCATGAAAGTGAGTTTTCCGGCGATAATTTTAGTCCTCAGACGCGTGGTCTTTCCGGTGTTCGGACTATTTTTTGCAAAAAAAACACCACTTACAGGACTAAAATTATCGCCGTAGAAAAGCGGGACCAAAATCGAAAACGCTGTTTGGTTAGAGTGACAAAAATTATAATTTAAATTTCATTTGGTCCCTTTTATAATTTTTAAAAAAAGAAAAAAAAAAGAAAATAACCAAAAGGCATATCAAATCAGGCGTGCATACAGAAGGGTCCACACCTATTTGCATTTTATTAAAGTGGACGAAAAGGAGAAAGACCGAGGCGGACGTGCTTGGGGAATTTCCAGAATAAATTAGGTCGGCAATTGTGGTATAAAAAAGCCACCTAGGTTAAATTTTGACACAACTTTGATATCAGAATTTTATTTTTTCTGCTGCACAATTTTTCTTACCCTTACAAATAAATCTAGGTTTTTTTTCTCTGCAATCTTCTTCAAGAACAGCCGCACTATTTATTTTTATTTTGCGATTGATGCATAACGAAGTGATGATTCGAGTGCAGATTGCTACAGTTTCTTTTGGTAATTTTATTTCAATCTTTTTATCATGTCTATTAGTGATTTTTTCATGAATTTGCTTTTATTTGTATTATGCATAGCTAAATTATTATAGCTAGATTATATGATGGAATTATGAAATTGATACCTAAACGATGATCAAGAGATGAGTAGAGCTGAAAAATTAAATCTTTTGAGTTGTTGGGTCCTAAAATTTGATCTTAATGAATTAAACTGATCTTTTGATTCATGATTCCACACACGATCTTTATAAATGTATTTTGCGAGGGATTGTGCGAACTAGAATTTTAGGATTGCCATGCACGAACTAGTCGAGTTTTTCGCAGCCTGTTCCTTGGTAAGGTTTTTCTAGCTAAGCCATGAACTCAATGGATGCGGAGCATCTCATAGTTCTTAATCATATTAGGTCAATTAAATCCCATAGAGTGGACTGTTGAACCGAATATAAGGTAACTAGGTTGTGGTATTAGCGCCTAGGGACCAGTTTAGGAGATTGCACCTACAACACATTCATTAGAAACTATTGGTTGGCTGGTAGGTTAAGGCTCGTCCTTAGTGATTCGGTAAGGTGTTAAGAGTAGTGTTATTGACCATAATTTAGCTATTCCTTTATTCATATATTTTAAAGTCATCATTTTTATTTTCTTAGCTATAGTTTATTACTTCCACCAATATTTATGAGCCTGAACTAGATACAAAACTCATTGTGATACTTGATGATATATCCGAACCGGAATGGTGCCATGTTCATCTAGATTGGGCCTACTATCATGGCCCAATAACAAAGATATAGGGCCTCTTTCCCCTCTATCCGCGATCATAAGCCGGATCCTACCCGCTATTCGTAAGCCGGGTCCTATCCGCCAACAATAAGCCGGATCCTGTCCGATGGTCGTAAGCCGGACTCCACCTCCCCGTGTGATTTCTACCCATATAGTCAAGCTGATTTCAAGACAAGACATATACGAGGTCGATGTTCGCCAGTCATAAGGATAAATATGAGTTCTCGCTGCTCGCCATGCTTATCTCGCCAGCTGGCTAATCTAGATAGCTGGCTAGGCCACTTGTATTGCATGCATGTTCACCTATAATTATGTATTCTTAATTGTCTTGTCATGAACAGTAAATCGACATAGTTTTAGCCTATATATATGGGATCACAATGTAATACAAAGGATCCAAGAATTAATACACAGAGAGCTACTCTGTCAATTTGTCGACTCATTAACGTGTTCTTCACCTAACGCTTATCCAACTGTATTGTTGTTTCACACCGCCATATACAATCCGGAAAAATCACATATACAAAGCCTTATATCCTCAAGATAAACACTGTTGCCACAAACCTGATATTATATGCAATATCACTTGACAAATTCCTCGTGGGACACGACTTTGCTCGCCGTTGTAGTACAACCGACCCGGTACTCTGCCAGTTAAAGTTGGTTGACTATAATATGGCCATAAAGTTTTCTTGCGCCATAGCCGGGGAATCGGTCAATATCAATAAATCATTTGAGTATTTACGATTAGGTCGTTTTTATTTTACTGTTTTCGTGTTGTTTTGGTGATTTCAGTGTATGATCCGAAGTTCCAAGGAACCACTACTTCATTTGAATCCGGAGATTGAAGCATTTGCGAGACATCAGAACAGTGTGAGAAAAAAAAGAAGTCAGTTGGAGAAGCATCGACATCATTTATTGAGTTAGAATCTGAATCAGAAGAATCAGAAATGACTTCGGGAAGTGGTGATTTAACGAATTTACATGTTCGAGATGGGACTGAAGATAGGTTGCAGTTAGACCCGACGCTTACTCCCGAGGATCAGGAAATACAGAACTTAAATAGAGAGCCCCTTCAAAATCCAACGGCACTTAATCTGGGACCAAATGGGGTCCAAAATGAGGGAGGTCGGCAGAATCAAGTTCGACAAAAACAACAAGCCCCTCAGAATCAGAACAACAACCAGGGGAATGTATTCGGTCAGATGCCTTGACCAGAATCAAATGATGCAAATGATGATGCAACTGATGATGCAGAATCAACAATAGAATGTGAATCCACCACCAGCCGCCCCTTTTCTGGCACCGAACTTTTATGCACCACTAGTGGTGCAGAATCAGGCTAATCAGGGGAGGATTTGAGAGACTGTGCGGCACCGACTATTGGTGAGGGGCATAACCCTATCCGTCTACCACCCATTCTGGAAAACAATCTGGAAATTAAACAGTATGTGTGGTATCTTCTGAACGACAGTGCACAGTTTCAGGGTAAGTCAACTGAGGACCCCATTCAGTTTTTGAACCATTTCATGCAATTTTTCCGGACAGTGAAGATGAACGGTGTTTCTGGGCAACCGATATGAATGTTATTGTTTCCATTTACATTGAAAGAGGCCGCAAGAGCATGGTTTGAGTCACTTCCGCATGATTCCCTACACACCGAGGATCAAGTGACTTCAAAGTTCTTATTGAAGTATTGCCCCCTCTCCAGAACATTAGACATAAAGGCCGATATTGCAAATTTCGAGCAGTTAGATATGGAGAGTATGCATGAGGCATGGGATAGATTTAAATCAATGTTGAGGAAGTGTCCGCATCATGGGTTAGAGGCATGGAATCAGGTACATATTTTTTATGGTGGATTGCGGAAAACGGTCATCAATAACTTGAATGCGGCATGTGGAGGTGATATGATGAGTATGCAACCGGATGTTGCATTGGCTACTATGGAGAGAGTTGCAGAGAGCAATAGGCTATGGAAGATGGGCAAGAGAGTTTCAAGAAAGCCGATTGGCTCTGTTGATCGAGTCGAGCCAAGTGAGGAAATTATGAGGATGCAAGCTGAAGTGGCGGATCTTAAAAAACAAGTGAACGAGATAAGCGCTTGGCAGAAGGAATCCAATGCCTCTGTTACATGTGGTGGTGATCACTTGCCCTCAAACTGTCCTCAAACCCGGCAAGTAAGTCAGTTGACGATGAATCAGATTTTGACTGACCCGACTATTGAGAATCCTTGCAACATGAGCTGCATGGATATGAATCCATTATGCATGAGCCCCATGTTCTACCAAACTACAGATCCAAGTTTGACTCGAGGTTGGTAGCCAGTTGATGTAAAGTTTATAGCTAATCAGAACAACGGTCAGAATTTTAAGAACTGGCGGGACAATGAAAATTTAGCTTGGGCAAGAAATGCAGGCACCGAACAAACTACTCTGCAACAGATTGTGCAACCGCAGCAGAATCAGTATAGGCCTCAACAGAAAAACACTTTTGGTAATCCGAGACAACCGCAACAAGGGGTTTACATGCACCCCAATGCACACTTGCAGTATGCCATGCCATCACAGCCGGCACCACCACCTCTTAAACCCGTGCAACCTAAAATTTCCACAGACCTTCTGTTGTAGCAAATGAACATAGAGATGAAGGAAAGTAACCGGGAGTTAAACAAGGAATTGAAGGAAGTGAAGAATTCCCATGTGAACTTGCAGGCTGTGGTAAGGAACTTGGAGACGCAAATAAGGCAAGTGAACCACATGCAAGTGAATGCTATTTTTACTAGAAGTGGAAAAGTGGTGGGTGGTGATGGCGAGGCACCCGAGGTTTAAAAGAGTAAAAAGATGGAGAATAGTAGAGAAGAAGATGAAGAATTGGTGGTGGTCGACGAGGAGCAAGAAGCTGAGGAGACAGAGAAAGAGGTGGAGAAGACAAGAGCGGAACTAGAGAAGCAGTCAGACACGACATGGGAAGGTATGAACGACTCAGGCATGAATTCTATGAAAAAACCTTTTGATTTATCTATGTTACCTTACCCCCCCTCGTGGACCTACTAAGCTTACTATTTCTAAAAATCAAAACAAGTTTCGTGATATTATAAGAAAAGTTGAGATAAATATCCCACTTGTCGATGCGCTTGTTAATATGCCATCTTATATTAAATTTTTAAAAGGGATTTTGTCTAACAAGGCTAAGATGGAGAAATTTGTTTGTTTAAATGAGGAGTGTTCTGCCATTTTTCAAAATAAGCTACCACTTAAGTTAAAAGATCCGGGTAGCTTTTCCATCCCTTGCACTATAGGGCGCATGTTATTCCCCAAAGTGTTGTGTGGTTTAGGTGCAAGTGTGAGCTTGATGCCTAAGACGATTTTCGAGAGCTTGGGGGTAGGAGAGCTTAAACGGACCAATATGACCTTGCAGATGGTGGATAGGTCGATTACGCGCCCCATGGGAGTTGTGGAAGATGTACTAGTTTAGGTGGGTAAACTAGTTTTCCATGTTGATTTTGTAGTGCTAGACATGGAGGAGGATAGTCAAACCCCGATTCTATTAGGTAGACCTTTTCTGGGTACGGGTAGGACTTTACTAGATGTTCAAAAAGGTGAGATTACAATGAGAGCGGGTGATGAGACTGTTACCTTTAATGTCAACAAAACCATTAAGCACCTGGGAAATGATTGGGGCATACGTGAGGAAGTACAAAGGCTGGAAGTTTTTGAGAAACACCTATGAGTTTCGAGTTACCCAAGGAGGGTGTGGGTAGTGAAAGTGTCCCTAGGATGGAGGTAGAGTCGAATGTAAACTTTGAGGGATACGAGTCTTGCCGAAGACTATAAACTCGGCACCCTATTTTTTCTTTTAAATTCAATAAGTCGAGCTAACGACAATAAACACAACCGTTTATGGGAGGCAACCCACATTTTTTTTCTTTAGGTTTTTTTTTTTTTTTTTTTTTTTTTTTTTGAAGTGATGAAAATTTGACATCTCATTTCAAATTCCATTTCATGCTTTGTGATAATCCATATTTTATTTGTTCTATACATCTCCATACTTGTGCTTACCTACACTTAAGGATTCGGCCTTTTGTCGTAGTGGATTCTTGGTTTCTATGTTGTGATTGTACAGGCACCCTGGGAGATACATTGGAGGTTGTCACTTTGCAGAGTTCTATCTTATTGCCAATTCAGCTAAGTCTTTCTTTCTTTACTTTATCACTCACACACCGAGGACGGTGTTCCGTTTTAAGTGGGGGGTGGTAGACTTATCTTCACTTGACCACGTGCTTTTATTTATCATCGAATAAGTTATATGCCTTGTGTTTGGTCTCTATTTGAGTAAAAATTGAGCCATTTTTTTAAAATTTTCATGGTTTTGATGTTGTGTATCCTATGTGAGTCATCGTATTCTTTGGTTAATTATTAGTCAATTGTTGAATGCGTGTGAGTCAAATCTTCATCTTCTTGTGGAAATGGAATTTTTATGCACATACTAGCTTTGATTTCATGAGTTGTGGTTGATTAATGAATGCTTTTAGATGTTATATACATTAATCTATTACCTAGAACTTATACAATTAACTTCGAGGTGAAATAGAATTGGAAATCTTGGTAGATTAAGGGATGACGGTCCTGGCATTTCTTTGACCCGACCAAAGCCAAATAACCAACCATGTACATAATCTCCACAAAAATCCCTCTAAGCCTTTGTAGGGTGACCCCCGCCCGAACTTTAGTCATTCGTTGACTAGCCTATAATTACCAACCCTTAGCTTTATTTGTGGTATACATTTCTTTGGCACCCTACGAGTGAGTTTTAATCTTATTTTGAGCACACTTGTTAGCACAAGTGTGGGGTGGTGAAGATGCGAATCCAAGTATGGTGTTGGTGGATCCTTTGAGTTACGAATGAGGAGGGGTAGCAGAGTGTTGGTGTCTGGTTTATAAAAAAAAAAGTCGATAATATCAATAAAAAAAGCAAAAATTGAATGAAATGTTTGAATGAAGTTGAGTCAAGAAATGTGGATGAAAGTTTTCGAGTTAATTTTTCCAATGTAATGAATGGCGATGGGGGAGTAGATGTTCGTGAATTCTTGGTTAGCTTGTTCTTTGTAACAACTATTATTGCAAGCTATCTCGAAGTTTTCTCTTGGTGGCCACCGTTTTTGCGTCTTACTCCTATTTATGAGGCGGTGATGAAGGGAGATGAGCTATGAGTTAAGTGCAAGATGTTTTGATTAGGCTCACTCGTATTGTCTCTTTTGATATTCCTTTTTATCCTTACGATTAGCGCCGTCCCTAGCCTAGAGTTACAACCTTGCAAGTCCTACCTGACCTTAGTTAGCCTTGATTTGACCTTGATTAGTGGAGATGCTTATGAAGTATAAGCCAATGGTGTAACAACATTAGTCACGCGTCTACAATCTGATCCGGTCGACTATAATGAATGATTGAGAAGCTATGCACATACACACACATTCTGTTTCCATGATAAGATATGTTTTGACTCGTGTCTATTCGCTTGTTGACTAGTTTTTACTCATCGAATACTCTGATTTCACATATGATCGCAATGTTATCTCATGATTATTTTTGAATCGTTTGATTTGCTCGAAGGCGAGCAAACGCTAAGTGGGGGGTAGTTGATAAGAGTCAACTTTGCTATGATTTCGTGTGAATTTTACCCCTAGTTTGTAGCATATTTGATGTACTTTTGGGGTAGTTGGGTGGTTTTTATAGGCACATTTCACCACGATTCGATTCACAAGACGAAAGACGTTTATGTCCGGAAATCTCTTTATTTCGGGTGATTTGTGTGTGTTTTATATGCTTTTATTACGTTCGGGTATGTGGTTTATTTTGTTACAGATACAACATGATAAAATGCGTGACAAGGACCGCAGCTTGATGACAATCGACTGAAACGGAACTCGAAAGTTAAAATGACACGATTATTTATTAATCTTTTATCTAAATACATTAATAATAATAATAATAATAATCTCGGGTTCAAGCTTGATGAATGAGGCCTGCACGTTTCTCATTGGCTATTTCTATTCCATCTCGGCAGTAAAGGCGTAGTATACCCGTATTTGAGGCTCACGCCGCGATTGGGAAAGTTATTGTATGGAGAGAAAATTTAAGGATGAAGTGACGAGTGAAACGATTAGACTACACATCTGAGAATAATATTGTGTGGTGTAGAGAAATTGCCACACGCGGTGTCTCAAGATCGCAGTAGACACCACATAATAATCTCCCCTCATTTGGTTCCTTTTATAATTAAAAATAAAAGAAAAGAAAAGAAAAGCATATCAAATCAGGCGTACATACAGAAGGGTCCGCACCCTATTTATATTTTATTAAAGTGGACGAAAAGGAGAAAGACTGAGGCGGACGTGCTTGAGGAATTTCCGGAATAAATTAGGTCGGCAATTGTGGTATAAAAAAGCCACCAAGGTCAAATTTTGACACAATGGTTCCTTTTATAATTAAAAAGAAAAAAAAAAGAAAAGAAAAGAAAAGAAGCAAAAAGCATATCAAATCAGGCGTACATACAGAAGGGTCCGCACCCTATTTATATTTTATTAAAGTGGACGAAAAGGAGAAAGACTGTGGCGGACGTGCTTGAGGAATTTCCGGAATAAATTAGGTCGGCAATTGTGGTATAAAAAAGCCACCAAGGTCAAATTTTGACACAATTTTGATATCAGAATTTTATATATTCTGCTACACAATTTTTCTTACCCTTAGAAATAGATTAGGTTTTTCTTTCTCTGCAATTTTCTTCAAGAACTGCAACACTATTTTCTTTTTATTATGCGATTGATGCATAACGAAGTGACGATTCGAGTGCAAATTGCTACCATTTCTTTTAGTAATTTTATTTCAACCCTTTTATCATGTCTATTAGTGATTTCTTCATGAATTCTTGTGCTTTTATTTATATTATACGTAGCTAAATTTATTATAGCTAGATTATGTGATGGAATTACGAAATTGATACATAAACGATGATCAAGGGATGAGTAGAGCTGAAAAATTAAATCTTTTGAGTTGTTGTGTCCTAAAATTTAATCTCAATGAATTAAACTGATCACTTGATTCATGATTCCACACACGATCTTTATAAATGTATCTTGCTATGGATTGTGCGAACTAGATTTTAGGATTTCCATGCACGAACTAGTCGAGTATTTCGCAGCCTGTTCCTTGGTAAGGTTTTTCTAGCTAAGCCGTGAACTTAGTGGATGCGGAGCATCTCATAGTTCTTAATCATATTAGGTCAATTAAATCCCATAGAGGGGACTGTTGAACCGAATATAGGGTAACTAGGTTGTGGTATTAGCGCCTAGGGACCAGTTTAGGAGATTGCACCCACAACACATTCATTAGAAACTATTGATTGGTTGGTATGTTAAGGCTCGTCCCTAGTGATTCGGTAAAGGTGTTAAGAGTAGTGTTTTTTACCATAATTTAGCTATTCCTGTATTCATATATTTTCAAGTCATCTTTTTTATTTTCTTAGCTATAGTTAATTACTTCCACCAATATTTGTGAACCTGAACTAGATACAAAAGTGATTGTGATACTTGACCAATTCCTCGTGGGACACGACCTTGCTCGCCGTTGTAGTACAACCGACCCGGTACTCTGCCGGTTAAAGTTGGTTGACTATAATTTGGCCATCAAGTTTTCTTGCACCGTTGCCGGGGAATCGGTCAATATCAATAAATCATTTGAGTATTTAGGATTAGGTCGTTTTTATTTTACTGTTTTCGTATTTTTTGGTGATTGTAGTGTATGATCCGAAGTTCCAAGGAACCATTATTTCTTTTGAATCCGGAGATTGAAGCATTTGCGAGACATCAGAACAGTGTGAGAAAAAAAGAAGTCTGTTGGAGAAGCATCAACATCATTTATTGAGTTAGAATCCGACTCAGAAGAATTGGAAATGACTGGGAAGCGGAGATTTAACGAATTTACAAGTTCGAAATGGGACTGAAGATAGGTTGCAGTTAGTCCCGACGCTTACTCCCGAGGATCGCGAAATACAGAACTTAAATAGAGAGGCCCTTCAAAATCCTAGGGCACTTAATATGGGACCAAATGGGGTCCAAAATGAGGGAGGTCTGCAAAATCAAGTCCGACAACAACAACAAGACCCTCAGATTCATAACAACAACCAGGGGAATGTATTCGATCAGATGCCTTTTGACCAGAATCAAATGATGCAAATGATGATGCAACTGATGATGCAGAATCAGCAGTAGAATGTGAATCCACCACCAGCCGCCCCTTTTCTGGCACCGAACTTTATATGCACCACCAGTGGTGCGAATCGAGAGTGTCGAGGGAGGATTTTGAGAGACTATGTGCACCGACTATTGGTGAGGGGCATAACCCTATCTGTCTACCACCCATTCCGGCAAACAATCTGGAAATTAAACAGCATGTGTGGTATCATCCCGAATGACGATTACACAGATTTGAGGTAAGTCAACTGAGGACCCCATTCAGTTTTTGAACCATTTCATGCAATTTTTCCGGACAGTGAAGATTAACAGTGTTTCTGGGGAAGCGATAAGAATGTTATTGTTTCCATTTACATTGAAGAGGCCGCCAGAGCATGGTTTGAGTCGCTTCCCCATGATTCGCTATACACCTGGGATCAAGTGACTTCAAAGTTCTTATTGAAGTATTGCCCCCTCTCCAGAACATTAGACATGAAGGCCGATATTTCCAATTTCGAGCAGTTAGATATGGAGAGTATGCATGAGGCATGGGATAGATTTAAATCAATGTTGAGGAAGTGTCCGCATCATGGGTTAGAGGCATGGAATCGGGTAAATATTTTTTATGGTGGATTGTGAGAAACTGATCAGTCGAACTTGAATGCGGCATGTGGAGGTGATATGATGAGTGTGCAACCGAATGTTTCATTGGCTACTTTAGAGAGATTTGTAGAGAGCAATAGGCTATGGAAGATGGGCAAGAGAGTTTCGAGAAAGCCGATTGGCTCAGTTGATCGAGTCGAGCCAAGTGAGGAAATTATGAGGATGCAAGCTAAAGTGGCGGATCTTAAAAAACAAGTGAACGAGATGAGAGCTTGGCAGAAGGAATCCAATGCTTGTGTTACATGTGGTGGTGATCACTTGCCCTCAAACTGTCCTCAAACCAGGCATGTGAGTCAGTTGACGATGAATCAGATTTTGACTGACCCGACTATTGAGAATCCTTGCAACATGTGCTGCATGGATATGAATCCATTATGCATGAGCCCCATGTTCTACCAAACTACATATCCAAGTTTGACTCGAGGTTGGCAGCAAGCTGATCCGAAGTTTATAGCTAATCGAATCAATGGTCGAATTTTGAATCTGCCGGGACAATCCAAATTTAGCTTGGGCAAGAAATACAGGCACCGAACAAACTACTCGCAATGTATTAGTTGTGCAACCGCAGCGAGAATCATGATAGGCCTCAACAAAGAAAATACTTTTGGTAATCCGAGACAACCGCAATAGGGGTTTACATGCACCCCAATGCACACTTGCTGTATGCCATGCCATCACAGCCGGCACCACCACCCCTTGAATCCGTGCAACCTAAGACTTCCACAGACCTTCTGTTGGAGCAAATGAACATAGAGATGAAGGTAAGTAACCGGGAGTAGAAGGATGGTAACCGGGAGTTAAACAAGGAATTGAAGGAAATGAAGACTCCCATGTGAACTTGCAAGCTTTGGTAAGGAACTTGGAGATGCAAATAAGGCAAGTGAACCACAGGCAAGTGAATGCCATTTTTACTAGAAGTGGAAAAGTGGTGGGTGGTGATGGCGAGGCACCCGAGGTTCAGAAGACTTAAAAGATGGAGAGGAGTAGAGAAGAAGATGAAGAATGGGTGGTGGTCGATGAGGAGCAAGAAGCTGAAGAGACAGAGAAAGAGGTGGAGAAGCCAAGAGCGGAACCAAAGAAGCAGTCAGACACGACATGGGAAGGTATGAACGACTTATGCATGAATTCTATGAAGAAAAAAAAAATTGATTTATCTAAGTTACCTTACCCTCCCCCCCCCCTTGTGGACCTACTAAGCCTACTATTTCTAAAAAGGAAAACAATTTTCTTGATATTTTAAGAAAAGTTGAGATAAATATCCCACATGTCGATGCGCTTGTTAATATGCCATCTTATGTTAAATTTTTAAAAGGGATTTTGGCTAACAAGGCTAAGATAGATAATGTTGTTTGTTTAAATGAGGAGTGTTCTGCCATTTTTCAAATAAGCTACCACCTAAGTTAAAAGATCCGGGTAGCTTTTCCATCCCTTGCACTATAGGGCGCATGTTATTCCCCAAAATGTTGTGTGATTTAGGTGCAAGTGTGAGCTTGATGCCTAAGAGGATTTTTGAGAGCTTGGGGGTAGCAGATCTTAAATGGACCAATATGACCTTGCAGATGGCGGATAGGTCGATTACGCGCCCCATGGGAGTTGTGGAATGGGTAAACTAGTTTTCCATGTTTATTTTGTAGTGCTAGACACGGAGGAGGATAGTCAAACCCCTATTCTATTAGGTAGACCTTTTCTGGGTACGGATAGGACTTTACTAGATGTTCAAAAAGGTGAGATTACAATGAGAGCGGGTGATGAGACTGTTACCTTTAATGTCTACAAAACCGTTAAGCACCCGGGAAATGATTGGGGCACGAGTGAGGAAGTACAAAGGCTGAAAGTTTTTGAGAAACACCTATGAGTTTCGAGTTACTAAAGGAGGGTGTGGGTAGTGAGAGTGTCCCTAGGATGGAGGTAGAGTCGAATGTAAAATTTGGGGGATACGAGTCTTGCCGAAGACTATAAACTCGGCACCCTATCTTGTTTTTTAAATTCAATAAGTCGAGCTAACGACAATAAACACAAGCGCTTATGGGAGGCAACCCACATTTTTTTCTTTAGGTTTTTAGGTTTGCTTTTTTTTTTTTTTTTTTTGAGGGCTTGAGGAAAAATGACAAAAATATTTACAAAATGAATAAATAGGACACATTCATTTTTCTAGTTGCAAAAAGGACAAAATAATTTCAGACAGACAAAAATACCCCTTTTTAATCAAGCCGCGCGTCTTCACTTGCTTCCGCCTTTCGCTTCAGCATATATTGATACAGGTTTGATTTTTTTTTTATTTTAAAATACTCGTAACTTTTAATTTATAACTCCGATCGTCGAAATGTTTTCACCAAAATTCATGTTTTTTATTGCTCTTCAATTTGAGCCCAAACAAGATACCCTTCCGACGTATATTTTGAAAGACGAAAAAATATTTATATTAACCGGAGTGTTTTTTCTTATAAATGACTGTAACTTTTGATTTAGAACACCGATCATTAAAATTGTTTCACCAAAATTCATATTTTTTTTATCTTCATTTTGAGACCGCGTTTGATACCCTTTCGACGTAGTATTTGAAAGCCGAATTTTATCAAAGCGTTTACACCAACACATGTTCTTTGTGTTGGTGTCTTCTTAATGTTCTTTGTGTTAACACAATAACACAGTAACACACCAACACAGTAGCACTAGTCTATTAGAAAGCTATTTGTCCAATTCATTCTTTGTATGTTGTACCATCATTTCACCAAGATTTATAACACAGCTATATATATATATATATATATATATATATATATATATATATATATATATATATATATATATATATATATATATATATATATATATATATATATATATATATATATATGTTATTACAACAGCCAAATAAATATAATACTTAACAAAGCAAATACTACAAGTTCAAAGAATTAACAATACTATAACAAAGAAAAACGCAGGATGAAATGATGCAAGCTTAGATGCAATGTTCACAAAATGAAATACAGGTTCATCAAACTATCTAAATTAATCAATTACAACCTGAGACCGATTACAAGATCAATTCAGCAAGTATATCGAAACTGAACTTTCAGTAAGGATTAAGGAAAGATAGTCAAGCTGTAACATCAAGATTATCAAGCCTAAATACTATATAAACTGAATACAATGTTCAGCTCCTAAAACACTAATGCCTAAAAGCTGTTACAAGTTGTTCAAGGATCACAGAATGCAGGCTTGTAAGGGCAGCAAACTAGATGCAACAATATTAGGCAGTTAAGACAAGTTCAGAGCAAGATATCAAGAGCAGCAGTAAATGCAAGCAAACAAGTTCAGCAGTCCAAAACAGGAGCATGATTTAGCAAGAAGAAACCAGAATTTTCAGGCACAATAAAACACACAAGGGGTGTTCATCCTCTCCACTATATAACCTTGATTTTAATCAAATTCCTATGAACACAAAGAACACAAAGAACACAAGAACACGGGGGTAACACAAGTAACACACTAACACAAGAACACAATGGTAACACAAGAGAATCGGTTCAATGAGAAATGAAAGCGTAACAAGCCAAGATGCTACAATAGGTTCAATGAGAAATGTAACAAGCGGCAATGTAAATTCAATTAACAGAGCGAGCTCATTTGTACAATAAACAGGGTTTCAACTTTACAAGGCTATTCAAACGAGAATGTGAGATAACAAAGTCGATTAATTTGCGGAACATGTGTTGATAAACGATGCATTTCTTGCAAAAACAACACAACAAGTTCAACTAGAGTTGGACTAAACAACTCGAAGAAACAACAGATACAATGAAAGGTTCAACACCGACGAAACCGAAGCCGCCTTTATAAAGGAAAAGAAGACAAGATTTTGAAGTCACATTACGTGGTGAGGTAAAGTACAAGCTTCTCCATCAACAAGCATTCCATCGCTCCCATTTTCTTCATCTGCACTTGAAAATGGCAGATTTTTCATTTCTTTCCTGATGCGGTGATGATGAAAGCAATAAAATTGATACTCTCACAAGCTTCGAGACAATATTGTTCTTGAACAAATTGCTTTGCTCTAAATTGTTCGTTTTCCGATTCGGTTTTGCCATTTCAAATTGAATCTCGATTCCACAGCTTTAAATCTTTTCCATCGCTTTCTTGAAACCTCACTCCGTGATTCGTAATCACTCTACATTGTTTCTTCGATTTCAAGAAACTCAAAAGGTGACGACGCGATGATGATGATGCATCTTTGAATTTGGGAAAATTTCAATGAGAAAACCCCAATGGGGAAAAGGGTTTGAAGGATAATTTGGAACTTGATTTTGATTTATCCGCCGCCAATCAAAGAAAGTGAGTTAGGTTTCCGATCTCTGCAATCCGCCATGGATTTGTTTGTGTTTTTCTCTCTCGCAAATGCGACGGGAGGAATCCAAGGAAATGAAGCTAATATTAAAAGAAAGGAAAAAATAGTCCAAAGGAAAATATTTTGTCCTTAAACCAACAAAAAAATACAAACTGGATTAAAATTTATATACAGGACGGAAATTGGACTAAAACCTAATATTCCCTTTTTTTTTTGGAGTACGAAGAAAATTTGACATCGCATTTCGAATTCCATTTAATGCTTTGTGATAATCCATGTTTTATTTGTTCTATACATCTCCATACTTTTGATTACCTACACTTAAGGATTCGTCCTTTTGTCGTAGTGGATTCTTGGTTTCTATGTTGTGATTGTACAGGTACCGTGGGAGATCTGATGAGGTTGTCACATTGCGAGTTCGCTTTATTGCCGCTCAAATAAGTCTTTCTTTCTTTACTTTATCACTCACACACCGAGGACGGTGTTCCGTTTTAAGTGGGGGTTGGTAGACTTAGCTTCACTTGACCACTAGCATTTATTTATCATCGAATAAGTTATATGACTTGTGTTTGGTCTTTATTTGGGTATAAATTGAGCCATTTTTTTTTAAAATTTTCATGGTTATGATGTTGCGTATTGTTTAGGGTATATTTTACTATATTTTCGGGCTTAATCCCTAAACAATTTACCTTATTTTTAAGGGAAATAAATGAGAAAAGCGTGTTTTAACCATTAAATTCCTATAATGGTTATTGAGGGGTTATAATTTAATTATGAGGAAATATTGAGTTTAAATGTTATTTTGTTACACATTTTTATTATTATTATTATTCGATGACTTGGTGTAACAACAATTTTGCAGAAAATTAAAAGATATGCATGGGGATATTATTAATGGACAAGATTTATCTCATTCAATCAAGTGATTTCAAAATAAAGAAGAAAATCGGAGCATTGAAGAGAGGATAAATCAGATCAGATCGAAAGAGTGAAGTGGGGACACGGTATACGAAGCAGCGGTGTGAAAACGCGCGTAAAAGGGTAGGCTCGGTCGACCGAGCCATGCTATTCGATCGACCGAGTGTCTTAAGTCGGTCGACCGAGCCCTGGTCGCAAAATCGACGCGCTTTTTTAGATCCTTCCTTATGTCGGCGAAACTCCTATATAAGCGACATCATTCGAGCGTAAAAGAACACACGAGAAAAATACTGACATGGCAATTCGCACTAAACACAAATAAAAATATGAGTTTCTTTCTTTCAATCTTGCTTGGGAGTTCAAGATGATTGAAGGCTAAGCAATTTGCGGTGGGACAACGGATGAAACCGATCAACATCAACACCAACTAGAAGATTTTTAGCTATATCTTAGTGAGTTAAATTTATGATTTTTCATCAATTGGATATTGTTATAATTGTTTATGTTTTATTTGAATCGAGAGATCGATGCAACTATCTTTTTGATTGAATTTATGTGAGAATATTGTTCGAGCTTTGATCTTTTCAATTGATGCAATTAATTGTAATTCAAGAGATTGTTTATGATTAATTGAGTCGAGTTTTGGAGACGATCTCATGATCTTGTTTTGCATGCCGTTTAGTTTTGCTTGAGAAAGAAAACGAAACCCTAGAATTTGTTTAAAGGAATTTAATCGAATTCGCGATAGATCATTACTAAAAATCGTATCTTTAACTTGTCATCTAGTTGGGGTTGGGTTGGTTGATTGGTGGATTCCCGTTGCCTTGCCGTCTCCTTTTAATTACTTGATAAATCGAATAGTTCGTATCAATTTGATTGCTACGCTTAGTTGTTTTAGGAACCCTAGATGTTAATTGTTATTTTTCTGCAAATTTTATGTTCCAAGTTACTGTTCATCGCACTGTTCATCATCTTAATTACTGTTCATTGTTTTTTTTTTTTTTTTTTTAGTTTAATTAGTTTAAACCCTAGTTTTAGATAATAATTTGTGATATAATCGATATAATAACTGCACCTTAATCCGATAAACATTCGATTCCCTTAGGACGACCCGTTAACATCCTATACTACGAACCTTATACTTGGGGTGTTTCGGTTTATAAATCGTAAAACTAGTTTCTACCGAACAAGTTTTTGGCGCCGTTGCCGGGGAGTCGGTTACGGTTGTCGGATTCTTGTAGTGCAGTTTTTTTGTGTCGGCAGTATTTTGGCCATAACTTTCGGCTCGAGTGTCCGTTTGGCGCGCAGGACCCCAATTCGGAAAGCTCGTTCCGACGCCGATGACGTGGTGAACTGCTGTAGGCCATTCAACACCATTTTCGAGGTCAAAATATGCTGTTTTCCTTTCCATTTTAGCCCTAGAAGATTTCAACACATTTTTTTTCACCGTCTTAGTGTTTTTCCTGTTTTAGCTTTTTCGTAGGTAGGTTTCTTTTCCTGTTTCCGTTTCTTTATCTTTTCTAAATAAATAAAATAAAAAAAAGAAAAAAGAAAAAATAATAATAAAAACCTTCTGAACGAGCGTTCACCCATACTGAACGCCCGTCTGCTCCCCAACTTGTCTTCTGAACGCCAGTTCAGTGCTTTGAACGAGCGTTCACTTCCTGAATCCTCTCTGAACTAGCGTCAACTTACAGCAACGCCATTCGATCTCAAAATTTCACTTTTCTCTTCTCTCTCTCTCTCTAACCCTCTAAACCTCTAATCTTCTCTATTTACCCTCTCATCAACCCTAAGGTTGATTTCTTCCTGATACCTTCTTCTCCGGTTTATGCAAACCAGGAGTAAGAAGGAAATCTTATCTTTAACCCCGAACCTGAGCGAGACATTGTCAAAAGAAGATTATTTCAAAGTTCTGACAAGATGAGCGAACACGGTTCTAGTGAAGACAAACCGGAGAACCAAGGGAATAATAACCAAGATCCCGCTCAATTAAACCAAATTCGATGCAAATGTTGCGTAACCAACAACAAAGACAAGCATGGATAAACCAAAGAGATGCAACAACAACCTCGAGAATGTTCAACAAAGAATGACCAGCGGTCGCAAATTGTTGTCTTGAAAAGAAGACCCTTATGTGCCATATCTTGATCAAGACTTCTTGGAAGGGCATAGACCAATTCGGCCTCCGAGAGATGGGAGGACTGCATTTTGATCTTAAGAATGGAGTTGTGGGATGGTCCAAAATAGCTCATTCCATGGCACTGCTGCAGAAGACCCACATGACTTCTTGTCTACTTTTGTGCAAATATGTGAAGCAGGTCACTACCCTGGCGTTCCAACAGAAGTTGTTAAATTGAAACTTTTCCCGTTTGCTTTGAGGGGTGAAGCAAATCGATGGTTTAAGTCCTTACCCCATCACTCTCTTCATAACTCTGGTGATGTTAAAAGAGCCTTTGCTCAAAAATCGCTTTCACCTGGAACGATAATGGACCGTAAACGAGATATAGCCACTTTCGAGCAATTAGAAGGATAGAGTGTGGGAAAGGCCCAGGAGAGGTTGAATTTGTTAATGTGGAAGTGCCCTAACCATGGATACACTCGACATGAACTTCTAGAATTATTCTATCAGGGTGTTACTCAACCCAATAGAGATTACTTAGATTCCACAGCTCATGGATCGTTTTTAGGAGGAGGAGATGATGTCGCTTCTGCTGAGGTAGCGTAAACAATAGCTAAGAATAACATGTGGGCTACTCAAAAGAAGACCCATGTTAGTGGAAGCAAAAAGGAGGCTGTCTTTAAAGTAACTCGGAGACGAAGCGCTAGTTGCTCAAATGGAAATAATGAACAAACAACTAGCCAACATGCAAATGAAGCAGCAAGAAGGGCCAGCGGATGTGAATTACTCGGGCGTGCGGGCCGGGAATATGATGAATGAGGAAGTGCAGGCCATGGAGAACCAGAATCAACCTTTCGAGGCTTGGTCAAAATTACGGTCAATCGAGTCAAACTCAAAACCACAACTTTTCGAGAAACCGCGAAATAGTTATTATACACCACCTGTGCATCCAATAACCAAAGACCCCAAGGTAATCGGGCTCAAACGCAAAATCATCAACGGCCCACCTATGTCTCTCGGAAGAAATTTGATGAGTTAGTAGACATGGTGAAAACACTAGCCAGCGGTCAAAAAACGATGGAGAGACAGATAGGTCAGATGGCTGATCAACAGGTGAGCAGACCTCAAGGAAGACTGCCTAGTTATACAGATAAAAACCCTAAGGCAGATATCAATGCTTGCACTGCCATCACACCTCAGTGGGAGTATGGAGAGGAGGAGTTGAATGCAGTCACCCTCGAAGCCGGTAGAACAGCTGGACCGAAAAGATGTCGGGAAACGAGTAGCCCCTCCTGACGCCATAAGTTCAGGAGGGGGCAATCAGAAATTAAATTCCAAAGAAAGCAACAGTGAGGAAGAGCTGAATGATGATGATTCTTCGGGGGATAGTGATGAGGATGCTGAGAAGAGAAGTCAGGTAGCTGAACACTTGACTAAAAAGAAAACTGAGAAGTTTGTCAGGTGGAAGGACAAGGAGGACGAAGCCATTAAAAGTCAAACTATAATCAATCATTCGGAAACCCTTCCTTATCCACCAAAGAAGAAAGAGAATATCCTGAACTCTGACAAACAGTATGACGGAGTGAGAAAGATGCTTAGAGAGACTATGGTGACTATGCCACTTGCTGAGGTATTAACTGAGATGCCTAAGTGCTCTAAGTATCTTAAGGATGCCTGTGGAAGTAAGAAGAAGCTAAAGGGACTGGCAGAAGAGGTGCTAAGAGAGGAATGTTCAACTGTTTCATAGAGCATTGCAATCAAGCGAGGTGACCCCGGACGACCTTCAATCTCTTGCATGATTGAAGGCCACACGTTCCACAATGTCTTATGCGACTCAGGGGCCTCTGTCAATGTGATGCCATTGAACGTCTGCAAGAGTCTCGGGTTGGACAAAAGGCTAAGGGAGCGTTGATGAGCGAAAAATTCACCCACTAAAAATACATTTATAAAGACTCGCAACTGTGGGTAAACTAACTCTCTAATGAGTACCGTGTCGATTGCTAGGATAGCTACAGAGTGCGAGGTCGTCCCAAGAGAAATGTGGTTGTGAGTACCAAAATGAACGTCGAACTTAGTCTAGGCGATCAAATTTTAGGTGGAGTGTTTTATACTAATGCAAAAGTAAAGTTTAACTAACGATTGTAGTTCTAGTGATTAAAAGGTATAGCCGAATTATGATCCAACGAGTTATTTTTACCCTGGCGGAAGACTTGACATGGGCGTGTTTTAACCAACCTACCTTTCCACGATTTTTAACGACATCCACGGGTGCCAACTCCTAATTCTCGGTGTTAAGATCTCGAACAACTCTCACTCAACACCCTATGTGAAGTTAATTAATTTTCCTTTTTAAAAACCGATTAACCTAACATGATTACGCTCTTAGAGTCGCTCGAACAACGATGAGAAACCTCAGTATTGGAAACGGTCCTAACAACTAGGCGAATCTACGCAACGATCCTAAAACCCTTTTCCCACATCTCACCGCAAAATGCATTTATAAGTTCGACGTGTGTGACGATGGACTAGATGATCGATCCTAATTCAAAGACGTTTAAAATAAGTTTTAGGGCGTGGATTAATCATTAAAACATTATATTACGTGCTACACAACTCCCGCTTAATCCCTTTGAGGCGCGTTTTACTCGTTTTTACATAATTCGACTATACGTAGATTTAGCTACTCATGATGATCTTGAAATGGAAATTAAAGCATATATATATACATATACATATATATAGTATATACTATAAGTAATTAATATTTATATATATATAAGTACTAGATAATTTACATATATATATACATAAGTGCGTAAAAGTAAATATAATATATATATATATATATAAGTGCGTAAAAGTAAATGCGTAAAAGTAAATGCGGAAAAAAATAAATGCGTAAAAGTAAATGCTTAAGTAAATAAAAGCTCAAAAACAACAAACTATTGATAATTATCCCATTACAACGGTATTTTAGCTAATTTATATAAAAACATATACATATATATATATATATATATATATATATATATATATATATATATATATATATATATATAGATCTACTTATATATAACCCAAAAGATGAAAATAAAAAGAGAAAAAAATGATGCTGCTGATGGACGATGAAGGAAAAGAAGATGATGAAAGATGGGAGATCTATGTATATATATATATCAATAAAACAAAAACAAGATGATGATGATGATGATGATCACGATGAAGGAGATGAAGACGATGAAGGTAAAAAAATGGTGAAGAGAAAAGAAATAGAAAAATGGAGAAGAAGAGAAGAAAGCTCTCAACTCTCTTTGATGTCTAAAATAAAAACAAAACAAAGAAAATGATGATGATGATCATCAACGTTGAAGGAAAAAAAAATTGGAGAAGATGAAGATGGAGAAGAAGAGAAGATGGAGAAGAGAAGAGAGCTATTCCCTCTCCCAACTCAAACTCTCTTTGATGCAATTGAGGGGTATATATAGGAGAATTATATGTATATATAGATATATATATATATATCTATATATGTATATATGCATATCTATGGATATCTCCCCGTATCTATGAGAAATCTGATGAAGATCTGCTGCAAAATACGGTCCGGATCGATCCTGAAAAGTCCCGGATCGATCCGGGTACTGTTCACTTGATCCGAATTGTCAAAATTCGTCTACACAGTATCGCAGTTCAGTAAAATGGCCATAACTTGAGTTGTAGATATCCGATTGACGTGATTCAAAGTGCGCTGGAAAGCTCTTTCAAAGATCTACAACTTTCATGAAGGACACTTCTTCAGAAAATGCGTTTTTGATGGGCCATTTGTTCGTAGAAGATATAATTCGTTAGTGGCACTACGAACCACTGAGCCACTTGACCTTTTAAGCTTGTGGCACACTCTTATATCCCTAAAAACACCTCTTTAGGCCTCAAAACGTGTCGTTACTCGGGATTTTGGTCAACCTAAAATTCTGCAATAAACCACCAAAATACCAAACGTAACTCCGACCACGACACTCCGGTTACTAAACCGTACAAAAAACTAGTAAAACACATAAAAACACGATATTTTACAAAATAGTCACGACTTATATATTTTATGAAACTTAGGAATTAAAGACTCGAAATGATACAAAAGTGCTCAAAATGATATCGAAACGGGTGAAAAGTTATAAAAATAATCGTGAATTTTTCCGTTATCACAACCCCCACTTAGCTTTTGGTCGCCCTCAACAAAATAAGCGCGTAAAATAAAATGAATGAGGAAAAATTCATGAAGATGTAAAATATAAAGGCCAACCGTATGATGTAACCAATCGAATCATAACCACACGTTAACCTTAATATAAATGTATAACAGGGTGTACGTGTGTGATAAGCCTTTTCAATTTCCACTATCCTCTCTTGAATAAATCAAGCAAACGCACTAGTATCCTTTCAGACAGTCCTAATGACTTTCCTAGGCATAGGCAGTAACAGTTCCACACAAAGTTCTCCCGTGTACTTATTAGGATAATCCCTAAAGCATATCATTTAGTTTATACTGGGGATAGTCAGAAAATAACTTTTTTTTTTCTTTTTTTTTTCTTTTTTTTTTCATAGAATACTAACATATCCGAACTCATTGCCAAAATCGACTATCTTTCAAGCGTCATGAGGTGAGAGCAAATACATTAATACCTATCTAACTTTTTTTTTTCTTTTTTTTTTTTTTTATTTTAATGTGTAGCATATGCCCTCATTCCCAGCAATAGGATGTTTCGTGATAATACCCTAGCCGGACTACTATCATCGAGCGCGTCGGGAGCTTTTAAACCTCATAGTGATATAGGACGCTTTCGTGATAACGCCTCTACCGCACTCAAATCATTGGTAGCTACAACCGACATATATATAGTTTATCTTATTTTGACATTCTTTCTATCACATTCAAACCTTCGATATTCACGATTACCGTTCAAAAGTTAGGTACTAAGTTACTGCAAGTCTCTCTAGGATAATCACTAGGATACTGAATGGATACAGTTTAAAATTTTCGCTTCAATATCAAAGGCTTACGTGAAGGAATTTATGTTATACAAATAAATTTGGGGTTAAAATGCACTTACTGTTCAAATTAGTTATACATATCAAATTGATCATTACATCTTTAAATCCATGAAATATATACCTTATACAAATTATTTTAATCAACTAAATAATGTTTGAAAAAGATCAAAAACTAAGGGTTTAAACACTTTCATGCCATTTCTAGACCAACCACGACTCTACCCCCACTTACGATTTTGCATTATTCTCGAGTGTAAATGAGATAGAGAGGAAGACTTAGCTTATAAACCTGGCGAGAAAGATGCTATCAAATCCCGTAACAGCCATGAGAAAGCACATCCCGAATCCCTATACAAAAACAACCAAAACAAAGCAAACACGGGACATGGTCCTCGTGCCAAAGTATGCAATAGAGATATGGGAATAATAAGATAATGGCAATCATCACGTCGAAAAATTCGATAGGCTATATAATAGCTTTAGATGGAAAAATCACCCACACGGGTAGAGCACAAAACATCTAAGCATATACGTATCACATGAGCATATATCATAGTCAAGACATCAATTCATAGATTCATTTTTATTACACACAGTTTTATTAAGGCGGGAATACTCACCACTATACTACAACAACAAGAACTTTGAAACAGACTAGATCATGAAATGTAATGTAGCGAGTCTTTTATACCCAGATCCTCAAGGGTTCAATAACCTAAGTCCAAGAAATGATACATTTGAATTTTTATCTTTTTCTCCATCGGGATTTTCGGATAACCACCTAATCATTCCCTCTTAATGAAATTCAAACATTCATCTTGAGACTTGGTTGTGCTTTGTGTTCATCTTTCATACAGATTCTACATTTCATTAAGACTAGTCTTATTCAAATTATTTATTTAACGGGCTGCCTCCCGGTAGCGCTTTTGTTTAACGTCGTTAAGCTCGGCAGGTGTGACTCTAAACGGACTCAATCAACCAAAATCCGAACTCAAGAAGATCAATAGCTTAAGAAAAATTAACAAAGCGAGAACCATCAAAATTAAATTGTCTAGAAACGTTACCTCGCTTGGCTCTCGATGCTACCTCCTCCCACGCCGTCGAACCTTCTTTTATCACCACGAACCATCTTCTTTTGAAAATCACCATAAAGCTCATCCATCGGGAGTACACAAAAGTGGACCGCGAAAAATTCATCCTCACAGAGTGGACGAATGTAGTAATCCGGGACCAACATATCTACTATTACCAACTCTCCCGTGGGCTTTACTAAAGATGGCCGATCAATCTCTTGCTCCTCTAACTCAAATCTCATTATAGCAAATCGAATCTTCAACCTTTTCTCGACTGAACTTCTTCAGTGATAACATCATCATCCTTAACCACCTCACATGTCTCTGCCTCTTTCACATACCTCACTAATTCAATCAATTCCCCCACCTTGTCTTGAAGATTTCTTATGGAGGAGTCAGTACTTACCTTGAACTCCTGCATGTCCAACAGTCGCTCTTCCAAGATCTGGTTCAATCGTTCTAATTGCTCTATTTGACTGTCGGTGAAGTCTTCTTGTGGCATGGGGGAAAACTGATCATATTGACTTTGATTCATCGGAGGTGAGTAGTAGTCCTCTTGCCATTCCAGACACTGATCAGGTGGCTGAATCTGGTTGAAGCTATCAACGTGCTGAGTATGAACACCGTAATCCTGATAAGCACCAGGGTTAGGACAACCCTCGTAATATTGTGGCTCATAACTCGAATAACCATAATTCTGGTCCTGGTATGCATTCGAGCACTGATAATCCCATGAACCTTGGTTATTTTGCTGTTGATATTGAGGCTGAGGCACGAACTGTTGTTGATAACATTGTTCAGGTGCCTGAGGTTGGTAGGAGTATTGTTGTTCAGGTGAGTAGTATTGATTGAAATATTGATCCATTTAAGCTCAATCTGCAAGATCTCAGAAAACAACAAGAAAACAATAAAATTTTTCTTTTTTTTTTTCCGTTTTTTTTTAAACACACGATATTTAGACCCCTCAAAAAGTTATGGTAGCCGAAGGCCCTAATCCCCAGTTTTAGCCAGACTTACAAGATATCACCCTCCGAAGAGGCTAAGTACCAAAGTCGTATTCAAACCGAGTTCAGGACAATATCACTTCAGCATCCATAGCTCTTATCGACATCTAAATAAAACAAAGAAAATAAAAACCTAGGCCCAAGCCTTCGGTTCACTTACAAGATATCACAACAATATCACACATTTCCCCGGCAACGGCGCCAATTTTTGATGAGCGAAAAATTCACCCACTAAAAATACATTTATAAAGACTCGCAACTGTGGGTAAACTAACTCTCTAACTGGCAGAGTACCAGGTCGATTGCTAGGATAGCTACAGGAGTACGAGGTCGTCCCAAGAGAAATGTGGTTGTGAGTACCAAAATGAACGCTTAACTTAGTCTAGCGATCAAATTTTAGGTGGAGTGTTTTATACTAATGCAAAAGTAAAGTTTAACTAACGATTGTAGTTCTAGTGATTAAAAGGTATAGCCGAATTATGATCCAACGAGTTATTTTTACCCCTAAGGGAAGACTTGACATGGAGCGTGTTTTAACCAACCTACCTTTCCACAGTATTTTAACGACATCCACGGGTGCCAACTCCTAATTCTGGTGTTAAGATCTGAACAACTCTCACTCAACACCCTATGTGAAGTTAATTAATTTTCCTTTAGAAAACCGATTAACCTAACATGATTACGCCTTAGAGTCGCTCGAACAACGATGAGAAACCTCTGTATTGGAAACGGTCCTAACAACTAGGCCGAATCTACGCAACGATCCCAAAACCCCTTTTCCCACATCTCACCGCAAAATGCATTTATAAGTTCGACGTGTGTGACAGTGGACTAGATGATCGATCCTAATTCAAAGACGTTTAAAATAAGTTTTAGGACGTGGATTAATCATTAAAACATTATATTACGTACTACACAACTCCCGCTTAATCCCCTTTAGGCGTTTTACTCGTTTTTACATAATTCGACTATACGTAGATTTAGCTACTCATGATGATATCGAAATGGAAATTAAAGCATATATATATACATATACATATATATAGTATATACTATCGTAATTAATATTTATATATATATAAGTACTAGATAATTTACATATATATATACATAAGTGCGTAAAAGTAAATATAATATATATATATATATATATAAGTGCGTAAAAATAAATGCGTAAAAGTAAATGCGGGGAAAAAAATAAATGCGTAAAAGTAAATGCGTTAAGTAAATAAAAGCTCAAAAACAACAAACTATTGATAATTATCCCATTACAACGGTATTTTAGCTAATTTATATAAAAACATATACATATATATATATATATATATATATATATATATATATATATATATATATATATATATATATATATATATATATATATATATATCTACTTATATATAACCCAAAAGATGAAAATAAAAAGAGAAAAATGATGCTGCTGATGGACGATGAAGGAAAAGAAGATGATGAAAGATGGGAGATCTATGTATATATATATATCAATAAAACAAAAACAAGATGATGATGATGATGATGATCACGATGAAGGAGATGAAGACGATGAAGGTAAAAAAAATGGTGAAGAGAAAAAGAAATAGAAAAATGGAGAAGAAGAGAAGAAAGCTCTCAACTCTCTTTGATGTCTAAAATAAAAACAAAACAAAGAAAATGATGATGATGATCATCAACGTTGAAGGAAAAAAAAATTGGAGAAGATGAAGATGGAGAAGAAGAGAAGATGGAGAAGAGAAGAGAGCTATTCCCTCTCCCAACTCAAACTCTCTTTGATGCAATTGAGGGGTATATATAGGAGAATTATATGTATATATAGATATATATATATATCTATATATGTATATATGCATATCTATGGATATCTCCCCGTATCTATGAGAAATCTGATGAAGATCTGCTGCAAAATACGGTCCGGATCGATCCTGAAAAGTCCCGGATCGATCCGGTATCGTTTTCACTTGATCCGAATTGTCAAAATTCGTCTACACAAGATCGCAGTTCAGTAAAATGGCCATAACTTGAGTTGTAGATATCCGATTGACGTGATTCAAAGTGCGCTGGAAAGCTCTTTCAAAGATCTACAACTTTCATGAAGGACACTTCTTCAGAAAATGCGTTTTTGATGGGCCATTTGTTCGTAGAAGATATAATTCGTTAGTGGCACTCACGAACCACCGAGCCACTTGACCTTTTAAGCTTGTGGCACACTTATATCCCTAAAAACACCTCTTTAGGCCTCAAAGCGTGTCGTTACTCGGGATTTTGGTCAACCTAAAATTCTGCAATAAACCACCAAAATACCAAACGTAAATCCGACCACGACACTCCGGTTACTAAACCGGTACAAAAAAACTAGTAAAAACACATAAAAACACGATATTTTACAAAATAGTCACGACATATATATTTTTATGAAACTTAGGAATTAAAGACTCGAAATGATACAAAAGTGCTCAAAATGATATCAGAAACGGGGTGAAAAGTTATAAAAATAACTGTGAATTTTTCCGTTATCACAACCCCCCACTTAGCTTTTGGTCGTCCTCGAACAAAATAAGCGGTAAAATAAAATGAATGAGGAAAAATTCATGAAGATGTAAAATATAAAGGCCAACCAGATGATGTAACCAATCGAATCATAACCACACGTTAACCTTAATATAAATGTATAACAGGGTGTACGTGTGTGATAAGCCTTTTCAATTTCCACTATCCTCTCTTGAATAAATCAAGCAAACGCACTAGTATCCTTTCAGACAGTCCTAATGACTTTCCTAGGCATAGGCAGTAACAGTTCCACACAAAGTTCTCCCGTGTACTTATTAGGATAATCCCTAAAGCATATCATTTAGTTTATACTGGGGATAGTCAGAAAATAACTTTTTTTTTTCATAGAATACTAACATATCCGAACTCATTGCCAAAATCGACTATCTTTCAAGCGTCATGAGGTGAGAGCAAATACATTAATACCTATCTAACTTTTTTTTTTCTTTTTTTTTTTTTTTTTTTAATGTAGCATATGCCTCATTCCCAAAGAATAGGATGTTTCGTGATAATACCCTAGCCGGACTACTATCATCGAGCGATCGGGAGCTTTTAAACCTCATAGTGATATAGGGCGTTTCGTGATAACGCCCTACCGCACTCAAATCATTGGTAGCTACAACCGACATATATATAGTTTATCTTATTTTGACATTCTTTCTATCACATTCAAACCTTGGATATTCACAAAGACACGCTCAAAAGTTAGGTACTAAGTTACTGCAAGTCTCTCTAGGATAATCACTAGGATCTTGAATGGATACTGATTTAAAATTTTCGCTTCAATATCAAAGGCTTACGTGAAGGAATTTATGTTATACAAATAAATTTGGGGTTAAAATGCACTTACTGCTCAAATTAGTTATACATATCAAATTGATCATTACATCTTTAAATCCATGAAATATATACCTTATACAAATTATTTTAATCAACTAAATAATGTTTGAAAAAGATCAAAAACTAAGGGTTTAAACACTTCATCGCCATTTCTAGACCAACCACGACTCTCTACCCCCCACTTACGATTTTGCATTATTCTCAGAGTGTAAATGAGATAGAGAGGAAGACTTAGCTTATAAACTGGCGAAAAGATGCTATCAAATCCCGTAAATGACCATGAGAAAGCACATCCCGAATCCCTATACAAAAACAACCAAAACAAAGCAAACACGGGACATGGTCCTCGTGCCAAAGTATGCAATAGAGATATGGGAATAATAAGATAATGGCAACATCACGTCGAAAAATTCGATAGGCTATATAATAGCTTTAGATGGAAAAATCACCCACACGGGTAGAGCACAAAACATCTAAGCATATACGTATCACATGAGCATATATCATAGTCAAGACATCAATTCATAGATTCATTTTTATTACACATACACGTTTTATTAAAGCGGAATACTCACCACTATACTACAACAACAAGAACTTTGAAACAGACTAGATCATGAAATGTAATGTAGCGAGTCTTTTATACCCGAGATCCTCGAGGTTCAATAACCTAAGTCCAAGAAATGATACATTTGAATTTTTATCTTTTTCTCCATCGGGATTTTCGGATAACCACCTAATCATTCCTCTTAATGAAATTCAAACATTCATCTTGAGACTTGGTTGTGCTTTGTGTTCATCTTTCATACAGATTCTACATTTCATTAAGACTAGTCTTATTCAAATTATTTATTTAACGGGCTGCCTCCCGGTAGCGCTTTTGTTTAACGTCGTTCGCTCGACAGGGTGACTCTAAACGGACTCAATCAACCAAAATCCGAACTCAAGAAGATCAATAGCTTAAGAAAAATTAACAAAGCGAGAACCATCAAAATTAAATTGTCTAGAAACGTACCTCGTTTGGCTCTCGATGCTACCTCCTCCCAGCCGTCGAACCTTCTTTTATCAGCCTGTCGAACCATCTTCTTTTGAAAATCACCATAAAGCTCATCCATCGGGAGTACACAAGTCGGACCGCTAAAATTCATCCTCACAGAGTGGGCGAATGTAGTAATCCGGGACCAACATATCTACTATTACCAACTCTCCCAAGGTGGCTTTACTAAAGATGGCCGATCAATCTCTTGCTCCTCTAACTCTGAAATCTCATTATAGCAAACTGAATCTTCAACCTTTTTCTCGACCTGAACTTCTTCAGTGATAACATCATCATCCTTAACCACCTCACATGTCTCTGCCTCTTTCATATACCTCACTAATTCAATCAATTCCCCCACCTTGTCTTGAAGATTTCTTATGGAGGAGTCAGTACCTACCTTGAACTCCTGCATGTCCATGTCGATCGCTCTTCCAAGATCTGGTTCAATCGTTCTAATTGCTCTATTTGACTGCCGGTGAAGTCTTCTTGTGGCATGGGGAAAATCGATCATATTGACTTTGATTCATCGGAGGTGAGTAGTAGTCCTCTTGCCATTCCGGATAATCGATCGGTGGTCAATCTGGTTGAAGCTATCAACGTCTTTGAGTATGAACACCGTAATCTGATAAGCACCAGGGTTAGGACAACCCTCGTAATATTGTGGCTCATAACTTTCGAATAACCATAATTACGGTCCTGGTATGCATTCGAGCACTGATAATCCCATGAACCTTGGTTATTTTGCTGTTGATATTGAGGCTGAGGCACGAACTGTTGTTGATAACATTGTTCAGGTGCCTGAGGTTGGTAGGAGTATTGTTGTTCAGGTGAGTAGTATTGATTGAAATATTGATCCATTTAAGCTCAATCTGCAAGATCTCAGAAAACAACAAGAAAACAATAAAATTTTTCTTTTTTTTTTTTCCGTTTTTTTTTAAACACACGATATTTAGACCCCTCAAAAAGTTATGGTAGCCGAAGGCCCTAATCCCCAGTTTTAGCCAGACTTACAAGATATCACCCTCCGAAGAGGCTAAGTACCAAAGTCGTATTCAAACCGAGTTCAGACAATATCACTTCAAATCCATAGCTCTTATCGACATCTAAATAAAACAAAGAAAATAAAAACCTAGGCCCAAGCCTTCGGTTCACTTACAAGATATCACAACAATATCACATTTTCCCGGCAACGCGCCAATTTTTTTGATGAGCGAAAAATTCACCCACTAAAAATACATTTATAAAGACTCAGAATCAGGGGTAAACTAACTCTCTAACGGCGAGTGCCGTGTCGATTGCTAGGATAGCTACAGGAGTACGAGGTCGCCCCAAGAGAAATGTGGTTGTGAGTACCAAAATGAACGTCGAACTTAGTCTAGGCGATCAAATTTTAGGTGGAGTGTTTTATACTAATGCAAAAGTAAAGTTTAACTAACGATTGTAGTTCTAGTGATTAAAAGGTATAGCCGAATTATGATCCAACGAGTTATTTTTACCCCTGAGGGAAGACTTGACATGGAGCGTGTTTTAACCAACCTACCTTTCCACGATGATTTTAACGACATCCACGGGTGCCAACTCCTAATTCGGTGTTAAGATCTCAACAACTCTCACTCAACACCCTATGTGAAGTTAATTAATTTTCCTTTAGAAACCGATTAACCTAACATGATTACGCTCTTAGAGTCGCTCGAACAACGATGAGAAACCTCTCAGATTGGAAACGGTCCTAACAACTAGGCCGAATCTACGCAACGATCCCAAAACCCTTTTCCCACATCTCACCGCAAAATGCATTTATAAGTTCGACGTGTGTGACGAAGGACTAGATGATCGATCTAATTCAAAGACGTTTAAAATAAGTTTTAGGACGTGGATTAATCATTAAAACATTATATTACGTGCTACACAACTCCCGTTTAATCCCCTTTAGGGCGTTTTACTCGTTTTTACATAATTCGACTATACGTAGATTTAGCTACTCATGATGATACTGAAATGGAAATTAAAGCATATATATATACATATACATATATATAGTATATACTATCGTAATTAATATTTATATATATATAAGTACTAGATAATTTACATATATATATACATAAGTGCGTAAAAGTAAATATAATATATATATATATATATAAGTGCGTAAAAGTAAATGCGTAAAAGTAAATGCGGGAAAAAAAATAAATGCGTAAAAGTAAATGCGTTAAGTAAATAAAAGCTCAAAAACAACAAACTATTGATAATTATCCCATTACAACGGTATTTTAGCTAATTTATATAAAAACATATACATATATATATATATATATATATATATATATATATATATATATATATATATATATATATATATCTACTTATATATAACCCAAAAGATGAAAATAAAAAGAGAAAAAAATGATGCTGCTGATGGACGATGAAGGAAAAGAAGATGATGAAAGATGGGAGATCTATGTATATATATATATCAATAAAACAAAAACAAGATGATGATGATGATGATGATCACGATGAAGGAGATGAAGACGATGAAGGTAAAAAAAATGGTGAAGAGAAAAAGAAATAGAAAAATGGAGAAGAAGAGAAGAAAGCTCTCAACTCTCTTTGATGTCTAAAATAAAAACAAAACAAAGAAAATGATGATGATGATCATCAACGTTGAAGAAAAAAAATTTGGAGAAGATGAAGATGGAGAAGAAGAGAAGATGGAGAAGAGAAGAGAGCTATTCCCTCTCCCAACTCAAACTCTCTTTGATGCAATTGAGGGGTATATATAGGAGAATTATATGTATATATAGATATATATATATATCTATATATATATATATGCATATCTATGGATATCTCCCGTATCTATGAGAAATCTGATGAAGATCTGCTGCAAAATACGGTCCGGATCGATCTCGAAAAGTCCCGGATCGATCCGGGTATCGTTTCACTTGATCCGAATTGTCAAAATTCGTCTACACAAGATATCGCAGTTCAGTAAAATGGCCATAACTTGAGTTGTAGATATCCGATTGACGTGATTCAAAGTGCGCTGGAAAGCTCTTTCAAAGATCTACAACTTTCATGAAGGACACTTCTTCAGAAAATGCGTTTTTGATGGGCCATTTGTTCGTAGAAGATATAATTCGTTAGTGGCACTACTGAACCACCGAGCCACTTGACCTTTTAAGCTTGTGGCACACTCTTATATCCCTAAAACACCTCTTTAGGCCTCAAAACGTGTCGTTACTCGGGATTTTGGTCAACCTAAAATTCTGCAATAAACCACCAAAATACCAAACGTAAATCCGACACGACACTCCGGTTACTAAACCGGTACAAAAAACTAGTAAAAACACATAAAAACGATATTTTACAAAATAGTCACGACTTATATATTTTTATGAAACTTAGGAATTAAAGACTCGAAATGATACAAAAGTGCTCAAAATGATATCAGAAACGGGGTGAAAAGTTATAAAAATAACTGTGAATTTTTCCGTTATCAAGCGTCCCGTCTCTCTTCAGTTGGTGGACCGATCTAGCCGCTTAGCAGCTGGTTGTGTTAACAACGTCCTTATCCATGTTAAGCATTTAGTTTTTCCAATCGATCGGGTCATCTTTGGATTACCCGATCGACAAGGAGACGCCCCTGATTCTGGGACGGCCTTTCTTAAACACTTCTGCCTCCACCATTGACTTCCAAACTGGCCAAATCACTCTGAGAGTAGAGGACACCTCCGTTACACTCGAGCGAGAAAAAAATTCTGCGGAAGCCTCGAGCCAGGAGATTTCATTCATTGAAGCAATCTATGGAGATGAATCCAACCCTGAGGAAGTGCTCACGGAGATAGGAGCCCTGGATGTTATAACTCAACAACTTGCGCACACTGCGCCTATGAGTGAACGGAAAATCTGGGACATTCCAGGGATGAGCAGCGATGATTTGAAAGAGCTCAACCAGCCAGACTTTAACGTCGCAGAGGAGGAAGTTTTAATGGGTAGTTGGGACGAAATAGATTTCTGGAAAGAAACTACCAATTGGGAGTTGGATGATTGGGAGCAGCTTGCAGAAGAGCTTGAACAAGAAGAACTTAAGAAGATGGTCAAGCATAAGAAAGAAAAAATGGAAGCTGACAGGAAGATTCCTCTAGATGATATCATTCAATACCTTTCTGGGGTTACGCCTCGGGAAGATGAGGTATTCTTCAGTCAACCACTTCAAGCCCACAAGGAAAAAGGTGGTCCCTTAAAATCTAGTATCGAGCAACCACCTACTGACTTGGAGCTTAAACCACTTCCGCAGCATCTAAAATACATCTTCCTTAAAGACGGTGATAAGTTGCCCTTGGTCATCTCGCCTAAACTCAAGCCGAGCAAGCGCGCGGAATTAATCAAAGTGCTTGAGAAACATATCCTCGCGTCGGATGGCGGTGGGCGATATCGGAGGATCACCCAGGCGTGTGCATGCATAAAATCCAAATGGAGGAAGGAGCGAAAAAGTCGAGACAACCTCAAGGAGAAGGCTGAATCCGCATACACGAGGAGGTTGTCAAAAAGGAGATTATCAAATGGCTTGACATGGGGATTATCTATGCCATAGGCGATAGTGAGTGGGTCACCCCCACTCAAGTTGTGCCAAAGAAGGGGGAATTACAAAGTGGAAAAGAACGAAAAAGGGAAGAAGTTGCCTTACGCCTTGTGGATCGGCTATAGAGTTTGCATTGATTATCGCCAGATTAAATGAAGTCACCGCTAAGGATCATTTCCCCGCCTTCATTGACCAACTTCTAGAAAGACCGAGTGGTCATAAGTATTATTGTTTCCTCGATGGATATTCGGTTATTTCTAGATAGCCATCGACCCTAATGACCAAGAGAAGACAACGCGTTTACATCCCATCGAGCACTTTTTATGTTCCGCACGCCTTCGGGTTGTGTAATGCACCGCTACGCTTCAACGATGCATGTTGGCCATTTTTATGGACTTGTGGAGCAAAGGTATGGAGGTCTTCATGGATGATTTTTCGATCTATGGCGATAGCTTTGATGAAATCTAAAGAATCTAGATATGGTACTCCAACGTTGTGTTGAGAAAAATCTGGTGCTTAACTGGGAAAAGTTCCATTTTCTAGTCGAAGAAGGGATTGTTTTGGGACACAAGGTGTCCAGTGATGGTATTCAGGTGGATAAGGCTAAAGTAGAAGCCATTGAGAAAATGTCGTACCCAAGACAGGTGAAGGAGGTACGAGGATTTACGGGACATGTGGGCTTCTATCGGCGTTTCATTAAAGACTTTTCGACGATAGCAAAGCCGTTATCCAACCTGCTGAAAGAGGAGGTGGAGTTTTTGTTTGATGATGGGTGTAAGAAAGCTTTTAATAGCTTAAAGGATAAGCTAACCAGTGCCCCCATTTTAATCGCGCCCGACTGGACTAAACCTTTTGAACTAATGTGTGATGCCTCTAACTACGCAGTGGGCGCAGTTCTAGGGCAGAGAATTGACAAAAAGTTCAGGCCGATTTACTATGCGAGCCGCACTTTGAACCCAGCTCAATGCAATTACGCCACTACCGAGAAGAAATTCTTGGCAGTCGTTTTTGCTATTGACAAATTCAGAAGTTATCTTTTAGGGTCCAAAGTGGTGGTGTGGACGGATCACGCAAAGACTACGCTACCTTATGGGCAAAGCGTGACGCTAAAACCAAGGTTACTCGGATGGATCCTGATACTACAGGAATTTGACCTTGAAATTAAGGACAAGAAGGGTAGTGATAATGTTGTAGCTGACCACTTATCTCGCCTAGTGAATGAGAATGGCGAAGCCCCTAAGGAGATAGGCATTGACTTTCCTACAGAGCAATTGATGAAGCTAGAGACCCGGGAGGCCGTGGTATCTTGATTACGCCAACTACTTAGCAAGTGGGCATTTAGAAGAGATGACGTGTCGTGAAAAGAAGAAATTTTTCAAATGACTTAAAGTATCTCGTATGGGAGGATCCATATCTGCTTAAAGTCCGCAAGGATGGGTTGCTTAGAAGGTGCGTTCGGAGCATGAACAATTGGATATCTTGGAGCAATGTCATAGTGGTCCCACCAGTGGACACTACGGAGCACCTAAGGCAGTCCACAAAGATCCTTCAAGTCGGTTTTTACTGGCCTACTCTGTTTAAAGATGCTGAAGACTTTTGCAAAGGCTGTGATAGATGCCAAAGAGTAGGGAGACTCAGTAGTAGGATGGAGATGCCTTTGAGGCCTATCTTGGAATGTGAAGTTTTCGACGTCTGGGGCATTGATTTTATGGGACCGTTCCCATCATCATGCTCTAACAAATATATTCTGGTCTGTGTGGACTACGTTTCCAAGTGGGTAGAGGCCATAGCCACCCAAACCAATGATCACAAAGTTGTTAAGAAATTCTTGGAAAAGAATATCTTTACTAGATTTAGGTCATCCTGAGAGCCCTTATCGGTGATGAAGGTTCGCATTTACGTAATGCACCACTGGATAAAATTCTTGAGAAATATGGTGTCAAGCATAGAATTGGTACACCATACCACCCCAAACCAAGGGCCAAGTCGAGGTAAGCAAATGTAAGTCTAAAGCGGATTTTGGAGAAAACGGTGAATTCCAATAGATCCAATCTGAGTCTCGAAGTTGGACGACGCACTTTGGGCTTATCGCACTGCGTTTAAGACCCCTATGGGTACGTCACCCTTCCAAATGGTCTATGGCAAGGCTTGCCATTTACCAGTCGAGCTTGAGCACAGAGCTTACTGGGCTATTAAATTCTTAAACTTCGATAGCCAACTCTGTGGGGAGAAAAGATTATTGCAACTACATGAGCTCGATGAATTCAGACTCAGGGCCTACGAGAACGCCAAGCTGAGCAAGGAAAGAACGAAGGCACTCCACGATGCTAAGATTAAAGAACGGGAATTCAAAGTGGGAGACATGGCTTTGCTAGCTGTATAACACCAGGCTCCATCTTTTTGCTGGTAAGCTTAAATCTAGATGGTCTGGCCCCTTTGAGATTCTTGATGTTCATCCTGGTGGAGCCATTACATTGAAAGGGTACGGCGATCAACCGTTCAAAGTCAATGGTCACAGGATTAAGAAGTACTTTGGGCAACCCAAGGAAAAGCCTGAAGTACTATACTTTCAAAAGAGAAATGAAACGGTTGAGTCGTTTATTTGTGAAGATATTCCATCCTACTTCTTTGGGGTGGATGATGACATTATTACCCCTATCCTTGCAGATCCTTCTATCAATGCTCCTGAGCCGATTAGCATACCTCAGCCGAATCTGAGAAACAAGAACAAGAAGAAAAGAGTCAGTGTTGTCTGGAGAGAAAAATTTCATGATTTACACACGCACTTGACTTGTTGTTGTGGCGAAAACCATTTCCGTCCTAGTCTTTCTGATTCTGCCAGAGAAGTGGTTAGCCTCAAACCCAAGTGGCCCGATCCGGGTTGACTTTGAAATCTGTGTCAAGCTAATGACATAAAAGAAGCGCTCCTAGGAGGCAGCCTAGTCTTTTAAGTTACTTTTTAGTTAAGTTTTTAGGGCATTAGGAATAAAACCTTGGTGCTTTGTGTGTTGGTTATCCCTGTCCTATTTGTGAATGTTTTATGTGCCTACATGTTTACTCATATACCCCTTGTACCCCGAGATTTTATGCTATGTCGAGTGTTGCAGATACTATTGAGCGGTTTTTGCCAGTTATTACTTTTAGTGTTGTCTGTTCGTGATACGAGTTGCAGCGGTACATTCATGCTACGGCCTGACCTCTGTCAACCTACAACCCGACAACCACTTTGAAACCAGCTAAGTATTCTTTTCTTTTATTTGCACATTCTGAGGACATAATGTGATTTAAGTGTGGGGGGTGTCTAAATTGGGTATGTTATCATGCTATACTTCTGACAATGAGTAAATGTGATTTTCTCGACAATTTTAAAATTTTTCAAAGTAAACTTGGATAATTGTAAATCTTGAGCATGTAATTGAAACAAATGGCTTGCTAGTTGTAGTTTCCTGACAATGATTTTATGTGACTTTGAGAGATAATTATAGCATGCTTTTACTAATTTGAGATAGTATTCATTTCACACTCACGAAAGCCTTTGATATTGAAGCAAAAATTTTGAATTGTATCCTTTCACTATTTTAGTGATTTATCTTAGAGATATTTGTTCTTAATAGTAACAGTGAAGTAACACCTAAGTTCAGAACGTGCACTGTGAATATCTGAAGGTTTGAATGTGATAAGTGAAACGTAACTAATGTTTTTGAAAAAAGTTGAGTTAATAATGAATAAAGGGGTGTGTCGGAAGCTGGTCGATGATTGGAGTGCGGTAGGGCATTATCTCGAAATGTCCTATTCCACTATGATGACCAAAAGCTCACGATACCGGAAAAAGCTACCCTATGATTTGAGTAAGGTAGGGTGTTATCCCGAAACATCCTATTCTACTATGACGGGTAAGAGCTCATTCTGTTGTGCATCAAAGAAGAAAAAAGAAAGTGCAAAAAGTTAAAGACTTTGTTATCGTTGAATTTATACCCAGTATAAACTAAAAGATATGTTGTAGGGATTATCCTACTGAGTGCGTGGGAAGACTTTGGGTGGAACAATTACTGTCTATAACTAGGATAGTCATTTAAATTATTTGAGAGCATATTTGTTCGAAAGGATTGTGAAGATTGAAAAGGGCTTGTCACACACACACAAAATCTATCTCTATGTTGGTATCACTTGCTATAGTTGTAGTATCTTTTGTTACGTGAGTTGGGAATCTATATGGATTACATGTACAGTGAGCCGGTTTTGATTATTTTGTTCGGGACGATCAAAAAGCTAAGTGTGGGGGAGTTGTTTAGGGTATATTTTACTATATTTTCGGGCTTAATCCCTAAACAATTTACCTTATTTTTAAGGGAAATAAATGAGAAAAGCGTGTTTTAACCATTAAATTCCTATAATGGTTATTGAGGGGTTATAATTTAATTATGAGGAAATATTGAGTTTAAATGTTATTTTGTTACACATTTTTATTATTATTATTATTCGATGACTTGGTGTAACAACAATTTTGCAGAAAATTAAAAGATATGCATGGGGATATTATTAATGGACAAGATTTATCTCATTCAATCAAGTGATTTCAAAATAAAGAAGAAAATCGGAGCATTGAAGAGAGGATAAATCAGATCAGATCGAAAGAGTGAAGTGGGGGACACGGTATACGAAGCAACGGTGTGAAAACGCGTAAAAGGGTAGGCTCGGTCGACCGAGCCATGCTATTCGGTCGACCGAGTGTCTTAAGTCGGTCGACCGAGCCCCGAAGCTGCAAAATCGACGCGTTTTTCTAGATCCTTCCTTATGTCGGCGAAACTCCTATATAAGCAGCATCATTCGAGCAGAAAAGAACACACAGAAAAATACAGACAGCAGCCGCACTAAACACAAATAAAAATATGAGTTTCTTTCTTTCAATCTTGCTTGGGAGTTCGAAGATGATTGAAGGCTAAGCAATTTGCGGTGGGACAACGGATGAAACCGATCAACATCAACACCAACTAGAAGATTTTTAGCTATATCTTAGTGAGTTAAATTTATGATTTTTCATCAATTGGATATTGTTATAATTGTTTATGTTTTATTTGAATCGAGAGATCGATGCAACTATCTTTTTGATTGAATTTATATGAGAATATTGTTCGAGCTTTGATCTTTTCAATTGATGCAATTAATTGTAATTCAAGAGATTGTTTATGATTAATTGAGTCGAGTTTTGAAGACGATCTCATGATCTTGTTTTGCATGCCGTTTAGTTTTGCTTGAGAAAGAAAACGAAACCCTAGAATTTGTTTAAAGGAATTTAATCGAATTCGCGATAGATCATTACTAAAAATCGTATCTTTAACTTGCCATCTAGTTGGGGTTGGGTTGGTTGATTGGTGGATTCCCGTTGCCTTGCCGTTTCCTTTTAATTACTTGATAAATCGAATAGTTCGTATCAATTTGATTGCTACGCTTAGTTGTTTTAGGAACCCTAGATGTTAATTGTTATTTTTCTGCAAATTTTATGTTCCAAGTTACTGTTCATCGTACTGTTCATCATCTTAATTACTGTTCATTGTTTTTTTTTTTTGTAGTTTAATTAGTTTAAACCCTAGTTTTAGATAATAATTTGTGACATAATCGATATAATAACTGCACCTTAATCCGATAAACATTCGATTCCCTTAGGACGACCCGTTAACATCCTATACTACGAACCTTATACTTGGGGTGTTTCGGTTTATAAATTGTAAAACTAGTTTCTACCGAACACGTATCTGATAAGTTAGATTTCGCAATCTGGCTCGATCAAATACCATTTATAGAAACTCGAAACCTTAGGCAAAACTCACTTTCTAACCGGCAGTGGACCGGGTCGATCTAGGTAATGCGTTCAGAGTCCGAGGACGATTCCATAGGGAGATTGAATCGAATATAAAACTTGTGTCAAAATCAGAGGGCAAAGAGTATATGAACAAGACAAAAGATCGAAGCTTTTACTATTTTACGGCATAAACAAGGATCTGAATAAAAAACTCTTATCAATATCAAATTTCATCAAACCAATTATCTACACAATCAAAACAATATTGAGAGAAAACAATTCGAAATTAGGAAACTTACAACAATGAAGATCAAAATATTGTAGATCAAGAAATCTGAATCCCAAATCATCAAAAGATACTACCTTTAATTCATACAATGATCCCAGGCACGACTCCACCAAGCTATCGATTGAATATCTTATTCTACTCAATATACAAAAATCTAAACTAAGAAATTGAAATACGGAGCCTAGTCCAGAGCTCTAATCCGACTATTTAGATGTCAACCTGTCATGACAACCGCCGAAGCGGCTGGGTTGAGCACTTAAGCCGGCTTCAAACTCAGTCCAAGCCAATAAAAATTAGAATATCACTTTCTTAGGTTTAGATGCTCTTATATAGAGCAAAAATCGCTACTTTGACCTAGTTGGGCCGACCAACTCGGGCCCAACTTGACTCGGCTTCAGTAAATCGGTCATAACTTTCTGTGCAGAACACCGATTTAAACGATTCAAGATGCGTCGGAAAGGATGTTCAATTACCTACAACTTTTATGCAGACGACTTGACCAGAAAATGTCTCTAAGATGGGTCAAAGTAAAGATTAATGGATAGGTACGGTGAATACTGCTGTCGGGGCCAAACGAGCGTTTGCCCTCCTGCTGCACGCTCCTTTGCCCATTTGATCTGATGACATCAAGGGTTCTTGAGATCTGAATGAGCGTGCGCTTGAATGGTGAACGCTCTCGTTCACCTTATATGAGTTTTCTCCAAATCGAGCTGAACCCTCCAAATGATCGTTTGGGGGTAATTTGAACTCTCGTCCGTCTAAAAATCTTACTTTCAGTATCAAGTGCTGATTTTGTGAACGCCCGTTTGAACTCCAAACTCCAGTTTGGCATGAGCTTGCCACAAACGCAAGTTGGGTGTAGGGCAAACGCCAGTTTGCCTTGCTTTCACTACAAACTTGATTTTCCTTCACTTTCATGCTTCCTTTGTGCCACGACCATGTTTCTCAATCCAAAACGTTGCCTTCTGGGTCCTTGAGTCACCTAAGTCCCGCAATAACATATACGAATAAACACCACGCGTAATTCCGCAAGACAAAAGTACTCGAAAATGAGTTAAATATCGCTAAAAAGACGGAGTTTACTATCGATGTGACAGTTTAACTCCCTGTGCATATAACCCTTGATATTTCTCTTAAACAAGTCTAGAACTACCCAAAACATGCCAATAAAGTGATAAACGGGGTTTAACTGCACACCAAAGTACAGTAAAGTTGACTCCCATCAACAACCCCACACTTAGCCTTTGCTCGTCCTCGAGTAAATTAGGCGCTTTAAAACAGACCAAGGGATCAACTTTACGAAACATGCATAGTACTCATGACATCAAGGTGAACGTAAAGTAGGCATTGAATGTGAACCACTTGACTCTAAATTACCACGAAAACGAAGTGTGTGTGATAAAAACCAAAGGCTACACTCAAAATGATTACCGGCTCCGAATACCGGTCAAATGACTACACACAACTTATACCGGGCTAGAATCTCCACTAATCGAGGCAACCGAGGCTAAATACGGTCAAGTAGGACTTGAAGGGTTATAATGTTAAGCTTGGGACGGGGTTAATCGAAAGGAAAATTTGGGACTGGAGAGAAGAAAATACGAGTGAACCTAATAATCTCATTTTCTTTCTATTTGAAAACATACTAAACCAAACTCCTTCGATTTTTTTATACCCATTAATAAATAACTCCAATCTCAACACCATACTCCTTCTTTGACTTCTTCTTTCTCAAACTTTATTCAAACTCCTTTTTTGACATCTTTTGCTTTTCAAATTCAATTTTTTTCATTCTTTCTTTTTTCACATTTTTTCTTCATTCTTTTTTTTTCCGAACCACAAGCCTCACAATAGATTTCTCGAGCTCCTCCCCTTCGTTATACTAGCTCGTATTAACCAACTCCTCTCGAAATACGCACCATCTCCCATCCCACACTTGAATCAGAAAATGTGTCTAAAGTAACAATTAAGTCCACTCGTAGGGTGATCAAAGGAACGTGACTAATAATATAGCTCAGGGTTAGGGTAATACAAGCTAAGTAACCAAAACGACTCATTTCGGACGGTGGTCAGACCGTCCTATCAAGGCTTAAAGTGGGTACGAAGATAAAATGTCGGGATTTTGGCTTATTTGGCTCTTGTCAGGTCAAAGAAGCGCCAGGACTCTCATCCCGTATCCGGCCTAGGTAAACCTTTCTATTTCACCTCGAAACTAGTGGTGTAAGTGTGTATAGCAACCAAACTAAGTATAACCAAGGTCTACGTGCACTAAAAGGGTTCGTATCGTGATAAAATAAAATCGCCCTACACACATTGCTTGACAACTAAGACATTTACCAACTCCATCGTGAGAAACATGCATATAACGCGGTGTTAAACCGTGAAAAGTGTTAAAATTTTAAGCCATGGAATGACTCGAAAACGGACATTAACTAAGCATATCACAATTACTGGCACATTTATCCCATAAAACAGTATAAAGCTAAGTCGTATCCACCCCCCACTTCGAATGAAGCACTGTCCTCGGTGGGTGAATGAGATAGAAAAGAAGACTTAGCTTGTAAACCCGGCAGAAAGGCGCTATCGAATCCCATAACCGCCGCGTGTAAGCACGGCCTCGAACCCCTATATCAAAATAGACAAAAACAACACAAAGAATGCACGGGAAATGGTCCTCGTGCCAAGGTATCGAATAGGGATAAGGGGTATAACAGCAATAAGGCCCTGTCACGTCAGAAAACTTGACACGCAATATGGAACGCCCAAAACGGATCACTATAGATGGATAAATAACCCCTACGGGTAAAGCACAAAACATCTAACCATAATAAAGAAGCCTTAGAGGCAGAAAATGTAGAAAACATCAACGTGCGTAGGCATACATCATCAAAGGTGAGTACAAATAGCGCATACTCAAAAACCCCCAGATCACCTTTCATTCGAAATAGTATTATTATGGCGGGGTTGCCTCCCTCCAAGGGCCTTTGTTTTACGTCGTTGGCTCGACTAAGTGGCACTTAACAGACTTTGATTTAATTTTATTTTCGTTTTTTGTGTGTTTTTTTTTTTTTGATAAATAGGGCACTAATAATACCAATAAAGTTACTATTTTTATTACACACATGATATTTTAAACTCCTCAAAAAGTCATGGTAGCCGAAGGTCCTAAGCCCCAGTTCTAGCCCGACTTACATGATATCAACCTCCGAAGAGGCTAAGTACCAAATTCATTCAATCCGAGTTCAGGCCAATCCATACTTCAGCATCCCATAGCTCCTATCAAAATCTAAATAAAACAAGATGATAAAAACCTAGGCCCAAGTTCTAGGACAACCTACACGATCAACCTAACATAACAACCCCATAAAAGGATTGGGTTGAGTACCAAAATTGCATTCACACCTAGTCTAAGAAAATCATATACAATTTTTTTTAACGGCAGCCCTGGTATTTTTTTTATTTTCTATTTTTGACCTAACACAATTTTTGATATCGACTTTTAAACAATCTCCCCGGCAACGGCGCCAAATTTGATAAGTAAGATTTCGCAATCCGGCTCGATCAAATACAATTTATAGAAACTCGAAACCTTAGGCAAAACTAACTTTCTAACCGGCAATGAACCGGGTCAATCGTAGGTAGTGCGTTCAGAGTCTGAGGTCGATTCCACAGTGAGATTGAATCGAATATAAACTTGTGTTAAAATCAGAGGGCAAAGAATATATGAACACGACAAAAGATCGAAGCTTTTACTATTTTACGACATAAACAAGGATCTGAATCAAAAACTCTTATCAATATCAAATTTCATCAAACCAATGTCCTACACAATCAAATCAATATTGAGAGAAAACAAATCGAAATTAGGAAACTTACAATAATGAAGATCAAAGTATTGTAGATCAAGAAATCTGAATCCCAAATCATCAAAAGATACAACATTTAATTCATACAATGATCCCAGGCACAAACTCCACCAAGCTATCGATCGAATATCATATTCTACTATATATACAAAAATCTAAACTAAGAAATTGAAATACGGAGCCTAGTCCAGAGCTCTAATCCGACTATTTAGATGTCAACCTGTCATGACAACCGCCGAAGCTGCTGGGTTGAGCTCCTAAGCCGGATTCAAACTCAGTCCAAGCCAATAAAAATCAGAATATCACTTTCCTAGGTTTAGATACTCTTATATAGAGCAAAAATCGCGACATTGACCTAGTTGGGCAGACCAACTCGGGCCCAACTTGACTCGGCTTTAGTAAATCGGTGATAACTTTCTGTTCAGAGCTGTGATTTGAACGATTCAAGATGCGTCGGAAATCTCGTTCAATTACCTATAACTTTTATGAAGACAACTTGACCAGAAAATGCCTCCAAGATGGGTCAAAATAAAGATTAATGGACAAATACGGTGAATAGTTCTGTCGGGGCCAAACGAGCGTTTGCCCTCTTGGTGCACGCTCGTTTGCCCATTTAATCTGATGACGTCAAGGGATCTTGAGATCCGAACGAGCGTGCGCTTGAACGGTGAACTCTCGTTCACCTTATATGAGTTTTCTCCAAATCGAGCTGAACCCTCCAAACGATCGTTTGTGGGTAATTTGAACTCTCGTCCGTCTAAAAATCTAACTTTCAGTATCAAGTGCTGATTCTATGAACACCCATTTGAACTCTCCAAACGCCAGTTTGGCATGAGCTTGCCATGAACGCCAATTTGGGGTAGGGCAAACGCCAGTTTGACTTGATTTCACTCCAAACTTGATTTTCCTTCACTTTCATGCTACCTTTGTGCCACGACCATGTTTCTCAATCCAAAAAGTTGCCTTCTGGGTCCTCAAGTCACTAAGTCCTGCAATAACATATACGAACATACACCACGTGTAATTCCACAAGACAAAAGTACTCGGAAAAGAGTTAAATATCGCTAAAAAGGTGGAGTTTACTATCGATGTGACAGTTTAACTCCCGTGCGTATAACCCTTGATATTTCTCTTAAACAGGTCTAGAACTACCTAAAGCATGCCAATAAAGTGATAAACGAGGGTTAAACTGCACACCAAAGTACAGTAAAGTTGACTCCCATCAATATCCTATGTGAGTCATCGTCTTCTTTGGTTAATTATTAGTCAATAGTTGAATGCATGTGAGTCAAATCTTCATCTTCTTGTGGAAATGGAATTTTTATGCACGTACTAGCTTTGATTTCATGAGTTGTGGTTGATTAATGAATGCTTATTGATGTCATAGACATTAATCTATTACCTAGAACTTATATAATTAACTTCGAGGCGAAATAGAAAGGGCAATCTTGGTAGATTAAGGGATGACGGTTCTGGCATATCTTTGACCTGACCAAAGCCAAATAGCCAACCCTGTATATAATTTCCACAAAAACCCCTCTAAGCCTTTGTAGGGTGGTTAGACCCCTACCCGAACTTTAGCCATTCGTTGATTAGCCTATAATTACCAACCCTTAGCTTTATTTGTGGTCTACATTTCTTTGGCACCCTACAAGTGAGTTTTAATCTTATTTTGAGCACACTTGCTAGCACAAGTGTGGGGTGGTGAAGTTGCGAATCCAAGTATGGTGTTGGTGGATCCTTTGAGTTACGAATGAGAAGGGGTAGCAGAGTGTTGGTGTCTAGTGTATAAAAAAAAAGAAGTCGATATTATCAATAAAAAAAGCAAAAATTGAATGAAATGTTTGAATAAAGTTGAGTCAAGAAACAAGGATGAAAGTTTTCGAGTTAATTTTTCCAATGTAATGAATGGCGATGGGATGAAGTAAATTGGAGTAGATGTTCGTGAATTCTTGGTTAGCTTGTTCAATGTAACAACTATTATTGCAAGCTATCTCGAAGTTTTATCTTGGTGGCCACCGTTTTTGCGTCTTACTCCTATTTATGATGTGGTGATGAAGGGAGGTGAGCTATGAGTTAAGTGCAAGATGTTTTGATTAGACTCACTCATATTGTCTCTTTTGATATTCCTTTTTATCCTTACGTTTAGCCCCGTCCCTAGCCTAAAGTTACAACCTTGCAAGTCCCACCTGACCTTAGTTAGCCTTGATTTGACCTCGATTAGTGGAGATGCTTATGAAGTATAAGCCAATGGTGTAACGACATTAGTCACGCGTCTACAATCTGATCCGGTCGACTATAATGAATGATTGAGAAGCTATGCACATACACACACATTCTGTTTCCATGATAAGATATGTTTTGACTCGTGTCTATTCGCTTGTTGACTAGTTTTTACTCATCAATACTCTGATTTCTCATATGATCGCAATGTTGATCTCTTGATTTATTTTTGAATCGTTTGATTTTCTCGAGGGCGAGCAAACGCTAAGTGGGGGGTAGTTGATGAGAGTCAACTTTGCTATAATTTCGTGTGAAATTTACCCCTTGTTTGTAGCATATTCGGTGTACTTTTGGGGTAGTTAGGTGGTTTATATAGGTACATTTCACCACAGTTCGATTCACAAGACGAAAGACGTTTATGTCTGGAAATCTCTTTATTTCGGGTGATTTGTGTGTGTTTTATATGCTTTTGTCACGCTTGGGTATGCGGTTTATTTTGTTATAGATATAACGTGATAAAAGGTGTGACAAGGACCGCAGCTTGATGAGAATCGACTGAAACAGAGCTCGGAAGTTAAAATGACACGAGATGAAAATTCGAGATAAAAATTATCATTTATTAATCTTTTATCTAAAATCATTAATAATAATAATAATAATAATCTAGGGCTCAAGCTTGATGAATGAGGCCTGCGCCTTTCTCATTGGCTATTTCTATTCCATCTCGGCAGTACATGTGTAGTCTACCCCTATTTGAGGCTCACGCCTCATTTACGGAAGTTATTGTGTGGTGAGAGAATTTAAAGGTGAAGTGACGAGAGGGTATTTATAGTAGAGATTACAATGTGAACACAATAATCTGAATTAATCACAAATATACTTAAATCAATCAGAATAATAGATAATCCATCAATGATATTATTTCATAACACTCCCCTAGATAGCTATTATTTAAACTTACAATGAGATATGATATGCCTCATTAAAACCTTACTAAGAGAAAACCCAATGGAAAAAATCTTAGTTAAGGAAAAGAGTATATATTTATCTGCTTGATTTACTCCTCCTAAACCAAGCGTCAATTTAGATATTTCACCATCGCATCACAATTCTCTTCACTGGTCTTTCAAATGTTACAGTCGACAATGTCTTGATAAATAATTATCCGTTGACCGGATCTGTTGCACATCAATCTCCTCATTCTTTTGCAAATCATGAGTAAAGAAGAACTTGGGTGAAATATGTTTTGTTCTATCCCCATTAATATAACCTTGCTTCAATTGAGATATGCAAGATGCATTGTCTTCATATAGTGCAGTTAAATGATTTTCATTCTCATCTAGACAATGTCTCAATGAATAAATGGTAGAATTGATTGTCTCGATCGTAGTTGCATAACGTATATGTCGGTACTATTAACTTTGCTAGAAAAACCCAGTGGGAAAAAAAAACTTGGCAAGGTAAATAGTTCATACCATATGCGTTTATTATCTTTGCAATGATCGCCTTCATTAAAAACCTTTAACTAAGAAAACCCTTTGGGAAAAACTTGGTTAAAGGGAAAAAGAGTACAATCATTGGTTTTAAGACCAAATCCACACAAAAGTTTTGAAGTTGTCGCTTTTCCTGACGACAACAATCTTTCAAATATACGCATTCCATTATTATAAACACTTATTATCCAAAACCGATGTAGGAATAATCTTAGTGAACAAATCTATTAGATTGTCACTAGAGCGTACTTTTTCATCACTCTCTTTTAGAGTTTATTGGATAGTCGAATGTAGGGCTAATAAGTATCATTCCCACTACTCACTTGTGCAACACAATCAATGTAATCAGCTAAATAATACAGGAAGTAATATAATCGAAATTTGCATGCATATATTTCCACGATCATGCATCGTAATTCCTTAAAATTTATGACATTAACCGTGCATTACTTACATATTCCTTTCTCAATAGGAATCTACTCAACTGGTCATTCTACATTCAACATGAATGTTAACGACCTTAACCATATGCATGTTGCGATTGCCATATTAATTCATTTCAAATCCACCAAGGATTTTCATATCAATATTAATGTCTAACAACCCATAAATATACCGCCATGACATAAAGTTACGCTGTATATTAGTTAGCGGAACATTATATTATCTATAATGGGAGAATATATTTGATCATTATTCCAATTCAAACTCAACCACAATTGCATTATCATTTGCATCTCTCATTAATTCTTTTGAGAACTTGTTTCTCAATATAATGTGCATGTCGCACTATCGATGAGGCAATTTAATTGCTCTCATGTTCCGACTCCATTTCTTCCTTAGAACGAAATGAGCAATTAATTTTTTTCAAAATATAACAATTGTCATATTATAAATGAATTACAATGATTAATTATTTCAAATAGAAAATTCTATTATGTATCAGTTCAATCAAATCAAATTGATATTGTATATGCTAGTGGATCCGAGAGACAATTATCCAGTATTACAATTCGTGAATCAATCATTATGAATAATTTCACTCACCAATAAAGCATTATAATATGTTGTCATATTCACTCTTATCACAACTAGACAACAAATATTGAATTTAATAGCAATATAGAGCAAATGCGCCTTACAATCAAAGACCAGATACATAGTATTCATTTTTTTTTAAAATCGCATGTTGAATATTTTATTTTTTAATAAAGATAAGTATAAATAATCACATTAATCATTATCACTACTCTTACAATAATCATGCAAAATAAAATCTTTTCATTGAATAACCAAATATGATTTTATTTATTAAAATCAATACAAACACTTTTTTCCAAAAATTCAATGAATGCATTAATTGCCTCAATGATCATGCAATTATTGTAAGGTTATGGGTAATATAAATCAAATTAGCTAAATAGATTTTTGTCCAGAGGACAAAATTATCAAAAATTCGGGATAGAAGGAAACTGTAATTTAATAAGGACAAAAGTAACAATTATGAAGTAACAAATATGAAGTAACAAATGTGGAATATAGTAAATATGAAGTAACAATTGTGAAACACAAAGTAACATTAACACGTGAAGTAACAATTTTAAAGTAACAATTGTGATTTTTGTCATTTATAATCATGAAAATGTTACTTTTGTCCTTCCAGACCCATTTATTAATATATTTTTTTTGTCCTTGTGGCCCATTCCCCCTTAGCTAAATAATATGACAATATCATGTTCTTCTTTTTCATATCATATCAACTTTGTAGTGAGAAATATATTGTTAAATTATAAAGCAACGTATAAAACATTCTCACGTCGTATCAAATAAAGATCATATATGCGCACAACGTAAGTGATTAACACAACTACGTACGCAATCATGTGAAATATAATCCATTTAATTTTAACTATTTAAAATGACTTTAATTAATATGAATATGATTGCAAAAGTAATATACACGTTGATTAATCCAACGATTGAGAATCATATATTATTATTGTGGTCAAATAACAAGATTTACGTACCAAAAATACATGATGATACAATTATTTTCCTTTTTTCTTTTTGAAGAAAACTAGTCACACGTATCAATTATACACAATCGATAAAATAAAATTCCAAAGCTACTATATATATCACAAAATAATTTAGCCGTATTAAAATAAGGTCAAGACAAGAACAATTTATTCATTAATAAATGATGCTTAAGTTTAAATGCATCGTATAAACAATTTCTGTAAATCGCCACTAACTTTGACATGTGGCGTAATCTTCAAAAAGATTACTTTGTTTCTTGTCATGATTATTGTTTTAATCATATAAAACAATTTTGTTAGGACTGTATCAATAATGTCCTCCTCCACGACCATAACCAAATATTTCCAAATATTTATAAATTGAGTCACGTTCTTTATAAAGTATGAACTCTTAAAATTTGGTCGGGACTCATTATTTATTTTTATAATTCCACATCCAGAGGATTATTATTTTTAATTAATGATACGAAATCATAATCAATTTCGTATACATCATAAATTACTTTGATCGATATTGCTGCTTCAGGAGCATATTATCATGATAAAAAGTGATTTAATTTTTCATCGATTACGGTCATGAAATCTCATGATATATTCAGTGATTTCTTATCTCTGAATTTCAGATCACTCGTGGAACATGTCTTTCTCTATGGACATCGGGTCCTAATTTTTATTTATATGAATGACATGTCTGTACGTTTTTCTCTGTGAATTTCAAATTCACTTTCACGATATTTTGACATGTCTGAAATTTATCTATGTGAATTTTATATTCACTTTCATCGGTTTTTGACATGCCCACTTATGTGAATTTTATATTCACTTTTACGAGCTTTCTATTTTCATATGGATTTCTAATCCATTATATGCTCGTTTCAAACATTGATCAACATCATGTGATCATACCTCCTTTTTCAATTTGCACAAAAGACAAACTCTTTTGTCTAAGGAATATAGCCATCAAGGATTCATATCACCGATGAGTATTACTCATATCTTTTTTCTTACGTGGTATTGACTTGATCCATCATGATTTAATGATGTCAATACCACTAGCATCAATATTACATATATCTATAAAATAATAGAATCGATACGATAAATAATTTAAATAAATCAAATTTTTACGTTAATGTTTACATGTATCGAGATGTGTAGATATAAAATTTATCAATTGATCGACTTGAGTCCTTCTGGCAATCTATTAATGGTGATTCTTGTGGGGTTTTACTTTTTCGAAGGTTGCCAAACTTCATCCAAACAATTTTGATGATTTGAGATGTGGTTAGAGACTCGTTCTGATAACATGTTATAAAACTAAGAAGATAATGGAGGAAGAACAAGAGGAAATACAAGTATAGAAGAAAAGAAAATTGCTTGTGTATTATTCCAATGTGATATAATAGGGTATTTATAGTAGAGATTACAATGTGAACACAATAATCTGAATTAATCACAAATCTACTTAAATCAATCAGAATAATAGATAATTCATCAATGATATATATATATAAACTAGTAGGAAACCCGTGCGATGCACGGAGAACGTTAAATTTGAAAAGTAAACATCGAAGAAAAATAATATGTTATGAAAAGAGGTTGTGTTTAAAGAAACTAACAGTATAAATGTATAAATGAAAAAAAAATCTTTCATACTCATCGACCAGTTACAATGAAAGATAAAAGTATAAATGTGTTCAATGTCACTGAAAAATAGATAAAACTTATAGATTTTTGTCTAGAAGGACATCTTATCTAGTAAATAGGGATGAAAGGACATTGAGTTTTAATTAGGACAAAATGCTTGGATATTCCTAAATTGCTCTCTCATTTACTTCTTCGCCAATCATAAATATAATAATAAACAATTCTTTTTTTTTAAGGAAGCGAATATTGTAACCGACAACCTATTTCCCATGATTTTAGGAAAATCATTATCACTATATATTTTTGAATTCAAGGGATAAAATTACTCAATGAATCTACAGTTTCATTTTTCTAAAAAACATTGCATTGTTCACAAACAATTTTCCATTATTTTAGGCATTCATTATCACTATACAAATTTGATTTTAACATGAAAGAAATTATTCAATTTATCTTCATTTTTGACACAAAAATTTACTTCACATATATTCTACGCAAAAATTACTCCAATTACATTCACAAGACCTGACATAGCATATGTTGTTCAACAACTGAGTCAATATCTGTCTCATCCTACAATAAATCATATGCAAGCTGCACAAAGAGTTCTAAGATACCTAAAGGGTAATCCTGGACAAGGAATATTATTTAAAGCAAACAATGATCTAACCCTTAACGGATACACAGATTCAGATTGGGCACGATGCGAAGAAACCAAAAAGTCTATTTCAGGCTACATAATGTTTCTTGGCACAACACCAGTTTCATGGAAGTCCAAGAAACAAAGCACTATAGCCAAAAGCTCATCTGAGGCTGAATATAGAGCAATGGCTAATGCTACATGTGAACTTCAATGGCTTGTCTACATCATGAAGACCTACAGATACCTGTTTCACTACCAATACTGTTGTTCTGTGACAATGCAAGTGCAATTCACATAGCAAAGAACCCCATATTTCATGAGAGGACAAGCACATTGAACTTGATTACCACATCACTAGGGTAAAAGTACAAGCAGGTTTCTTAAGGCTCATGGCTGTCAGAACTACCAATCAACTGGCAGATATTATGACAAAACCTCTAGATGAACCTCTGTTCAAATACTTCCTATCTAAACTGGGGACCTACTCTATCTTCCATCCATCACAGACATGAGACAAGATCATACAACCTGTTGGAATTAACACAACATCAAGCTCAAGCTTCATACCAACTTTCAGCTTGCGGGGGGTATTGGAATTAACACAACATCAAGCTCAAGTTCAAGTTATTTAAAAGTTAGCTAGGAGTTTGTTGGAGGTTGTTATTGGCGGTTATCACCAAGGAGCTAACACTAAAGTCTATATAAGGCTCATTAGATATAGGATTAAGTAAATGATTTGCAAGCGATTAATCTTCAAAATACATTTATCTTTCTGAGCAATAATACAACCACAATTAAATAACACAATCAATTGACACAACATTGATGTAAACCATTAATTATTGTGGGACATAAATCAATCGCGTAATGATAATGACACAACTGTTGTGATACAACGAGTGCTACAAACGTGTATCTACACCCTTGATTAATAATGTAGACCCATTGATCATGATTATATCTATCATGATCATAGATGCCCGTTGTGGCAACCGTTGTGTTACAACGGTTGTTTCATTATCATTACTCAAACAATCAATCCTACAAAAATCAATAGTGTAGATCCAAGGACGGAGCCAAATGGTGGGCTTAGGGTGGCTAAGCCCGTTTGTTATTTTTGGTACACAAAAAATTCGATATAATATAATCCAACACAATCAGTTATCTTAATACAGTCCACCCGACTATACATAGATAGTCTACTAGCCCATCCAAAAATAAATTCCTGGCTCCGTCCTTTTATAGATCGATCATGCATTATTGTGTTATTTGGTTGTGTAATTAAGTTGTGGTCATCTCATCTCTCCTTCTCTCTATAAGTCTGGCATGTCTAAAACTTCTCATCAATTCAACATTCTAAACTTCTCATGGCTGCTAATAGAGTTGGTTTCATTGCCTTCCTCCTTTTCGGTGAGTAATCTCTTTCCATTATGTATCAATGTAGTACTGTGTTTTGATTTTTTTTCCTTTTTGGAAAACGTAATATAACGCGCAAACTTTGCCACTCGAAACCAAGATATATTTTATATATATATATATATATATATATATATATATATATATATATATACACACAATATGTATATATACCCGCCAACGTGTTGAAAAATAATAATAATAACAAAAATGATAATCAAAGAATTTACGGTACACAATATTTCTTATGCTTTCTAACGTTGTATTAATTGTTTTTGGCAAACTTGTAGCCACCATTCTGATGGGATTCAACATGGAGCATCATGTAAATGCACTTTTGCCTGCTTGCTTCCCTAAAGATCGATACTACCTGACTTGTCCTTCTACTGGCTCCAAGCACCTTCAGCCAACTTGCTACTGCCCTCAAGCCGCCACGGGTTGTGTTATAACAGGACAGGGAATCCAGATGGAAGATAAATAATTAATGATTACCAGCCTAACGCTTAACAATCACACAGAGATAACAGAAACAAGAAGAACACAAAATTTAACGTGGTTTCCGGCGTTGTGCCGACTACTCCACGGACTGAAAAGAGATATTTATTATGCAGTGAAATTCATATGGATTACACACTTTACAATGACCTATACAGTTGGTATTTATAGGCACAAATCCCTAAACCCTAACCGCCAGGAATCTTTGTCGGATTGCCAAAAATGCCCCAGATGTTGTGTCGCTCTGCTGACACAACTCAACTAATCATTGCCCCGATGTAGAACTCAGCTGTATCCAAAACACTCTGCTGATCCCCAGCAGACTGCTGATACAGAAGAAAGATCAGCAGACTTCCCAGCTGACTTTCACAGACTTGGATACACTTATCAACTGGCCATCACTCAGCTGACTTCCAGATTATTTTCACCAAATGTAGAGTTTAAGTCACTTTGCTGACAGGCTGCAAGATATTCGATTCTTCTACTGGATCTTTATTTTGTACGGCTAACTGATCGAGTATCAATAAAGTCTCAATCACATGGCGCTATATATTGATGTTTGAATAAAGCTTCATCTTGTTGTGTTTGAAGCATTTGTATATGTATATCAAATTACGAGTTTGAGGGGCTTCTGGTATATCAATAAGACATGATATATCTCTTGAATATAGTGTATAAATGATATGGTAACTGTTATGACGGATCGATCAAGAAGTAATGGTGATTGTGAGTAAAGATAAAAGATAAACAAGAAAACAAACACAGAAACAAGAAGAACACAGATTTAACGTGGTTTCTGGCAATGTGCCGACTACTCCACGGACAAACGAGGATATTTTATTATCACGAGAAAGTTACATCAAGTTACAATTAATACAGATGGTATTTATAGCGTTGGGAATCCAACCCTAACCGACTTAAAAGTCAACCCAGTAAATGACTAAAATATCCCAGAAGTAACTCGAATAAACATGTAGAAGACGTGTTCTACAAGTCTGCTAAGCATAAGCAGACTTGTCTTCATTAGACTCGCCATCAGCAGGTTGATCAACCCTGCTGATCTTGCCCCAGCTGAACACTAGATTTCAGCAAATGCTTCATACATTGCTGATCAGAACATGTTTCCATACCAGACCTCAGTAGCCTAGTTTAAGTCACCATTACAAATCTCCACCTTGACTTCAACTTCATGCAAACCGATTCCTCTTTGTCTTTAGATTTGAATACCTCAAAGAAACCCCAACATCACCGAGTATTCCCATTCAGTTAATGACTTTTGGATATTTAGCAAGTTCGGATACAACCTGAACTTTGCCCCTTAGAATCGGTTTAGTGAACATATCGCCAGGATTCACATCGGTCTTGATCTTCTCAACTTTAACCTCCTCTTATTTGAGTAAAATGATACCTAACATCAATGTGCTTGGTTCTCTCATGATGAACCTGATCCTTAGCCAAACATAGTGCACTTTACTGCTTTTCAGTGTTCCTTTCCAGGTTGAGCCATAAACCTGCTGACAACACTGACTGCCTGAGCCAAATCAGGCCTAGTACATACCATGGCATATATTAGACTGCCCACTGCACTAGCATATGGAACCCTTGACATGTATTCTTCCTCTTCAGCTGACTGTGGAGCAAACACAACAGACAAATATAGATTTGGTGCCATTGGATTATCTATAGGTTTGGCTGCTGACATGCCAAACTTGGACAATATCTTCTCAATATACCCGTCTTCGAGACAAGAACGACTTCCCCTACTTCCTATCTCTATAGATCTCCATCCCTAGAATTTTCTTTGCATTCCCAAATCCTTCATCTCAAATTCAGCATTGAGTAGATTCTTCAGATCTTGAATGTCAGACTTGTTTGTAGCAGCTATCAGCAAATCATATACATACAGCACCAGATAGATGATTGAACCATCCTTCAACTTGTTGTGATACACACAACAATCATATGGACTCTGCTATAACCTGCTGAATCATATAATCACAAACTTCTTATACCACTGCCTTGGGGCCTGCTTAAGTCCATACAAGGACTTCTTCAACTTGCAAACATATCCTTCTTTGCCAGGAAAATGGAAACCATATGGCTGAGTCATATAAATTTCCTTATCTACATCTCCATGTAGAAAGGTTGTCTTCACATCCAATTGCTCAAATTCAAGATTCTGATGTGCCACTATTGCTAACAGCACCCTGATGAAAGTATTTCTGACCACTGGAGAAAATATCTCTTCATAGTCTACCCCCTCTTTCTGACTGAACCCCCTAGCAACCAAATGTGCCTTATATCTGTCATGCTCAGCAGATGTCATTCCTTCATTTTTCTTGAATATCCATTTGCAGCTGACCACTCTTCTATCATGTGGTTTTTTGACCAGATCCCAAGTCTCATTCTTCTGAAGTGACTCCATTTTTTCTCCCATAGCAACAAGCCATTGGTATGCCTCAGAACATGTCACAGATTCCCTGTAAGTGTTAGGTTCAAAACCATCCACTTCTTCAGCTACCTGTAGTGCATATTCAACCATATCCTCCTCAAACTCATATCTTCTTGAAGGTCTGATATTGGTCCTCCTAGCTCTGCTGAGAGCTATACCCTACTGACCAACATCATCTATTTAAGTCTCTCACGACCTTGTTGTTCAAGTGACCGGCTTGATCCTGCTGCGGATCTGCTGATTATTGACTATCCCCTGCTGATTCTTTTAATCCAGCAGGCTCTGCTTGAAACACCACCTGTTTGTCAACCTTCTCAGCCTCAAATCCAATTTCAGATTCAGATTTGGCCCTCACAGATCAGTAAAGCATAGAGTTTTCATCAAAGACTACACTCTGCTGAGTATAACCCTATTTTCAGCTGATGACCAAATTCTATACCTCTTAACTCCATCTCCATATCCAACAAGCACACCTTTCTTGGCCCTAGGCTCCAATTTACCCTCACTGACATGATAATAGACAGTGCTTCTAAAAAACCTAAGTCTAGAGTAGTCTGGTGACTTTCCTGACCAAATTTCAAGTGGTGTTTTAAGTTTGATCCCAATGTGAGGCCCTCTATTGATTAAGTAGCAAGCTGTATGATGTGAGTCAACTAGTTGATGCATTTCACGATGTTTTATCCCCATTTCTCATGTATTTATTGATGTTCTCGTATCAATTTGAGTCATTATTTGCTTAGTTTCACCCAAATGTGTATATAGTAATTATTATATAAAATATCGTATTTTGATAGTTTTGTACGGTTATATAAACGGAGCGCGTGTCGGGTTTACGCTTGGTATTGTTGGTGTTGTATTGCAGGATTATAGGTTAACCGAGACCCCGAGTGACGCCACGTGTTGAGCTAAACACGTCTTTTGATGGCTAGAAGAGTGTGCCGTGAGCTATCAAATTCAACGGATCAATTGTCTTTAGTGTTTCTACTGTAGCCTATTTTCAACGGACATTTGACCCATCTTAGAGGCATTTTATGGAGAATACTTCTGAATGAGAGTTGTAGATGAAGAAACGAGCTTTCCAACACAATTTGAATCACATCAATCGGAGCTCTACAACTCAAGTTATGGCAAGTTTTCTGAGCTGCTGGGAATTGGCGCACGCCAACTTATTGTGGCTCGCGCCAAACGTCACTGTAGCTATTCAGAGAGTTTCAGGATTTTTCGTGACGCACGCCAAACTTTTGTGACGAACGCCAATGCGTCAGGAAAATCAGAATTCAGCATATAAACCTAATTTTGGATCGAATTTATCAATTATTCAACCCCCAACTTCATCTTCTCCATTTTCCCCTCTCCCTTGAAGGCACCCCACGCCCCAAGGGGTTCTTCTAGCCGAATCCCACCATAGATTAGCATCTAATTCATCTTGTAAACATCAAGAATTCCTAGTTTAATCCCTAGAATCATCTCGGTGGAAGCAAGTTGTCATCTTTTTGATGTATAACTCCATTGAAGCTTCTTGTAATTGAATGAAGGTTTCTCTTCCTGAAGTTAATGGCTTTTGGTTGGTATAATTCTTATACTTTACTTTGAATTAATTGTTCTTATGATTTTGAATGCTTACATTGACATGTTTGTATTTTCAATCATGAGTGGCTAGGTTAAACTAGCCAAGATATTGTATTTGTGATAGTTATTAATCTCTATTAGGTTGATTGGGAATGTTAGTTCATTTATTTCATAGCTTCATGTGTTGTTGTTGTCTTTTCCTATTTTCATTGAATTGCTTGTTGGTGTTGGATTGATCACCTAGCACTAGCACACACACTTAGTTGAGACCGAAAGGAGATGTTTGGTGTGGGAGAAGGGATAGGAAAACTGGAAGGTAAAATCGACCTTAATTGGCATTCGATTTCTTATCTGGGGAGTATTGACATTGTCATTGCATTCAAGATCTTAATCATGTTGAATCATTAGGTCTAGGGTTCTTAGAACAAGGAGGAGACATAGAGTAGTTTCATTCACTCGTATGAGGGGAAACTACTAGCTTAGGAGTGCACCGGTAACACACACTTGAACACTAATGGAAGGTTGGCAGGTAGTTCATTCCCATGATACGAGTAGAGATATACTTGATCATTGCATTATCTTGGCTAGGTCTTTTATATTTTATCACCCTTTTTAGTAGTAGTTTTTAGATACATTCACCTTCTTGAATTATTGCGACTTAGATCAAGATAATAATAGCTTTTCGATGTTCAACCTCACAATCCTCATGGATACGACCTTGACTCACCTTACTAGGCTACAATTAACCCGGTACACTGCCGGTTAGATTGGACACCTAGAAAGTACCGATCAAGCTTTTTGGCGCCGTTGCCGGGGATTGTGTAACGGTTGATACTTATACTAGCTTAAAATTCTTGAGAATAAGTCAATCTTTTCTAATCTTTTCTTTTTGGTTTTTGGTGCTTACCTCTTTGGTAAGTTACCAAGTGTTATTTGATTGTGTTCTTGTTGTTTTTCTCTTGTAGTGGATGAACCATTCTCGTTGAGGAAAGGCACCCGACACTCCCATTATTCTGGATATCAATACGTATATTAGGGATTTGGTTAAAGAGAAGAAAGGTAGTCAAGCTCGCCGTAGTTTGGAATTGGTGAAAAATCTTCCCAAGCATCATCCTATCAAGAAGAAGAAATGGATGAGAATCTTGAGAATGCACAAGGATGGCATAACCATGAAAATGCCCTTTTTGAACAAAATCCCTTAAATCCAAATGACTATCCTCCACCACCACCACAAGAACCACATCCATATGATCCACATCCTTTTTACCAACAAGTTCCTGCTTAACACGCCCATGTTCAACAAAGTTCTCAATCCACGGAGGATGTCTCCCATTTGAAAATTTCGATGGAAAAATTGATGGGAGTTGTGTCCACTCAAGCCGCCAATATACAAACAATGATGACTTCTATTGGTATGATGTCTCAAGAGGTTGGTACTTTGAAAACATCTATGAGTGGACATGATATGAGAATGAAAACGATGGAGGCATCAATAGACATTTTGACTAGGGAAGGCGAGAGACATAGTAGTAGACCACCGGGTGGATTACCAAGCAACACCGAGAGAAACCCGAGAGAAGTCAATGCTATTATTACTCGAAGTGGAAGGTCATATGGGCATAATGAGGGAAGCAATGAGGTTCAAGAAGATTTGAATGGTGAGAAGGAGGAAGAGTGGAGTGAAGAAGAAGAGAGCATCATGGATGGTTTCTTGAGGGGAGATGGTTTTGAGGAAAAAGAAGAATGCGTGAAAGTCCCGAGAATATTGAAAAATCCAAGATTGAGTGATTTGAGGACTTTATTCAATGAGCATGTTGGAGAAGAACACGGCAAAGAAAGTGATTCAGAGACTTCAGCAAGCAAAATGGCGCACGCCAAAAGTGAGGTGGCACGCGCCAATATCAAGCAGAAAAATTCTGGGCATGTCAAGGTGAAAATGGTGCAACCCGATGATGATTGGTGCCCACCAACAGCCCAATACTTGAGAAGAGCTTCTACCACTTCATCAAATGACAAAGGTAAGAGATGTATGACTTTTGTCCCTAAAGATTTTGATCTTGATTCATTATCATATCCACCTCGAGAGGAAACCAAAAAGAAGAAGTTGGATAAGAAGTATGCACGTTTTCTTGACACTTTTCGGCACTTAGATATTAATATCCCTTTCATCGAAGCACTCACGAATATGCCGGCGTATGGTAAGTTTTTTAAGGACATACTCTCCAACAAGAAACGGTTGGAAGAGTATGAGACGGTTTGTCTAAGTGAGGAGTGCTCCGCCGTGCTTCATCACAAGCTCCCTCCTAAGCTTAAGGACCCCGGGAGATTTACAATCCCATGTGAGATTGGGGGACTTTTGTTTGAGAATGTGCTATGTGATCTCGGTGCGAGCATAAACCTCATATCCTATAATGATTTCATGAAACTTGGCATAGGCAAGCTTAAGCGTACGGAGATGACTCTCCAACTTGCGGATAGATCCATAAAACGTCCAATAGGAGTCATCGAGGATGTACTAGTGAAAGTTGATAAATTTTATTTCCCCGTCGATTTTGTTGTTATGGATATGGAGGAAGGGTACAATACACCTCTTATCATCGGTAGACCATTTTTAGCAACGGTGGGAGCTGTGATCGATGCTCGTGAGGAAGAGCTTAGTTTGGGAGTTAATGATGAGCGCATTGTCTTCAACATTTACACTTCATTGAAATATCCACACACTACAATAGAATCTTGTTCTGTTGTTGACACCTCATGTCCCCTTGTTGTGGATTGTACTAACTCACTGATCGGCCTTTTCTAAGTGTCCAATCTCACCGGCAGTGTACCGGGTCAATTGTAGCCTAGAATTGGTGAGTCAAGGTCGTATCCCACAGGGAATCTGGTCGAGTACCAAAGTCGGTCTCGTCCCTAGTTCAGGCCAACACAACTATTGAACGTGGTGATTTGTCAGATCACCGGTTCTACAAACTAAATATACACAAAATAAAAGAGTTTAAAACTATATAAAAGAGATAGCCGAGCTATGATCCAATCTACTACTATCTAACCCTAACTTGTAACCAGAAGTGATTTCGATATACTCTAATGTTCTTGACATTGTTAAAGGATGTCGTCTCCTATTTCCGAAACTAAGCGCCAATTTCAACAACCTAGTTTCCTATGTCGAATTCAACAGTCCGCTGACCGGATTTAACTGACTCAACACGGTCTACGCTCTATGAGACGCTCGACAATTCGATACAAACCTCACAACGAAACCGAGTTTGAACAACTCAGTCGGTTTTACACAGTGATCCTAGAACCCCTTTTCCCGTATCCTCTCGCAAAATACATATGTAAAGAAGACGCGTGAAATACGATTATCGAGTCGCGAGTTCAATAAAAGTCATTTACGAATAAGTTCTAGAACGATAACAACACCGAGAATCTAACAATCATAACATCAAAACACTTCAATCAACGAGCTAAGGATTCGATTTCATAGACTATCACATAACTCAACTATCGGGCTATTAGCTACTCATTCTAACAACAAAAACAACAAGAAATCAACAATAAATATAACAAAAACAAAGATTGAAAGCAAGAACAAGAAAGGAAAACGAATTACCAAATATATTATGTCGTGAGAAAATCGATCCACGAACGAAAACCCGTCAATAGCAACGCGTCAAGCTATCTTCGAGATCCTCCGGATTACAACAATCTACAACTAATCTAAGCTAAACTATGTACAAAATTGATCTAAGCTAAGAAAACGCGAGAAAAAAGCGAAGAAAAAGCGAGTTGGGGAAGAGAAAGTTGTGATCTAGATCCAAAATGGGGGTATTTATAGTGTTTTATATGTTCTGACGCTAGGCGTGCACCTAGGAAAGTGTAGGCGCACGCCTAGGATGCTGAAAACACGGATCAAACTTTGGCGATTTTTTTCCCCGTGGGCGTGCGCTGGCATTTCTCAGGCGCGCGCCTGGCTGATACACCTCCAGTAAATCAGCCGTAACTTTGTGTGTAGACCTCCAAATAGAGTGATTCAAAATCCGTTGGAAAGATAATGAAATTGTCTACAACTTTCATGAAGATGTCCAGCCCAGAAAATGCCTCCAAGGTGGATCAAAATGCAGATCAATGGAAGGTATGGTTGTAGTACCACCGCGTTTTGATCCGTTTGAACGTTTAAGCTTGGGCTGCGTTCCAATCCTCGTATCTCACATTCCGAACATCTCTAACACCTAAGTCCTGTACAAAATCACAACAAATACCACACATAATCCCTACAGGACACTAGGGTGACCGAGAGTATAGTAAATTACACACCGAAAAGACCGAGAATCCCGGACTTTACGTCCTAGGTCCCGAAATGATAACCAAGGTGTAAATACATCAAAATACAACCAAATGTCTCATAAACATATAAAACGAGGTATAAGCGGGTATAATTACATAGAAAATGATAGCCAATTTGACTCTCATCAACTACCCCTACTTAGCTTTTGCTCTTTCTCGAGCAAAAATGAAACGATTCAAAAATAAAGACGGGGTCAACATTGCAATCATACATCTAGTCTATAAGAATTGAAATGGTAAAACACAAGTAATTGATATAAATGCATAAGATTTAAGTTCTACCTTATATTGAGAAAAGAATGTGTGTGTGTGCAAAGCTTCTTCAACATTTATCTCCAATGACCGGTTGAGATTATAGACGTATAATTTACCGAGGTTACACCATAGGCTTATACGTCGTAAACATCTCCACTAATCGAGGTCAATCAAAGTCTAGTAGGGTTAGGCAGGACTTGAAGGGTTATAACGTTAGGCTAGGGTTGGGGCTAACGAAAGGGATATTTACGATAAAATAGAAAGTAGAAAGTGCAAGTGAGCTTAATCAAACATCAAACACTAAAACCGAAGCTCTTCCTTCAGTAGCAACGGAAGACTCAACTCCTCATAAGAATGCTCGTTCGAATAGTACAAACCATCAAACAATTTCAACCTATAATTCATCCAACCTTCCACCTCTCCACATCATTCCACAAGCTGGAGACATACGTCGTATCCAAGTCTAGTTCATACCTAAGCTCGTCAACCAGAACAAACCACTTCAGAACACAACAACATCTCCTTCTCCGTACTAGATTAGAAGAAGTACCCTTCACCAACATCAACACAACAAAAATCAAACCCCAAAAATTGGCATTCCAAGAACTCTTATATAAATATATACAACTTTTTTTCTTTTCTGTTTTCTTTTCTCATTTTTTTTTTCAAAACCACAAAAACGATCAAAGGCCGAAAAGCCATAATATTCCACCTCCTCCGGGATATACTCATTTTTACCAACACCACTCGAGAGATACATTTCATAATCACCCCACACCATATCAGAAAATGTGAAAACAATAAGCTCAATCTTGCAAGGTGGTCAAGGAAATGTAGACCGTAATAAAAGCTAAGGGCATTGGTAATTATGAGTTAGTAGCACAAAAGGTTAGTTCGGGTGGCGGTCTAACCACCCTACAAAGGCTTAGAGGGGGAACTGAGGATATACATATAAGGGATGGAATTTGGCTCTGATCGGGTCAAAGAAATGCCATAACCGTCATCCCGTACCTAACCAAGACCGACCTTTCTATTTCGCCTCGAAGTTACTAATATAAGTTCTAGGTAACCGGGTCATTAATAGCTACCATAATCGTTCACTAGTCAAGGTGATTCGTGAAGTCGAAGCTAACGTGATAGAACTATTCCATTCTCAATACAAGATCCCAACTCAAATGAAATGCATCTATACAATAACTAGATGTTTAATCAAAGCAATACTATAGGCTCAATGTAACAAAATCAATGTCAAAGCCATCAAAATTCTCAGAATCTGACTCATTTAAACTAAAGGGATAACAATCGCTAAGTATAACTCGTTCGACATGAATACGGGACATTTAAGCTAAACTAACCACCCCTACTTTAAAAGCGAAACACGAAGGATAAGGGTAGAAAAGTTAGCTTACAACCGGAAAATGGTGTGAGTGCGATCACGTGGCATCCGTAGAAGTCCTCCCAGGGTACCGTGCTAATATCAACGAAACAACAACTATCACGAGACACACAGTATGGAGATATCAAAAATGAAAAATAGACGGATCACCATGATTCATCAAAAACTAAAAACACCACACTAACCCCAATAATACACACTACTTTCGGTTATATCACAACAAAATTTACCCGTATACACACTAAAGAAACACGGTGAAACACGAGGGAAAGAAAAAGCAATAAAAACACATTACGAGTTTGAAGTCCTCACTCGACTTTCTACCCCAACTATGTCAAGGATAGCTATACCAAAGGAGAGCAAACCGTTGCTTCTCCCTACCAAAATCATAGGAATTGAGCACCCTTGAAAGTGAAATACATAAAACATGGGGCTCAATCCCACCACCAAGATTATTCGATGAGTCCATTGCACGTAACAACGAACTCACTTTCCCGAACTAAAACATATCCCAACTAACAACGACTCTAACACCAAGTATGCACATTTAGGCTCAACATCAACAACAAACTCAATAGGGTACACCACCGAAGATATAACAATAGGGCTAAATGAAGACGGAACAGGTGACTCAATAGATACAAGAGTCATACCATCCTCGTAGTGTTCCTCCGGGGTGATTTCAATCATACTTTCTTGCTCTCTCCTCTCAAACTCTTCAAACAGTAGTTGCACTTTAAGCTCTAAGTTTCGTATGGCTGTTTGCATTGCAGTCTGGCCATCTCGAAGCTCATTATGGTGCTCTTGGACCACTTTACTCAACTCTTCAACAGTTTGCTCAAGTGCCATCCGTTGCTCCGTTGATGTCTCTGATTCCGGAGGTGGAGAAGTATCGAGTTGTTGATCAAAGTAACTCAGGGCATTATCCCACTCATTCTCATAAGATGCGGCGTATGGGTTGAACTGATAAAATGGTTGTGTTTGGTAACCCATAGCACCGTAATTGTAATATCCGAATGGGTAAGGATAGGAGCCGTAATTGTAGTATGGATTCATTATCTGCAAACAGGGAAACAACACGAACACAATCACGGTAACTTGTCACAACCACTACCGAAGTAAATGGTGTGACACTTCAACAACAACAAAATAAAACAAACTATACATAAATAAATATAAAAAAAGAAAAACGACCTAATCCTAAGAACTTAACTAACTTACAAGATATCAACCCGATTCCCCGGCAACGGCGCCAGAAAACTTGATCGGCCTTTTCTAAGTGTCCAATCTCACCGGCAGTGTACCGGGTCAACTGTAGCCTAGAATTGGTGAGTCAAGGTCGTATCCCACAGGGAATCTGGTCGAGTACCAAAGTCGGTCTCGCCCCTAGTTCGAGCCAACACAACTATTGAGCGTGGTGATTTGTCAGATCACCGGTTCTACAAACTAAATATACACAAAATAAAAGAGTTTAAAACTATATAAAAGAGATAGCCGAGCTATGATCCAATCTACTACTATCTAACCCTAACTCGTAACCAGAAGTGATTTCGATATACTCTAATGTTCTTGACATTGTTAAAGGATGTCGTCTCCTATTTCCGAAACTAAGCGCCAATTTCAACAACCTAGTTTCCTATGTCGAATTCAACAGTCCGCTGACCGGATTTAACTGACTCAACACGGTCTACGCTCTATGAGGCGCTCGACAATTCGATACAAACCTCACAACGAAACCGAGTCCGAACAACTCGGTCGGTTTACACACGATGATCCTAGAACCCTTTTTCCCGTATCCTCTCGCAAAATACATATGTAAAGAAGACGCGTGAAATACGATTATCGAGTCGTGAGTTCAATAAAAGTCATTTACGAATAAGTTCTAGAACGATAACAACACCGAGAATCTAACAATCATAACATCAAAACACTTCAATCAACGAGCTAAGGATTCGATTTCATAGACTATCACATAACTCAACTATCGGGCTATTAGCTACTCATTCTAACAACAAAAACAACAAGAAATCAACAATAAATATAACAAAAACAAAGATTGAAAGCAAGAACAAGAAAGGAAAACGAATTACCAAATATATTATGTCGTAGAAAATCGATCCACCGAACGAAAACCCGTCAATAACGCGTCAAGCTATCTTCGAGATCCTCCGGATTACAACAATCTACAACTAATCTAAGCTAAACTATGTACAAAATTGATCTAAGCTAAGAAAAACGCAGAAAAACTGAAGAAAAACGAGTTGGGGAAGAGAAAGTTGTGATCTAGATCCAAAATGGGGGTATTTATAGTGTTTTATATGTTCTGGACGCTAGGCGTGCACCTAGGAAAGTGTAGGTGCACGCCTAGGATGCTGAAAACACGGACTGAAACTTTGGCAGATTTTTCCCCCGTAGGCGTGCGCCTAGCATTTCTCAGGCGCGCGCCTGGCTGATACACCTCCAGTAAATCAGCCGTAACTTTGTGTGTAGACCTCCAAATAGAGTGATTCAAAATCCGTTGGAAAGATAATGAAATTGTCTACAACTTTCATGAAGATGTCCAGCCCAGAAAATGCCTCCAAGGTGGATCAAAATGCAGATCAATGGAAGGTATGGTTGTAGTACCACCGCGTTTTGATCCGTTTGAACGTTTAAGCTTCGGGCACACGTTCCAATCCTCGTATCTCACATTCCGAACATCTCTAACACCTAAGTCCTGTACAAAATCACAACAAATACCACACATAATCCCTACAGGACACTAGGGTGACCGAGAGTATAGTAAATTACACCGAAAAAGACCGAGAATCCCGGACTTTACGTCCTAGGTCCCGAAATGATAACCAAGGTGTAAATACATCAAAATACAACCAAATGTCTCAGAAAACATATAAAACGAGGTATAAACGGGGTATAATTACATAGAAAATGATAGCCAATTTGACTCTCATCACTCACAGGTAGTTGAAGAATACGTGAGCAATAAAGCGAAGGCTCGCAAACCAAAAGCTCGAAAATCAAAGGAAAATGTCAAGAATCGTTGGGATTGGTGGCATTCGTCTAACCTATGTTGGAGACCGGTATTAATAAAAAAGACGGATGCGGTGCGCGAGGATGACCCACCAACCGTGCATTAAAGAAATATGCCATGCATAGTCTAGATATAGACTATAAATTTAGCAACATTTGGGTACTATCTTTCTTTTTACTTCTTAAGCATTATCTTTTGGTTGGCTTTTGTGCTTGAAATTGCATGCTTATGTGAGTAATTGTTAGTGGTATCTCTCACGATAATCTGTATAATTTCCATCGCTTCTACCGTATAATCTCGTCGAGCAAACGACGTTAAACAAAAGCGCTACCGGGAGGCAGCCCGTAAAAGTTAAGTATAATATTTTTGCTTTTTTTGTGCGGCCCGGTGAGGCCAATGATTCTTTTGTGTCTACACTTTGGTTGATACTTTGATAGTACTTGGGATTGCTTTTCATTTCATTTCTTGTCTTTCATGTTCATGCCCACCCACCTCCCTTTTATAGCATCCCGGTACTTGGTTTGACTAGTTTTGATTCCCTTTTGTTTCCCTAACTACTTTCTTACCACTCACTTTACATTGAGGACAATGCAAATGCGTAAGTGGGGAGTGGGAACGTAGTTAGTCCAACAAAAGGTAATGTCATTAAATGTTTGAGAAACACTTATTTTTGTGAATTTTTGAACATTTTAAAGCACAACAAATCACCTTTTGTGAGAAGATTTGGTTTTGTAATTGATAGAGTGAATACCTCAATGAAATGAGTAACCTTGGTGACATGTAAGTGCATTTTAACCGTGAATATTTGTTTGTAGTGTGAATTCTTTGAGTACGTATATTCCGATCTTTTGTTAACATGCAAACTTTTGTGCAATCATGTAAGCATGCTTCCATTGCAACTAGAACTTAGACTTGATATCCTTTCGAGGCGAAATAGAAAGGTGTTTGGAGTCGGAGTTAGGGATGACGGTTATGGCATTTCTTTGACTCAACCATAGCCAAATGGCCTTCCCGAACGTATTTTCCACCTGTCCCCATCTCAGCCTTTGTAGAGTGGTGAGACCCCACTCGAAACTAGCCATTCGTGATTAGCCTCATTATATCCGACCCTTAGCCTAATTTTGGTCTACATTCCCTTGATGTCCCGCAAGTTTAGCAAGTTTCTAAGTATTGTTGTGGTGACGACATTGGAAGTTGTGTTAAGAGTTGGATGACATTATTGGCACAAAGTTGAGATGATATCTATCAAGTTCGGAGTCCATTGGTGTTAAATAAAAAAAATTCAAAATCCAAAAAAAGTTCAAAAATAATCAATTGAAGTTTAATAAAGTTGTATATAAAGATTCAATAAATGGTGAGCATTGGAAAGCAATTTTGGAGGACAAGTTCAACAAGTCCAAGTAATGTAAGTTTGGGTGATAAATCAATTGAAGTGGTACTTTATCTCTTATGTTTATTGTTGATGAGACGTCTTTGACAATTGAGAGAGAGAGTTGGAGTTGCCAATTCATAATCATTGGAATTGAAGGTGTTGATTCTTGCTATCTTGCATGTGTTCTTTTGATATATCCTTTTATCCCTTCGATTAGCCAATACCTAAGCCTAACGTTACAAGCTTTCAAGTCCTACCCGACCTATCTCCTTGACTCCGAATGCCTCGATTAGTGGAGATTGGTATCATTCTTAAGCCTATGGATTGCACCTAATAAGTCTTGCATGCATGATTTCATAATTGATTATTAGGTAATAAGTTTGAGGAATATTCACACACACACTCCACTACTTTCTTAGAGTACGGTTAACATGTGATTATACGTACGATTGGTTGCATCATCTAGTTGAGCTCTCACTTCTTGACGTCGTATGACCCTATCTCTTGGCTTGAGTTGTTTTGTCGCTTTATTTGCTCGAGGACGAGCAAAAGCTAAGTGAGGAGTTGTGATGTGAGTCAACTAGTTGATGCATTTCACGATGTTTTATCCCCATTTCTCATGTATTTATTGATGTTCTCGTATCAATTTGAGTAATTATTTGCTTAGTTTCACCCAAATGTGTAGATAGTAATTATTATATAAAATATCGTATTTTGATAGTTTTGTACCGGTTATAGTAACCGGAGCGTCGTGTCGGGTTTACGCTTGGTATTGTTGGTGTTGTATTGTAGGATTATAGGTTAACCAAGACCCCGAGTGACGCCACGTGTTGAGCTAAACACGTCTTTTGATGGCTAGGAGAGTGTGCCGGGAGCTATCAAATTCAACGGATCAATTGTCCAAGGTGTTTCTACTGTAGCCTATCTTCAACGGACATTTGACCCAGCTTAGAGGAATTTTCAGGAGAATACTTCTGAATTATAGTTGTATATGAAGAAACGAGCTTTTCAACGCAATTTGAATCACATCAATCGGAGCTCTACAACTCAAGTTATGGCAAGTTTTATGAGCTGCTGGGAATTGGCGCACGCCAACTTATTGTGACGCGCGCCAAACGTCACTATAGCTATTCAGAGAGTTTCAGGCTTTTTCGTGACGCACGCCAATGCGTCAGGAAAAGCAGAATTCAGCATATAAACCTAATTTTGGATCGAATTTATCAATTATTCAACCCCCAACATCATCTTCTCCATTCTCCCCTCTCCCTTGAAGGCACCCCACGCCCCAAGGGGTTCTTCTAGCCGAATCCCACCATAGATTAGCATCTAATTCATCTTGTAAACATCAAGAATTCCTAGTTTAATCCCTAGAATCATCTCGGTGGAAGCAAGTTGTCATATTTTTGTTGTATAACTCCATTGAAGCTTCTTGTAATTGAATGAAGGTTTCTCTTCCTGAAGTTAATGGCTTTTGGTTGGTATAATTCTTATACTTTACTTTGAATTAATTGTTCTTATGATTTTGAATGCTTACATTGACATGTTTGAATTTTCAATCATGAGTGGCTAGGTTAAACTAGCCAAGATATTGTGTTTGTGATAGTTATTAATCTCTATTAGGTTGATTGGGAATGTTAGTTCATTTATTTCATAGCTTCATGTGTTGTTGTTATCTTTTCCTATTTTCATTGAATTGCTTGTTGCTGTTGGATTGATCACCTAGCACTAGCACACACACACTTAGTTGAGACCGAAAGGAGATGCTTGGTGTGGGAGAAGGGATAGGAAAACCGGAAGGTAAAATCGACCTTAATTGGCATTCGATTTCTTATCTGGGGAGTATTGACATTGTCATTGCATTCAAGATCTTAATCATGTTGAATCGTTAGGTCTAGGGTTCTTAGATCAAGGAGGAGACATAGAGTAGTTTCATACACTCGTATGAGGGGAAACTACTAGCTTAGGAGTGCACCGGTAACACACACTTGAACACTAATGGAAGGTTGGCAGGTAGTTCATTCCCATGATACTAGTAGAGATATACTTGATCATTGCATTATCTTGGCTAGGTCTTTTATATTTTATCACCCTTTTTAGTAGTAGTTTTTAGATACATTCACCTTCTTGAATTATTGCGACTTAGATCAAGATAATAATAGCTTTTCGGTGTTCAACCTCACAATCCTCGTGGATACGACCTTGACTCACCTTACTAGGCTACAATTGACTGCCGGTTAGATTGGACACCTAGAAAGTACCGATCACTGTACTAACAGCCTCTGCCCAAAATCTCCTTGCTAGACCAGAATTAGAGGGCATGCACCTTGCCTTCTCCAGAAGAGTTTGATTCATTTTTCTGCCACACCATTCTGCTGTGGAGTGTCTCTGACAGTACGGTGCCTTGAAATGTGTTCATTCTTGCGGAATTCATCAAACTCAGTCCAACAGAATTCTAGTCCATTATCAGTTCTAAGTCTCTTGATCTTCTTCTATGTCTGATTCTCAACCAAAGCCTTCCACTGCTTGAAGTGCTTGAATGCTTCACTCTTGTGCTTCATCATGACTACCCAAACCATCCTTGAATAATCATCTATAAAGGACACAAAATACCTGTGACCACCCAATGACTCCACCCTTGAAGATCCCCAACAATCAGAATGGACATAATCAAGTGTCCCTTTTGTGATGAGAATTACTTTTGGGAACTTGCTTCTATGTAGCTTCCCAAACACACAGTGCTCACAAAAATCCAGCTCCTTGACCTTATGTCCCCCAAGTAGATCAGACTTAGACAGAATTTGCATCCCTCTTTCAGCCATATGACCAATCTCATATGCCACAACTTAATCAATTGTGTGACTGGTGAACCTCTGATGATGCAATATCGCTAGTGAACTCGATCTGATAGACCACTTGTAGTATGTACAATGTCCCCTGCCTGATACCCTTTAGAATCACACTTGAACCCTTATAGACATTCACCACTCCACATTCACCCCTGAACTTGATGAAGGATGCAGGTTCTTAGATCTAAACGAATAAGATCTACGCGCAGCGGATGGATCACGATTTATATATCAAAACACATAATTAAAGGACTTAAACTATTACAAGGGGTTAAGATCATGTTACCAATATAGGAAGAAGAAGCCTTGATCTTCCGATGTGTTCTCAAACGGCGGTTGGTGGACACCCTTCTTGATACACGAGCCTCCTTGATATGCATCCGAAAAAATCCGAAGATTTTTCCAACTCAACCCCCCAAGAATAGAGGCCGAAATTTTTCGGCCAATTTCTCGGTGAATAGTGACGTGAATAGTACCTTTTTTAGACTTGGGAGAACTCTCTTTATATAGGAGAGTAATCAATGTCCTCCAAGGATTAAATAATTAAGAGATAATTATTCCATTAATCCTTTATTCCAAATAAAAGATAAATAAAATGATTATCCCAAACAAATTAGGATAAATCATATTATTATCCAATATTCCATGAATTATCATTTAACAAATAAAAGATAAATCACATGTCAAATAATTATCCAAGAAAACTAATTTCTCTCTAATTAAATGACATATATGGCGCCACCATTAAGGGTCAAAAAGCCCACATAAAATGTCTTTTATGTGTATTATATTATTTAGCCCAACTAAATAATATCCATGCATATCAATTAATTAGCCCAAACAATTAATTATCACTGAGGCCCAAGTAACAAGATTACTAGTCCGAATTACGTAAGTTTACATCGGGGACCATGGACCTATAACCAGTGAGCTCCAATAATTAATTATTCATCGAATGTAAAGTACATTAATTATTAATTCCGGGATTACGCCACCATAAACCCGAAATCAACTCTACCGATTATAGATGTATACTTATACTCAACCCATAGAGCTTAATAAGCGTCCATTGATATAATCACTACATACGGATTAACCCTCCATAGATCGTCCATTCTCGAGTGGGAAGTCTCCGTGAACCCGACTCGTAATATCTTATCCTTATTTACCATTAACCCCTAATGATCAATTAGTACACATATCCGACTAGTAGCTAATTAGTCAAATGTGAACTCCGGGATCGATCACTTTCTTAGGGCTAACAAACAAGGGATCGTCTCTCTACTTCCCGCAGGAAGGAATGGATTCCATGTCTGTGAAAATCGTAACTACTCACTCATCCGGAGATAGTGCCAATGAGAAGTGGCTTGGAACACATTATTTAAGTGAACCGTAACTAACACATCAAACACTACCCGGGACAAGCGGCATCCTGTGATCACCTCAGGGATTAAGGTTGATCCATATATGATCATCTAATGATTTAATAAGATTCCTCGATTACGGAATTACACCGAGAAATTCAGATTAAATCGGTCCAAATCTATATGAATGCCATCATATATAAATGCCCCACGTAGGTACCCTCTACCGACAAATCGGATAAGACTATCACACCCTAAGGTGTTCTCAGGCGCATTATTGGTGTTTTAATCAAGAGACCCTAAACTCGATTAAGTTCACCACGGACTATCAGCTTTAAGTATATCACCACTAACTCAATCCTCACGTAATCCATACACCGAAGTTAAGTGGTTACATACTGAATATACTTAGGGTTTGCAAAGATGTATTACTTTACAAGCACAAAGCAAGTAATAAGGTGAGATAAATTCTGTCATTCATTATTAAAAACAATTACACAAATTGTCTTTCGGGCACTACACCTAACACTTGAACCCTTTGCTGTCTAGTAGACTAAACGATATCAAATTCTTGGTCATTTATGGAACATGCCTAACCTCTTTCAGTGTGCAGAATTTACCATCATGTGTCCTAAGTTGGATTGATCCAATCCCAACTATTTTGCAGACCTTGCTGTTAGCCATTGCAATATGGCCTCCATCAACCTGTTGATAAGTTGAAAAACCACTCCCTGTTTGGACACACATGATAAGATGCCCCAGTGTCCAGTATCCACATATCTTTGTGCCCTACTGACTCTGAAACTGCTAAGGTCAGATCTTCTTCAGAGTTGGTGTCTTGTTCTGCCAAAGCAGTTGTATCCTGCTGAGTACCCTGCTCTTTCTTCCTTTTTGGACATTCACTTTTCCAATGTCCCTGCTCCTTGCAGTAATTACAGATATCTTTAGCTTTAGGACCCTTGGAATTCTTCTTGAATTTCTTCTTTCTAGAATTTCCTGGCCCCCTGCTGACTCCACTGGCCACCAATCCAGTAGTCTGACTATCTGTTCCAGAACCAGATACCTTATGGCGTAACTCTCGAGCATGGAGTGATGACCTTACATCCTCCAATGATACTGAGTCCTTCCCAACAATAAAGGATTGCACAAAGTTCTCATATGATGCAGGCAATGATATAAGTAGAATCAATGCAGCATCCTCATCTTCAATCTTCATAACAATATTCCTTAAATCAAGCAATATTGTGTTCAGCTAGTCTATATGATCCCTCAGCTGAGTACCGTCATGCATTATTAAACTGAACAGACGTTGTTTTATCAACAACTTGTTGGTTAGAGACTTAGTCATATATAGACTCTCAAGTTTGGACCACAACTTCTCAGCAGTGTCCTCTTCAGCAACCTCTATGATAATATCATCTGACAAGCACAACATAATTGTTGAATGTGCTTTCTCCGATTGGCTCTTGATAGCAAAATAACTAACTGCTAACTTTAACCGACAGAGTATCGAATCAACAGTAGTATAGTGATAGCAAGGTCGAATCCACAGGGAACAACGTTTAAGTACCAAAGTCGACGTAGAACTTGGTTTAGGTCAAGATTGCGGTGGAGAGATATTACACTAAAGTAAAAATTAGCCAACGGTTGTAGTTCTAGTTATTAAAAGGTATAGCCGAATTATGATCCAACGAGTTATTTTTACCCCTAAGGGAAGACTTGACAGGAGCGTGTTTTAACCAACCTACCTTTCCACACGATAATTTTAACGACATCCACGGGTGCCAACTCCTAATTCGGTGTTAAGATCTCAACAACTCTCACTCAACACCCTATGTGAAGTTAATTAATTTTCCTTTAGAAAACCGATTAACCCAACATGATTACGCTCTTAGAGTCGCCGAACAACGATGACAAACCTCAGTATTGGAAACGGTCCTAACAACTAGGCCGAATCTACGCAACGATCCCAAAACCCTTTTCCCACATCTCACCGCAAAATACATTTATAGGTTCGATATGTGTGACAATAAACTAAATGATCGGTTTAATTCAAAGACGTTCAGATTAAGTTTTAGGGCGTGGATTACTCATTAAAACATTATTTTACGCGCTACACAACTCCCGTTTAATCCCTTGGGCGCTTTTACTCGTTTTACATAATTCGACTATACGTACGTTTAGCTATTCATTTTGGCGATAATAACGGAATGATTAACGGAAATTATATTAACGACGAAAAAGTAAAAGCGAATTCATTTTTTTATAAGTACATATATATATTTATATATATAGATATATAGTTATATAGCTAATAATATATATAAGTGCATAAAAGTAAATATACTATATATATATATAAGTGCGTAAAAGTAAATACGTAAGTAAATGCGTAAAAGTATATATATATATATAAGTGCGTAAATAAAATGCGTAAGTAAAATGCGTAAAAGTAAATAAAAAATCAAAACAACGAACTATTGATAATTATACTATTACAACGGTATTTTAACATATATATATATATATATATATATATACGGCCCGAATAAGATAAAAAGAAGAGGGAAGAAAACGGAAATAGATCTATATATATATAAAATTACCCGATTACAACTGTTGATTCCGAGATCGTAGTCTTCCGGATATTACAACGACTACAGCATCACCGAGCTACCGATAATTTCCCGAGCATTACAACGATACTACTACTGCTAAATTATTTCCGGCATAATGCCGTTACTAAAACTAAAAAAAACGAGAGAGATAGATATATATATATACACCGAAGATATGTATATATATGGGGTGCAATTTCTTTGCAAATGCTCTCGGTATATATAGGCAAAGATAAAGGGCGGATCGATCCGGATTGGTGCCGGATCGATCCGAACTCATCATCATTACTAATCATTACATCCTAACTGATCACATGCAATGGAGAATTTATATATAATTATATATTAAACTTCTAAAATTCATATCTCGAGTTGTAGGCCTCCAATAATTATGATTCAAACGTCAAAATTAAGCTCTCGGAAAATTCTTCAACTTTCATGAAGGACACTTCTTCAGAAAACGTCGTTTTGATGGGTCATTCCCATTACGTGTCGTTTATGACATTTTCCTTAATACAAATCAATTAGCCACTTGACCACCATTTGAGTTGTAGAAGTCCGTTTGACTTGATTCAAAATCCATTGGAAAGCTTTCTTGAAGATATACAACTTTCATGAAGGATTCTTTTTCAAAAACGCGCCGTTTTGATGAGCCATTCATATGTCGTGTCGTTTTGGATTTTTTACTATTACGAATCGATTAGCCACTTGGTCATAACTTGAGTTGTAGACCTCCAATTAACATGATTCAAAATGCGTTGGAAAGCTCTATCAAAGATCTACAACTTTCATTAAGGCCACCTCTTCAGAAAATGCCGTTTTAATGGGCCATTGGTTCGTCGAAGATATAAATCGTTAGTGACACTACGAACCACTGATCCACTTGACCTTTTAAGCTTGTGGCACACTCTTATATCCCCATAAACACCTCTTTTAGGCCTCAAAACGTGTCGTTACTCGGGATTTTGGTTAACCTATAATTCTGCAATAAACCACCAAAATACCAAACGTAAATCCGACACGACACACCGGTTACTAAACCGGTACAAAAACTATAAAAACACGCTAAAAATACGATATTTTATATAATAACTACTACTAACATATTTAGATGAAACATAGGAATTAATGACTCGAACTGATATAAAAATACTCGAAATGATATCAGAAACGGGTTGAAAAGTTATAAAAATAACGGTGAATTTTTCCGTTATCACAACCCCCCACTTAGCTTTTGGTCGTCCTCGAACAAAATAAGCGATAAAATAAAATGAATGAGGAAAAATTCATGAAGATAAGATATGAATGACAATCAGATGATGCAACCATTCGAATCAAAACCACACGTTAACCGCAATATAAATGTATAACAGAGTGAGTGTGTGACAAGCCTTTTCAATTTCCACTATCCTCTCTTGAATAAATCAAGCAAACGCACTAGTATCCATTCAGACAATCCTAACAACTTTCCTACGATATAGCGAATGAGCCCACACAAAGTCCTCCCGTGTACTTATTAGGATAATCCCTAAAGCATATCATTTAGTTTATACTGGGGATAGTCAGAAGATAACTAAGTTTTCAACCAACTTTTTCTTTTCTTTTCTATTTTTTTTCTTTTTTCTTTTCATAGAATACTAACATATCCGAACTCATTGCCAAAATCGACTATCTTGCAAGCGTCATGAGGTGAGATCGAATACATTAATACCTATCTAACTCTTTTTTTTTCACATGTATAGTATATGCCCTCATTCCTAGCAATAGGATGTTTCGTGATAACACCCTAGCTAGACTACAATCATCGTGCAATCGGGAGCTTTTAAACCTCATAGTGATATAGGACGTTTCGTGATAACGCCCTACCGCACTCAAATCATTGGTAGCTACAACCGACATATATATAGTTTATCTTATTTTGACATTCTTTCTATCACATTCAAACCTTCAGATATTCACAGTACATGTTCAGAAGTTAGGTACTAAGTTACTGCTATTTCTAGGATAAACCACTAGAATACTGAATGGGTACAGTTTAAAATTTTTCGCTTCAATATCAAAGGCTTACGTGAAGGAATTCATGTTACACAAATAAATTTGGGGTTAAAATGCACTTACTGTTCAAATTAGTTATACATATCAAATTGATCATTACATCTTTAAATCCATGAAATATATACCTTATACAAATTATTTTAATCAACTAAATAATGTTTGAAAAAGATCAAAAACTAAGGGTTTAAACACTTACTGCCATTTCTAGACCAACCACGACTCTACCCCCCACTTACGATTTTGCATTATTCTCAGAGTGTAAATGAGATAGAGAGGAAGACTTAGCTTATAAACCTGGCAGAAAGATGCTATCAAATCCCGTAACAGCCATGAGAAAGCACATCCCGAATCCCTATACAAAAACAACCAAAACAAAGCAAACACGGGACATGGTCCTCGTGCCAAAGTATGCAATAGAGATATGGGAATAATAAGATAATGGCACTGTCACGTCAGAAAATTCGATAGGCTATATAATAGCTTTAGATGGAAAAATCACCCACACGGGTAGAGCACAAAACATCTAAGCATATACGTATCACATGAGCATATATCATAGTCAAGACATCAATTCATAGATTCATTTTTATTACACACAGTTTTATTAAGGCGGAATACTCACCATTATACTACAACAACAAGAAATTTGAAACAGACTAGATCATAAAATGAAATGTGTGAAAGAGTATAGAGTCTTTTATAACCAGATCCTCAAGGGTTTAACAACCTAAGTCCAAGAAATGATGCATTCGAATTTTTTCTTTTTTTCTCCATAGGGATTTTCGGATAACCACCTAATCGTTCCCTTTTAATGACATTCAAACATTCATCCCGAGACTTGGTTGTGCTTTGTGTTCATCTTTCATACATTCTACATTTCATTAAGACTAGGCTTATTCAAATTATCTTTATTATCGGGCCGCCTCCTCGGTAGCGCTTTTGTTTAACGTCGTTTGCTCGACGGAGACTCGAAAGCGATTTATTAAGGCTCGGGATCACCAAATGCACAATCTCAAGAGCCTCATCGAATGGTAACTTCTTATACTTTTTTAGACGAAGGCCGTTCGTGATGAACGCGTTCCATGCTTCGGATGTGTTACCTCGATGGCTCCTGAGTCGAAAACTCGTAATCTCGTATATGGTCCTCGACCACCTTGACTTAAGTTTGCCTTGAAATAAATGGAGGCGAGTATTATAGAAAAGGACCTCATCACCTACGCACCAAAATACGAGGTTTGATCAACTTATCATGAAGCAATTTGGTCTTTTCCTTATATTTCACCGAACAATCGTAAGCTTGAAGCGAAACTCATCTAACTCGTTTAATCGGGCCATCCTTCTTTCACCGATTAATCGTCATCCATATTTAGATTCTTAATCGCCCAATAGGCCTTATGCTCTAACTCTACGGGAGATGGCGGGGCTTTGCCAAAAACAAGCATGTAGGGTGACATACCTATTGGTGTCTTGAACGCAGTTCGGTGTGCCCAAAGCGCATCATCTAACTTCTTTGACCAATCCTTAAGGTTAGAATTTACTGTCTTCTCTAAGATTCTTTTGATTCCCCGATTGGACACCTCTACTACTTGGCCACTAGTCTGAGGATGGTAGGCAGTACCTAACTTATGAGTGACCCCATACTTTATTAAAAGCTTATTGAAATCTCTATTAGCAAAGTGACTTCCATTATCACTGATTATTGCTCGAGGTATTCCATACCGGGATATAATATGTTTCTTAAGAAATTTTATGACTACATGTTTGTCGTTAGTGGGTGAAGCAATTGCCTCAACCCACTTTGAAACGTAATCACAGGCGACAAGAATGTACCGCGATTCCCGAAAGAAGACGGATATGGTCCCATGAAGTCTAATCCCCATATATCAAACACTTCACACACTATTATCGGTTTCTGGGGCATCTCATTTCTCTTGGAAATCCTTCCTGAGCGTTGACAGGCGTCACACATCTTAACATAAGCATATGCATCCTTGAAAATAGTAGGCCAATAGAACCCACTTTGTAACACCTTTAATGTCGTTCTCTCGCCTCGGTAAGTGGCCACCGGCCTCTTTATCATGGCGAGCGAGAGAATACTCACTATCTCACCGTCATCAACACATCTTCTCGTGATTCCATCAAAGACATAGCCTAAAAAGTAAGGGATCTTCCCACACATATCGGTTCACCTCACTATAAAACTTCTTTTCCGGTTTTCATCAAACTCGGGATCTACAAATCCACACTCGTAATAATTAACAAAAGGTGCATACCAAGGGTTCCCATTCTTTCCTCTCTGCGGAAGTTTCCTCTCTTAACCGGGAGCATCGTATCCACTACGAACAACCGCTCATCCCGAAAATGATCATCAATTTCAACCCTAATAGAGTGTTTCTTGTCTCCTGTTCCATCCTAACTGAGGTGGTCGACTACTACGTTCTCACACCCTTTCGATTCTTAATTTCTACGCCGAACTCTTGAAGTAGTAAAATCCATCTTAACAAGCGTGGTTTTGCATCCTTCTTGGCAAATAGATATCTCAACGCAAAGATGGTCGAGTGTGAACTATGACTTTCGATCCAACCAAGTATGACCGAACTTATCGAAAGCAAAAACAACAACTAAAAGTTCCTTTTCGGTTGTGGCATACTTTTGTTGAGCCGAGTTCATGGTATGACTCGCATAGTAGATAGGGCGAAACAACTTGTCAATCTTCCGACCTAGGGCAGCTCTACAAAGATAATCACTCGCATCACACATCACTTGAACCCCTTTAGACCAATCAGGTGCTACTAAGATAGAGCCGAAGTAAGAAGTTTCTTAAGGGTTCGAAAAGCATCTAGGCATGCCGCATCAAAAACACAGGGGCTCCTTTATCAATTGAAGAGTAAGAGGTCTAGCAATGTGGGAAAAACTGGAATGAATCTACGATAAAAACACCGCATGTCCCAAGAATGAACGTAGTCTCTTGATTCGTAGGCATAGGAAGCTTAGAAATTACCTCTATTTTTGCTCTATCGACCTCTATTCCTTTCCCGATACCTTATGTCCTAAAACAATTCCCTCGATTACCATGAAATGACACTTTTCCCAATTTAAAACCAAGTTTGTCTCTTCACAACGCAAAGCACCTTATCAATGTTCGACAAACACTCATCAAAAGTATCACCAAAAACACTAAAGTCATCCATAAAAACTTCCATGAAATGCTCTATCATATCAAGAAAGATGGCCATCATGCATCGTTGGAATGTCGCAGTGCATTACACAACCCAAACGGCATTCTTCTAAATGCAAAGGTGCCATACGGACACGTGAAAGTAGTTTTATCCTGGTCATGTATATCGATGTGAATTTGATAATAGCCACTAAAACCATCCAAAAAGCAGTAAAATGCATGACCACTTAGACGCTCTAGCATTTGATCAAATAGGGAAAATGATCTTTCCTAGTCTTATCATTTAGCATGCGAAAATCAATACAAACCACATGACCAAGAATTAAACGAGTAGGAATAGGCACACCTTTTTCATTAAGCTCAACTGTAATGCCTCCTTTCTTAGGCACGACTTGCGTGGGGCTCACCCATTCACTGTCGGAGATTGCGTAGATTATCCCTAACTCAAGCATCTTTACCACGTCTTTCCTCACCACCTCTTGCATATGTGGGTTTAGTCGTCTCTGAAACGCCTCGACCGCTTGGCATCTTCTTCCGTAATGATCTTGTGCTTGCGGATATCAAGATCGATCCCTTTATGTCAACCATCTTCCATCCGGCGGCCTTTTGTGTTTTTTCGTAACGTGGATCAACTTAGCTTCTTGCAAAACGGTTAGTGCGTATGAAACAATAAGAGGAAGTAATTCATCGAGTTCTAAAAACACATACTTTAAATGCTTAGGAAGTGGCTTCAACTCCAGATCAAGAGGTGGTTCCTCGATTGACGGCTTTGGCAACTTGCCGACCAAACCGAGCTCTAGCTTATTCCAAATTTTGCGTCAACAAAAGGAGTTGCCTCCAAATGATATACCGAACTCTCATTTGTGGATCATCATCCTCTCATGGTGCTTGACTTCATCAAGCATTCTTCCATTGGTTCTTGGTATCCTCGCAGTTAGTGTGCTCCACAATACAAGGATATATAGCATCAACAGAAAAACAATCATTCTTTTCATCATTAGGATGCTTCATCGCCTTATACACATTTATGGCTACACTCTCTTTCCCGACTCGTAGTATAATCTCTCCCCTCTTAACGCCTATCAAGGTCTCTCCTGTGTTCAAGAAAGGCCGACCTAACAAAAGTGGGGTTTTAGAATCCATATCCATATCTAAAACTACGAAGTCAACGGGAAAACAAACTTGTCTACTGCACCAACACATCTTCGCCTACCCCTGAGGTTTCCTAATGCACTATCTCGCCATCTGTAAGGTCATTCTGTTGGCTCTAATGCTCCCAATCCCAATTTCTCATAAACTCCTCTCTGGCATCAGGCTCACGAAGCCCCTAGATCACATAGCACATTTTTAAACACAGCTTTCTCCAATGGTAATTGGGATGGTAAAGCTACCTCATCCTCGTAACTTGGGAGGTATCTTATTCTCAAAGATTGCGTAACATTCCCCACTCAAATGCACCATCTGTTGCATCTTCTCCTTACTCGACAACATTCCTTTTAGAAACTTAAAGTATGGGGGAATGCTCAAAATTGCCTCTAATAGGGAATATTCACCTCTACCTTTCTTAAAAGATTCAGAAATTTTGCTCGACCACAGGTCGATGTGTCTTTCTGGTTCCCTTAGGAGGATAGGGTAAAGTATTAACATCAAAATCGTGGGGAGGAGGAGGAATTCTGTTTTTCTTACCTCTTTCTTTAGGCGGTGAGGCTTCTTCTTCTTTGATGTGCAAGACCACATAGTCTTTCTTCGGTCTTTGCCCTTCCAATGCTTTCTTATTTGCCTCACCAAAGCCTTTTTCGTGGCTTCCAATTCTTTCCTCATTGCTTCCATTCTCTCGCTTGATATTGCCGCCTCTAAATCTTCAATCTCGACTTCACCATACATAGCTCCTTCACAATCAACCGCTTTCTCTTTCTCCTTTTCTCGCCGCCTCTTGACCCACAATTCTTTCTTTTTGTCACTCAAATTCCGACCTCTTTACCACTTCTTCGTGTGAACACACAGATTCACATCCTTTGGGTTCCTTTCAAGTGTTACTCGAGTCCACCACTTAGATTTGTCTTGAGTGTCGGTTATTTGACCTACTTGGGTCTCCAAGTTTCGAATGGCGAATGTGTGACCACTTTTTTGCTCTATAGCATTCTTATTTAACTCGAAACATTCCTGCCTAATTTCTCCAGGAGTATCTCGGTGGCCATCTTTTGAACACCATAATTGTTTGGTTGCTTGATTGCTTTGATTATTCAGTGCGAGATGAGCGCTTGATGTTGATAGGTGCGAATTATTACTTCTCAAAGATGGCTGGCTCACTTGCTGATTCTGATTGTTTTGCTGACCCTGATTCTGATTCCAGCCTTGATTTTGATTCCAATATGAACTCGATTTTGCTGCTGTCCTTGTGACTGAGACTGTGGATTCTGATTATTCTGATAGTAGCCTCGGTTTTGATTCTGGTATGAACTCTGATTCTGGGGATTATGATTCCAAGGTCGGTTGTATGAGCTTTGGTTTTGCCTAAAGTCTTGATTCTGATTATTGTTTCTATTCCAATTCTGATTCTGCCCCTGATTCCAACCTTGTCCAACATAATTCACATCATATTGTTGTGAACCATCATTCATACCATAATCCAATTGTGGCCCTTGATGATTATTAAAGTTTTGATTCCACTGTTGCTGGCCAAACTCTTGCTGATTCATATCCATCTGTCCCATCGCATAGACATTCATTCGCTGTTGGTCATTCTGATTGCCGACTGTTGTTGTACTGGAGTAGGTGTCAACTGTTGTGGATAAGTGGATTTTTTCAATGATGCACATTCTATGGCAGAATGTCCACCTCCACAGAGTTGGCACTGATGTGTCTTCTTTCTTTCTGACTCCATTCGGTCCATCTTTAGTACCATTTCTTGCATCTTGTCATGCATGGCGATTCTCGATCGAGTTCCTCTTTTCAGCGACTTTACACTTTCCATTGGGGCTTTCTTCTTCTTTCGCTCGATCCCCATTGTCCTTCTCCATCCGCCGCATTTTCTATCTGTCTCATTGCTTGTTCCGGTGGTAGATTCATAATATCTCCGCCGCTTAAGATTCAACTTGTTTTGGTCCATCGGCTCTAAGGCCCTGAATAATATAATAACTTGCTCCACCGTAGAAAAACCGTGTGGGGGGCATCTTTTTAGCAACCCCCTAAATCTTTCATAAGTCTCTTTTAGTGTCTCTCCTCGAGACCATCAAACGAAGAGATTTCTTCTTTCGGATCTAAAATCTTTGCCGGAGGAAGTACTTTTTCAGAATACTCGTTACGCCACCCACGTATGTAACGAGTCATTTGGTAAAGAGTCGTACCAATCCTTAGCAGCTCCTCTTAATGCAAACGGAAAAACTATTAATTTTACCGCCTCATCACTCACCCCGTTATATTTCATTGTCCCACAGATCCGGAGAAAGTGATCCGTAAAGTCGCTCGGGTTCTCGATCGACTTCCCATGGAACAAGGCATGTTCCCCTAACATGTTCAAAATATTTTGCTTAATATCCATGTTATGTGCATTAATTGGGGGTACCCTAATTGGGTTGTGTCCTATAACTTCCTGTGGGGTAGTGACGTAATCTCGACAAACCCTCGGTCCATGTGCTTGCTTTGAGCCATCGGTGGCGAGAGGTGGATTATACGGGTTATACGGGTTTTGGAACCCCTGTTGATTTCCTTGCATCTCTAGCATCCAAGTACTCGATTTACCGTTTCTTGGTCTAATTCGGTCTCAAGTCCTGTGTATCCCGAGCAACTTGTCCTACTCTGTATTGTCCAATCCACGGCCTCTGATTAAACTGCGGATCCCAACCGACGTAGCCTGTGTTGTCTTCTCTCGGTGGTTCATGACGAGGGGTCCTCGTGGGAGTTTGCAAAGTGCATGTTGCATTACCACCAATAATGGTTGAGGTTTGCCCCTGAAGAGTCTGTTCATCAATGGGGTCTTTACCGCTTCGCCTAGTTATTATATCATCCATTTCTGTAGAGGAATTAGAGAGTGATCTTTCTAATGTCTCTCTTTCTTCAAACAGAGGTTCGGACTAGCGACTAGGATTTCTCCTCAAGCGCTGATCGTTTCTATGACGTATGTAAGCTTCGATTTCTTCGATGGGTTCGATGAGAGGTTCTTTAGAACTTCGAGTCATAAACCAAGATTTAACACCAACACCTAAATCATGAGGTTTCGGATTTTTTTTTCCTTATGCTTCAAGCAGAGTGGAATTCACCGAGAATCCATCACCCAACCTCGATGATTGAAACGTGTTCCTCGATTTTTTTCTTTTTAAGAAACGAAAAAGGATATGGAAACAGTAGAATAAAACCTATCTACGAAAAACTTGATAACAAAACTAAAATAAAACGACCTAAGCTCAGGCTTTCGGTCAACTTACAAGATATCAAACGTAGTATTCCCGGCAACGGCGCCAAAAATTCTTGATAGCAAAATAACTAATCGCTAACTTTAACCGGCGTAGTATCGAATCAACAGTAGTATAGTGATAGCAAGGTCGAATCCACAGGAACAACGCTTAAGTACCAAAGTCGACGTAGAACTTGGTTTAGGTCAAGATTGCGGTGGAGAGATATTACACTAGTGCAGTAAAGTAAAAATTAGCCAACGGTTGTAGTTCTAGTTATTAAAAGGTATAGCCGAATTATGATCCAACGAGTTATTTTTACCCCTAAGGAAGACTTGACAGGAGCGTGTTTTAACCAACCTACCTTTCCACAAGAATTTTAACGACATCCACGGGTGCCAACTCCTAATTCGGTGTTAAGATTTGAACAACTCTCACTAACACCCTATGTGAAGTTAATTAATTTTCCTTTAGAAACCGATTAACCCAACATGATTACGCTCTTAGAGTCGCTCGAACAACGATGACAAACCTCAGTATTGGAAACGGTCCTAACAACTAGGCCGAATCTATGCAACGATCCTAAAACCCTTTTCCCACATCTCACCGCAAAAATACATTTATAGGTTCGATATGTGTGACAAGAAACTAAATGATCGCTTTAATTCAAAGACGTTCGATTAAGTTTTAGGACGTGGATTACTCATTAAAACATTATTTTACGCGCTACACAACTCCCGCTTAATCCCTTAGGGCGTTTTACTGTTTTACATAATTCGACTATACGACGCTTAGCTATTCATTTTGGCGATAATAACGGAATGATTAACGGAAATTATATTAACGATTTAAAAGTAAAAGCGAATTCATTTTTTATAAGTACATATATATATTTATATATATAGATATATAGTTATATAGCTAATAATATATATAAGTGCATAAAAGTAAATATACTATATATATATATATAAGTGCGTAAAAGTAAATACGTAAGTAAATGCGTAAAAGTATATATATATATATATATATATAAGTAATAAATAAAATGCGTAAGTAAAATGCGTAAAAGTAAATAAAAATCAAAACAACGAACTATTGATAATTATACTATTACAACGGTATTTTAACATATATATATATATATATATATATATATATATATATATATACGCCCGAATAAGATAAAAAGAAGAGGGAAGAAAACGGAAATAGATCTATATATATATATAAAATTACCCGATTACAATCATTGATTCCGAGATCGTAGTCTTGAGATATTACAACGACTACAAAGATCACCGAGCTACCGATAATTTCCGAGCATTACAACGATACTACTACTGCTAAATTATTTCCGGCATAATGCCGTTACTAAAACTAAAAAAAAACGAGAGAGATAGATATATATATATACACCGAAGATATGTATATATATGGGGTGCACAGCTGCGGCAAATGCTCTCAGTATATATAGGCAAAGATAAGGGGGCCGGATCGATCCGGACCAATCCGGATCGATCCGAACTCATCATCATTACTAATCATTACATCCTAACTGATCACATGCAGCGGAGAATTTATATATAATTATATATTAAACTTCTAAAATTCATATCTCGAGTTGTAGGCCTCCAATAATTATGATTCAAACGTCAAAATTAAGCTCTCGGAAAATTCTTCAACTTTCATGCAGGACACTTCTTCAGAAAACGCCGTTTTGATGGGCCATTCCCATTACGTGTCGCTTATGACATTTTCCTTAATACAAATCAATTAGCCACTTGACCACCATTTGAGTTGTAGAAGTCCGATTGACTTGATTCAAAATCCATTGGAAATCTTTCTTGAAGATATACAACTTTCATGAAGGATTCTTTTTCAGAAAACGCCGCTTTGATGAGCCATTCGTATGTCGTGTCGCTTTCGGGATTTTTACTATTACGAATCGATTAGCCACTTGGTCATAACTTGAGTTGTAGACCTCCAATTAACATAATTCAAAATGCGTTGGAAAGCTCTATCAAAGATCTACAACTTTCATTAAGGCCACCTCTTCAGAAAATGCCGTTTTAATGGGCCATTGGTTCGTCGAAGATATAAATCGTTAGTGACACTACGAACCACCGATCCACTTGACCTTTGCTCAAGCTTGTGGCACTCTTATATCCCCATAAACACCTCTTTTAGGCCTCAAAACGTGTCGTTACTCGGGATTTTAGTTAACCTATAATTCGCAATAAACCACCAAAATACCAAACGTAAATCCGACATTTACACACCGGTTACTAAACCGGTACAAAACTATAAAAACACGCTAAAAATACGATATTTTATATAATAACTACTACTAACATATTTAGATGAAACATAGGAATTAATGACTCGAACTGATATAAAAATACTCGAAATGATATCAGAAACGGGTTGAAAAGTTATAAAAATAACGGTGAATTTTTCCGTTATCAGCTCTCTCAGCAACACTTCCTTCTATTGATTTAGACAAGGGACCCCATAATCCTTGCTGCTTCAACAAAGCACGCATCTTGATCTGCCATAGACTAAAGCAGTTCCTTCCTGTAAACTTATCAATCTTGACATTTAAAGCAGACATCTTTCTCGCCATAAAAGCTTGCGTAGATCCCAAATACTAGCATCAGTTATGACCTTGGTGCCAATCTACCTTTCTTAAACAAATACACAGATTTCTTGATGAACCTGGACGCTTCGATACCAGTTTGTTATGACGGATCGATCAAGAAGTGATGGTGATTGTGAGTAAAGATAAAAGATTAACAAGCAAACAAACACAGAAACAAGAAGAACACAGATTTAACGTGGTTTCCGGCAATGTGCCGAACTACTCCACAGACAAACGAGGATATTTTATTATCACGAGAAAGTTACATCAAGTTACAATTAATACAAATGGTATTTATAGCCTTGGGAATCCAACCCTAACCGACTTAACAGCCAACCCAGTAAATGACTAAAATACCCCAGAAGTAACTCGAATAAACATATAGCAGACGTGTTCTACAAGTCTGCTGAGCATCAGCAGACTTGTTTTTAGTAGATTCGCCATCAGCGGGTTGATCAACCCTGCTGATCTTGCCCCCAAATTGAACACCGATTTCAAAGAAATGCTTCATACATTGCTGATCAGAACATGTTTCCATACTAGACCTCAGTAGCATAGTTTAAGTCACAATTACAGTAACGTCAATTATGTACCTTTTCGTAGTGAATAGTTTGTAGAAACACTCAAGACTAGTGGATTTATTTTAAACAAAACGAGATGGAACTTCATTATCTAAAAGAACAACTCAACTTCTGTTGGAAACAATACTGTAAACTACTGAACTTCTAACTCACTTTCCCGGTGTAAACATCGTTAACTGTATACGAAAACTCATCTATTGTCTGCACAACCATTGGATGAGATGATCCAGGCCTTAATTAGTAAACAAACCCTAACCGCCATAACCGTCAAACTGTGAACAAACGAATATATTTTATTATTCACAAAAGGTTTTTTTATTACAATTGAAAGATAAAACAATATAACTATTTACAATCACACAAGAGTGGACTAACACATTATAAAATGTGGGTATAACTTTCCTAAAGAGGAAGAACTACGTTGGAGGACTAATTTATTCACAAAAGGTTACATGTTAAAATTACATTGGTATTTATAGACCTTAGGAAACAAACTCTAACATCCAGCCATAACATCTCTATCTCTATTTCTATTTCTACTATATTAAAAGAAAGAGCAAGTTGTTACCAAAGGCGTCGGCCTAATGGTTAGTGCTATGGTCCTTAATCTCTGAGGTTCTGGTTTGAGCCTCAATAGGGCCAAAAGTGTGGTGTAAAAAAGAAAAGAGCAGGTTTTTTTCTCACCTGTGTGTTTCTAAAAGTGTTGTTTCTCCACAATTTAATATTTATTTACTTTTATATTTTACAATTAACTGTTTCCCTAAAAGTGTTGTTTCTGCACAATTTAATATTTATTTACTTTTATATTTTACCATTAATTGTTTAAAAATAACATAACAATCTATAAAAAAATTGTAATAGCATAAAAAATCTTACTAGAAAATATAAAAACAATCACGTTAACATGATGACAATGGATAACAAATTGTTGGTCAAAGTTTTTCTCATAAAAATCCACAGGAAAAAAAAGGATAAACATAAGAAATTTTTCTTTTTCTACACCTCACAATAAATTATACCTAAATTTCACCACTGATCAACGACCTTTTGCTGAACATAAGAAATTTAACATAAGAAAAAAAAAAAAAACAAAGCATAAAAAATTAAATATAAAAAAAGCAGTTCATAGATATGGGAAAAAAAAAAGAAAAAATATCTGAAATCTCTGTCTCTACTATATTAAAAGTCTCTATCTCTACTATATTAAAAGAGTCGAATGTTTCCCACCTAAATGTTACTCCCTCAGGTGTTTTCCTAAAAAGTGTTTTTCCATAATTTAATATTTATTTATTTTTATTTTTTACCATTAATTGTTAAAAGAAAATAACATAACAATCTTTTAAAAAAATGTAATAGCATAAAAACAAAACCGTACTAGAAATATAAATACAATCAAGTTAACGGGGTTCAAACACTGGTCTCCATGTCAAATTATAGTCTCGCTCACCACTAGACCGATTCATCTTGTGCACTATAACCGCATTTTTATCCGGCTAGATGTTCTTATGTGTGTCACACAATAGGCTTCCGAATATGTTGGTCATAGACATAAAGTGCATTTCCAAAAATGCACTTCGTGCCTAACAATCATGAATAGTGTCTAGCATAACGTCATGACCCCCAAATGATCGGAAAACTCAAGTGCAATGACTACTACATTTCATGTGAAACGGTTACCGTGTAAGTAGAATCATATCGTTGTTATAATATCCATACAGGTGTAACTCAAGTGTCATTCATTAACGACTGTATCTTATAATCTGGACATCTTATTTTCTCGAAGTAACACATTATTTCTGCTTTGCAAAGACTTTCAAGAATAAGTCATTCCTTTTAAGCAAGTCTTTTGGGATATTTACTCTTACTATTAGGATATGCGATTTCCGGGTGAATAACATGAATCCTACGCATGCTTCAATATCACACACAAGCACTACTGCATGATCGCCCCATGGATAAGGGAAACCTCAATAATGTTAAAGTATGACAATCCACACCGTGATGCCACGAAGACTCCGGTTTTAGGATAATTACACAACCGCCACATAGTGCGATACTTAATAAAGTAAATGGGTCAGTCTCACGTACGCATTCTCTAATACACGTCCACGTACAGTCTAAGTGTCCCTACACTTCGATAGACGAGATTTATCTCTATCTTCATAAGATAGAAGACATCCAATACGTGCTAGTCTAACCGTACTATTAATATCTCATTTAATAGCACATACGACTACAGACATTTAAGTATCAATCTAATTAAAGTGATTCGAGATCTCATCAACCATAATCAATATTATGATTTCTATTTCACAGTTTAACACTAAATACATTATCATATACACAATATCATAATTGGTTTGTTAAACGAACAAATATATAATAACAGAAAGTCATTTATCATATGTATAAACACAGAGAAATAGTAAAATAATGATCCGACCCGGTCGGATCCGGTACAACTCGATTAGGTTTAGAACTCTATTACAATAGTTTAATTCTAGAGAATTCACATAAATGAATCACTTTAGAATCAACAAACTCTCCTCTATCACCTTTAACAAATGTGACGGTCTGAGTGAACTCTCTATGAATTTTCTTGACTAGACCTTCAAATGCTGAAGCATTATCACTCTTGTTAGCCAAAAACGGTGTCCATGTATATTACCTTCAGGGTCAAATGAGAAATTGATAGGGGTAATGCCTGAAAAGACAATAATGTATTGTTTTAACCAATGTGAAATAATATCTTGTAAATGATCCCTTTATTTGCTTATTGTTTGCAAAAAAAAAAAAAAAAAAAAAAAAAATCGCTAGTGGTACGTTATGTGACCATAAAGCTCAATGCATAAGACTAATGTAAATGAGGATTAAGTTTGTAGTGCCTTAAATAGTGAGTCCGTGGTGAAATTTACTAAAGTTCAGAATCCTACGGTCAAACCACCATTAGTACCGCTTGATTCGGGTTGTTGGTGTTGGAATCCTTAGTAGCTCCACTTATATGTGAAAGTGTTCACAAAGGACTCAGATCTTGTAATGGAGCTAAAGATTCGATCTATGGATCTTGATTCTCGTACAGAGCAAGCTTGGATAGAGGTCGCGCCACATTGTGTAGATGAGGCACCAGCGGGAGATTGTGGAATCTACTAGCTTCATCATCATATCCATTGTAGGTATAAATCTGTATAACCCCTCTTTGTTACTTGAGTAGCGATAGTGCCACAACAAAATGAGCACAACAAAGTACCACAACACACTTTTGAATCATCATAATGGGTCCCATAATGGTGTAAAAGTATGTTGTGATACTTTGTTGTGACAATTTTATTGCGGCACAAACATTTCTCTTGTTAGATCTAGTTTATATTTAGTAAAATGTGTTCTAGAATCCGTATTTTGATGCTTCATCAAATTTTTTTCCACTGTTACCCTTTGTGTGATGGAACTATGATATTACTGGATCTTTTTTATGTTTCCAAAAGGCATTGCCGCTATCGAAGTTGCGGTGGCGGTACCAAAGTTGCGGCAGCACTGATGCTGCGGTGGTGCTTATCCTGGGTCTGATCCGATTTTCGGATCAATAAACTGTGTATATCAAAACCTACAAAAATATATATATCATAAAATTGACTTAAATCAGTGAGTCGCATATCAATCAGTGAGTCCCACATCCTTATTACGAGTATGAAACTACGTTGTATCACTTATTATGACAGCTGTGACAATAATGTTATCATCAATGTTATGTTCAATAAAGTTAAAAACGTGTTGCATGTGTATTTCTTTTTAGTGAACATTTCGTGGTGGATATATCATGCATCCCGGCCGATATGTTTAATCTTGTGATATGTGAACATATATACTTGTCCAATGAAGTCAAGTCTTACTTTTCGCTTATTGGATGTTAGGCCAACTTTGAAAACATAAACACGTGCAAGCGTTTAATCTTCAACATACTTTTCTAGTGAAGTTTTTGTATAGTGTGTACTCACGTGAGATACACACGACGCAAAGACGATCTGGCCATGCACACACGCTTAAGTCATGAATGAAATCGCGTGGACAGACCAGGCTGTACACGCAGTGTGTACCTACGTAGGTACACACTACGCAAAAACTTCCCACTTTTCTATATATAAGTCTGGCATGTATACTGTCAAATTTGTCTAGAACTTCTAATCAATTCAACATTCTAAACTTGTCATGGCAGCTTATAGAGTTGGTTTCATTGCCCTCCTCCTTTTCGGTGAGTCTCTTCCCATCAAGTATGAAGTGTATTATGGCTCAAATGCTTTGGAAAACACTCATTAACCCTCCCCCAAAATTCACATTCGCAAATATTTTTTCATAGATACACACGATATATACATATATATTTGTTTTTTTTTTACGGAAACATAGTATAACACACGCACACCCTTGCACTGAATAGCTTTCTAACGTTGTATTGTTTTTTTGTTGAAAAATTGTAGCTACCATTCTGATGGGATACAACATGGAGCACGCAAAAGCACTCTTGCCTGCTTGCATCCCTAAAGATCGATACTACATGACTTGTCCTTCAACTGGCTCCAAGCACCTTCAGCCAACATGCTACTGCCCTCAAGCCGCCACGGGTTGCAAGATATTCGATTCTTCTACCGGATCTTTGTTTTGTAAGGCTAACTGATCGAGTATCAATACAGACTCGATCACATGGCGCTATATATTGATGTTTGAATAAAGCTTCATCTTGTTGTTTTTGAAGCATTTGTATATGTATATCAAATTACGAGTTTGAAGGGCTTCTGGTATATATATCAATAAGACATGATATATCTCTTGAATAAAGTGTATCAATGATGTGGTAACGTCAATTACGTACCTTGTCGTAGTGAATATTTCGTACAAACACTCAAGACTAATGAATTTAACTTAAACAAAACGAGATGGAGCTTCATTATCTGAAAGAACAGCTCAACTTCCGTTGGAAACAATACTGTAAACTATTACACTTCTAACTCACTTTCGCGGTGTAAACATCGTTACTGTATACAAAAACTCATCTATTGTCTGCATAACCATTGGATGAGACGATCCAGGCCAAAGGAAACAAACCCTAACTGTCATAACAGCCAAACCACGGACAAACAAGGATATTTCATTATTCACAAAAGGTTACACATATGTTACTATTACTGTAGTACTTATAGGCCTTAGGAAACAAACTCTAACTGCCATAACACCCAAATCAGGCAATGACTGAAATATCCCATACGTAACCTAACTACAAGCGGATAACCCATGCAGACGTGTTCACCAAGTAACACTGAGAACCAACTCGATCAGCTAAGCTGAACACCAGACTCAGCAGACGATCACCCTACTGACTTCATAACCGAACTCTGGACTCAGCAGCAGCTGGCTCCATTCAGCTGACCAATGGGCTTCACACAGATTCAACTTCATAGTTCATGTCACCATTACAAATCACCACTTTGACTTGAACTTCATGCAGACAGACAGACCATATGCACAATCAAGTGCCAGACGTCCTCGTTTCTTCATATTTGAATATCTCAGCAGAATCTGACTTCATCAGAGTATTCAAAATTCAGATTAACAGATCTTGATGATTATTAAGTCCATACACAGTTGGAACAGATTTAATGAACATATCAGCAGAATTGACATTAGTGCTGATTTTCCTCACCTTGATCCTCCACTCATCAAGAAATGGTATCTCACATCAATGTGCTTGGTTCTCTCATGATGAACCAGGTCTTTAGCCAAACATATTGCACATAAATTGTCACAATACATCTGAGCTTGATCTTGATGCATACTCAGATCATTAACTAGCCCTTTTAACCATATTGCCTCCTTTGCAACTTCTGTCAGTGCCATAAACTCTGGCTCGGTAGTAGATAATGTCATTGTTGCCTATAAAATTGCCATCTAACTCACCACATAACCACCCAAAGTGAACACATACCCAGTCATAGATCTCTTGTTGTCCACATCAGCATCATAATCAAAATCACAGTACCTTATGACCAGACATTGAGTACCACCTCCATAAATAAGTCCAACATCAGAAATACCCTCAAGGTACCTAAACACCCTCTTCACAGCATTCCATTGTTCTTTTCCATGTTGATCCATATGTTGAATAGGTGTCCTAAACCCAGTCGGGTTGGACCGGATCCGACCGGGTCGGGTCATTTACAGTCTATTTAAGTTCATGTAATAACTTTAGTATGATTAATAAAAGCACTTTTGTTATTATGTACTTTGTTTATTTATTAGACCAATTGTGATATCGTACCTATAATAACGCCATTAGTATTAAACTGTAATAGAGAAACATGATGGTGATTATGGTTGATGAGATTTCTAAACACTTTAATAAGTTTGATACTTAAATGTCTCTAGGCTGATGTACTGTTGAACAGGGCATTGATAGTACAAACAGACTAGCACGTATTAGATGTCTTCTGTCTTTAAGGGCCGGGATAGATCTCGTCTATCGAAGTGTAGTGACACTTGGACTGTACGTGGACGTATATTAGAGAATGCGTATGTTAGACTGACCCACTTACACTGTTAAGTGTCATACTATGTGACGGTTGTGTAATTATCCTTAGGACCGGAGCCTGTATGGCATCACGGTGTGGATTGTCATGCTTTGATACAATTGAGGTTTCCCTTAACCATGGGGCGATCATGCAATAGTGATTGGGTATGATACTGAAGCATGCAGAGTATACATGCTAGGTCATCTGGGAATCGCGTACCCTATGAGTAGGAGTAAATATCCGAAAAGGGCCTTCCTATAAGGAATGTCTAGTTCTCGTGAATCTTTGCAAAGTGGGAGTAAATGAGTTATTCCGAGAGAGCTTGATATCCAGATTATGGGATACGATCAAGATATGATCGTATGGATATTACTACAGCGATAGGATTGTATTTACACGCTAACCGAGCACATGAAAGGTAGTAGTCATTGCGTATTGACTCTTCCGATGATTGGGGGTCATGGACGTGTTGCTACGACCAACATATTCGGAAGCCTATCGGGTCACACACATATGAATATTGAGTCGGATTAAAATGCGGTTATAGTTGATGACCAAATAAGGAAAGTTTTATCTCAATACTATAAAAGTTATAGTGATAAATTAATATGGTGGTATTTATTTATTATGAATAAATTTAATACAAGATATTAATTGTATTGATTAATTAAAAATATTCTGGATGCCAATATTGGGCATATGGGGCGCAGACTATAGTGTATTAAGATACACTTGGATTGTGCGATTTAATTAATAAGATTACCATAATATTAATATTGAATATAAATTGATTTTTGGAAAATTGAATTATGATAATAAGATAAAGATATTCAATATAGGATATTGGCAATATCTAAATTTATCTAATATAAGATATTAAAATAAAAGAGATAAATCAATCAAAGTGATTTTTTTTATTTTATTGGGAAAAAGTTTTTCTCTCTCATCAATCTACTAGGAAGCTTCTCTCAATCAGTTTGGGAAGACATTAGGGCGCCACTTTCCCCTATAAAAGAAAGGAGTTGGCTAGCTTTTTTGTACAACACAATTCCAAGAGCTAATAGTTCTTGAGAAAATAGAGAGCTTCTTAGAGAGAGTATTGTGAGGGAGAAAAAGGTCGACCTAGCAGTCGAATTTTTCTGATCGCAATCCAAGAGGATTCCGGCTAGGTGTTCGTGTTAGGAAATCACTAGTTTAACGCAGCGGAATTTAAAATTTGATTTCTTTTTCTAGATCGTTCTTCATTTAATGCAATAAACACGTTAAGTAGTTTGACGGTTATACCTCAGATGATCTATAAGATCGTCGCTTTGACCGTCAACGGAGAGTAGTTCAGTGCGCAAGCCGTCCACGCGTCCGGCCTCTATCGCTAATCCACACGAACCCCTTGCCGGAATCCTCCTTGGATTGCTATCGGAAAAACTCCGGTTGCTAGACCGGCCTTTTTCCTCCCTCACAAACTCACTATGGATTGCTCTCTATTTTACACAAGAACTATGAGCTCTTGCAATTGTGATGTACAAAAGAGCTTGACACCCACCTCTTATTTATAGTTAAAAGTGGCGCCCCATATGTGTGTAGGAGAAGAAAACCTTTTCTCAATAAAATAAGGAAAATCAACTAGATTGATTTATCTCTTTAATTATAATTTATTTTGTCAATATCTTATATTGAATATAATTATCTTATTACCATAAATCTATTATTCCAAAATCAATCAATATCATATATTAATATTATGGCAATCTTATTAATTAAAGTGCACAATCCAAGTGTATCTCATACACTTAAATGTGGCGCCCCATGGGCCAAATATTTGGCTTCCGGAATATTCTTTAATTAATATAATTTGTATATAATTAATATCTTGTATTTTATTTATTCATAATAAATAAATACCACCATATTAATTTACCACCATAACCTTTATAGTCTAGAGATAAACTTTCCTTATTTGGTTATGAACTATAACCGCATTTTAATCCGACTCGATGTTCATATGTGTGTGACCCGATAGGCTTCGAATATGTTGGCAGAGACACAAAGTGCAATTTACTAAAATGCCCTTCATACTAACGATCACGGGATAGTGTCTAGCAACACACCGTGACCCCCAATCATCGGAAGAGTCAGAAGCAATGACTACTACCTTTCATGTGAAGCAGTTACCGTGTAACTTACAATTCTATCGCTGAATTAATATCCATACGATCGTATCTCGAGTGTCAATACATTGACGATCGTATCTTATAATCTGGATATCATGCTCTCTCGGAATAACACATTTACTCTCACTTTGCAAAGATTCTCGAGAGCTAGACATTCCTTATAAGAAGTTCATTTCGGATATTCGATCCCAATCATAGGATACGCGATTCCCGGATGACCAATCATGTATACTCCGCATGCTTCAATATCATACCCAATCACTACCGCATGATCGCCCCGTGGTTAGGAGAAATCTAAATAGTGTCAAAGCATGAAAATCCACACCGTGATGCCATGAAGACTCGGTCAAAAGGATAATTACACAACCGCCACATAGTGTGACACTTAATGTAAGTGGGTCACCTAACGTCGCATTCTCTAATACACGCCCACGTGCGGTCCCAAGTATCCCACACTTCGATATGACGAGATCTATCCCTATCTTCTAAAAGATATAAGACATTCAATACGTGCTAGTCTAATTATACTATCAATGTCCCGTTTGATAATATGTAAGACTAGAGACATTTAAGTACCAACCTTGTTATAGTGATTAGAGATCTCATCAACCATAATCACTATCATGGTTTCTCTATCACAGATTGATACTAGGGACGTTACTATATATATACAACAAGTAATATGAAGATAAACAATATATAATAACATAAGTGCTTTTATTAATCATAATAAAGTTATTACATGAACTAAATAGACTGTAAATGACCCGACCCTGTCGGATCCGGTCCAACCCGATTGGGTTTAGGACACCTTTCCAACAGTTCGTGTGGATAACTGATAGAGGCCGGACGCTTGGACAGCTTGCGCACATCTACTTCTACCGGACGGTCAAAGCTTCGATCTTTAACATCAAGAAAGGTATAATCTTTTTCCTCCTTGTTATATGTTTATTGTTTAAACGAAGTCGATCATTGAATCGGAAATCAAATTTTATTTTCCGCTGCGCTACTCGTTTGATTTCCTAACACCATAAACCTGTTGACAACACTGATTGCCTGATCCAGATCAGGTCTAGTGCAGACCATTTCATATATCAGACTACCCACTACACTAGCATATGGAACTCTTGACTTGTATTCTTTCTCCTTGACTGACTATGGAGCTAACACAACGGACAAATGTTGATTTGGTACCATTGGAGTCTATAGGTTTGGCAGCTGACATGCCAAACTTGGACATAATCTTTGGATATAGTCCTTCTGAGATAGAAACAACTTATTTTGCTTTCTATCTATATAAATCTCCAACCCCAAAATTTTCTTTGCTTCCCCCAAATCCTTCATCTCAAATTCAACCTTGAGCAGATTCTTCAAATCTTGAATATCAAACTTGTTCACAGCAACTATCAATATATCATCCACATGCAGAACCAGATAGATAATTAAAGCTTGTTGTGAGACATATAGATGGACTTTTATTAGACATATCATCCAGGCAATCATATGGACTTCTATTAGATCTCACATGGATCATATAGATGTCAAACTTCTTATACCACTGCCTGGGAGCCTGTTTGAGTCCATATAAGGACTTCCTCGGCTTACAAACATGCCCTTCATTTCCAAGAACTTGAAACTCCTCTGGTTGAGTCATATATATATATATATATTTATTTATTTATTTATTTATTTATTTATCTACATCCCTATGTAGAAAAGTTGTTTTCACATCTAGCTGCTCAAGTTCAAGATTTTGATGTGCCACTACTGCTAGTAACACTCTGATGGAAGGGTGTCTAATGACTAGTGAGAATATCTCATCACAATCCACCCCTACTTCTGACTGAATCCTCTTGAAACCAAACGTGCCTTGTACATTATGCCATTAGCTAATGATATCACTTTCTTTTATTAGAGATCCATTTGCAAATTAACTACCCTTCTCCCCCTGGGTTGTTTGAATAGATCCCAAATCTCATTCTTCTAAAGTGACTCCATTTCATCCTCATGGAAGCAAGCCATTGAAATGCCTCTCGAACATGTCACGACTTCCTCAGATGTGGATGGCTCGAGATCCATCCAACTCTTCACTACATGAAGTGCATATCCCACCATGTCCGCAAAGCCATACCTCTTGGGAGTCCCACATTAGTCATTATATCTCTATTGATGGATACACTCTGCTGGCCAACTTCAGCTGTTTGAGTTTCAGCTGACCCATGCTCAGCTGACTGGTTTGAATCCATCTCTGATTTAGCTGGATATGTTGTGTGTTGACTTTCTTCAGTTGAGTTATCCAATCCAGTTGATTGTACCTGAAGCTGCACCTGCTCAACCCTCTCAGTTTGAGATATAACTTAGATTCTGATGTGACCTTCACAAATGAGTTAAGAATAGAATTTTCACCAAAGACATTATAATCCTATTTTCAGCTGATGACCATACTTTGTACCCCTTAACTCCATCTTCATGCCCTACAAATACTCCATACTTGGCCCTTGGTTCCAGCTTACCTTCACTGGCATGATGATAAACTGTGCTCCAAAAAACCCTCAGATCTGAGTAATCTACAGGCTTGCCTGACCATACCTCAAGTGGTGTTTTAAGGTTGATCCCAATGTGAGGACCCATGTTGACTAAGTAGCAGGTTGTATTCACAGCTTCTGCCAAAAATATCCTTTCCAAACCAACATTACAGAGGATGCACCTTGCCCTCTCCATAAGAGTTTGATTCATCCTTTCTGCGACACCATTTTTTTATAGAGTGCCTAACATTATGGTGCCTAGCAATGCCTTCATCCTTGCAGAATTCATCAAACTCAGACCAACAGAATTCCAGACCATTATCAGTTCTAAGTCTCTTGATCTTCTTTCAGGTCTGATTCTCAACCAATGCCCTCCACTGGTTGAAGGGTTAAATGCATCATCACCCTCATGCTTCATCATGACTACCCAAAACATCATTAAGTAATCATCAATAAACGACACAAAGTACATGTGACCACCCAAAGAATCCACCCTTAAAGGTCCCAAACAATCAGAATGAACATAATCAATTTCACCTTTTGTGATGTGAATTGCTTTTGGGAACTTGCTTCTATATAGCTTCCCAAACACACAGTGCTCATGAAAATCCAAATCCTTGACTTTATGTCCTCTAAGTAGATTAGACTTGGACAGAATTTGCATCTCTCTTTCACCCATATGACACAATCTCATACACCACAGATTGGTCAAATATGATGGTAGTGAACCGATGATGCAACATCAACGACCCCTTATACAGTAGACCCTTGCAGAATATACAATGTCCCATGCCTGATACCCTTCAAAACCACAACCAAATATACAGTAGACCCTGATCCCATGCCACGCAATCCCATGCCATGCCTGATCCCATGCTACAGTAGACCCTGATCCCATCCCATGCCATGCCTGATCCCATGCCACGTACACCTCTAAACTTGAACCTTATGTTGTTTTGAAGACTAAAAGATATCAAGTTCTTGGTCATCTGTGGAACATTTCTCACTTCCTTCAGTATGAAGAACCTACCATCATGTGTCCTCAGCTGAACTGAGCCAATCCTAACTATTTTGTAGACCTTGTTGTTGTCCATAAAAATATGGCCTCCCTCCACTTGCTCATAGGTTTTGAACCTCTATATGTGTGGACAAACATGATAGAATACTTCAATGTCTAGAATCCACACATCAGTGTGATGAGATTATTCTGTGACTTGTACTAGAGTTATATCTTCTTTAGAGTGGGTGTCTTGTTCTGCCAAAGCAGCAGTGCCTGACTAATTGTCCTGCTGGTATTCTTCTTAGGACATTCATTTTTCCAAAGCCCCTTCTTTTTACAGTAGTTATAGACATCATTTGCATTAGGACCCTTGGACCCACCCTTCTTGGATTTCTTCTTTCTAGGGTTTCCTGGTCTTCTACTGATGCCACTGGCCACCAACCCAAAGAACTTTGACTATGCATGCACTGATCCAGATGCATAAAGGCTTAATTTCTAGTGTGGAGAGATGACCTTACCTCCTTCAATGACACTGAGTCATTTCCAACATTAAAGGACTGCACAAAGCTCTCAAGTGATGCAGGCAATGACACTAACGGGATCATTGTTGCATCTTCATCTTCAATCTTCACATCAATATTTCTTAAATCAAGCAATATTATGTTCAGCTGATCAAGATGATAGCTCGGATGAGTACCTTCATGCATTCTTAAGCTAAACATACGTTGCTCCAATAACAACTTGTCGGTTAGAGAATTTTTCATGTACAAACTATCAAGCTTCAACCACATCTTAGCTGTAGTATCCTCTTCAGCAACCTATATCATAATATCATTTGATAAGCACAACATAATGATTGAATATGATTTCTCCTCCAGACTGTCCATCCCAGCAGTGCTTCCCTCTGCTGATTTTGATAGCATAGCCTAGAGCTCTTGTTGTTTCAGCAGAGCATGCATCTTGATCTGCAATAAACTTAAGTTGTTCATGTTAGGAAATCTATGCGGGAACGCAGCAGGATTTAAAATTTATTTCCTTTTAACCCAAAAATGACTTCGTTTAAACAACAAGCATAAAATAAGTAGACTAAGAGAATACCTTGGATAATCTAAAATAGATCATCGCTTTATCTACGGTTGTAGTTTCTGCACGAAGCCGTCCAAGTGTTTGGCCTCTACTGTTTATCCACACGAACAGCTCGCCGGAATCCCATCATGGATTGCTACCAGAAAAACTCGGTTGCTAGACCGACATTTTCCCTCTCTCAAAAACCCTCTCTATGAAGCTCTCTATTTTCTAGTAAATTAGAACTCTTCTAATTGTGATGTATAAAAGAGCTAGTCAACCCCTCTCTTATATAGAGATAAGTGGTGCCCCATATACCCCGAAAACTGATTGGGTGAAGCTTCCTAGTAGATTGAGGAGAAAAAAAAACATTTTACTAGTAAAATAAGGAAAATACCTTTGATTGATTTATCTCATTTAATTTAATATCTCATATTAAATATTTTCAAAATATTGTCAATATCTAATATTGATTATCTTTATCATATTACCATAAATTAATTTATGCAAATTTATTAATATCTAATATTACTATATGATAATATCATTAATTAAATTACACAATCCAAGTGTATCTTATACACCTAAGTCCTCACACTTACACGCCAATATATTGGCATCCGAATATTCTTAATAATATAATTCTATGATTAATTAATTTGCAGAATACATGTGTATCAATATACACAAATATATTTCGACATACATATACATTATATGTATATTTAATTAATCAATATAATTAAAATCTTGTATTTAATTTATTCATAATAAATAAATAATATCATATTAATTTATCACTATAACACTTTATAATCAAGATAAACTTTCCTTATTTGGTTATCACTATAACCCTATTTTAATCCGGCTAGATGTTATTATGTGTGTGACCCGATAGGCTTTCGAATATGTTGGCCGTAGGCATAAAGTGCATTTTACTAAAATACCCTTCATACCTAACGATCACAGAATAGCGTATAGCGACACACCGTGATCCCCAATCATCGGAAGAGTCAAATGCAATGACTAATACCTTTCATATGAAACGGTTGCCGTGTAAATAGAATCCTATCGCTGTTACAACATCCATACGGTCGTACGTCGAGTGTCAAGCATCAACGAACGTATCTTATAATCTAGATATCATACTCTCTCGAAATAACATATTAGTTCCGTTTTGCAAAGACTTTCGAGAATAAGACATTCCTTATAAGAAGACCCTTTCGGATATTTACTCATAATCATAGGATACGTGATTTCCGGACGAGCAACATGAATCCTACACATGCTTCAATATCACACTCAATCACCGTATGATCGCCTCATGGCTACAGAAACCTCAATAGTGTCAAAGTATGACAATCCACACCGTGATGTCGTGAAGACTCCGGTCTTAGGATAATTACACAACCGCCACATAGTGCGACACTTAATAAAGTAAGTAGGTCAGTCTAACGTATGCATTCTTTAATACACGTCCACATACAGTCCAAGTGTCTCTACACTTTGATAGATGAGATCTACCCCTACCTTCAATGAGATAGAAGACATCTAATACGTGCAGTCTAATCGTACTATTAATGTCCCATTTAATAGCATATACGTCTAGAGACATTTTAAGTATCAAACCCTTTAAAGTGAGTCGAGATCTCATCAACCATAATCACTATTATGATTTCTCTTTCACAGTTTGACATTAGGGACGTTATCATATATACAATCACACATTGGTTCATATAAATAAACAGAATATATAATAACAGAAAAGCCATTTAACATATGTATAAACATAAAGAATAGTAGAAATGATCCGATCCGATTGGATTTAGGACACTATTTCAACAGTTACTCCCTAAAAACTTTTCGATTTTTCCGTTTAAAGCAGACATCTTTCAGACCAGAAAAGCTTGCATTGATCCCAAAACCAACTTTGCTTTGATACGTAACGGTACACAATGTGATATGTATGACTGCGATGCGTAACGGCGCATATCACTAAATAATGGTACAGAAATAAATTGTGTATGACAGTGATGCGTAACAGTACACAGTGTGATATGCATGACTGCGATACGTAACGGTGTATATCACAAAGTAATAAGAAATTAATGGAATATGTTAGGCAAGAGGTTTAATTCTTATGTATTAGTATGTGAGGGTGCATTCTATTATGTCACTTCAAATTCCCTATCTCATTATTCATATGTTGCATTTAAGTATGGTAATTATGAAAAGGTATTTTGAAAGTATATTTGCATTAATAGAGTACTATAGTGTATTTCTCATATACTACCATAGTTTCCTTTTAATTATATTTTCAAAACTGGGCCGTCGTGCTCAACCTCTTAACATTTTCAGATAAAGTAATGTTGAGATCGAGGAGATATGAGAAAACATGCAGAAGGCAGTCGTTTTGCATCTTAGTATATCACATTTATGTTGTTTATTTTTCTATTGATAACATTTGTATTTTATTTTATTTCTTGGGTTACACACCCGCAATTAATGATCTGTCATTTATATCTTTCAGTATCTTTTCTTTGAGATACTAGAGAGAAAATTAGTTGTATTTCCTATATATTAATGGAATTGGAGTATTTAATTTTATTGGAAATTATTATGACATATTTGGCATTGTCTTTTTATTATTTGGAGTTTGGATACATCTGTATCAGAATGTATGAATTCCTAGGAGTTTGACATACCGACGTTGTGGAAGGCGCCCGCATTGGAGGCATGGTTAATTCCTGGTTTTATGTTTTCTTTTTCATCCGTTCGATTCGAAATCCGATCGATCTGATAATTAAGTGCATGTTTCGTTTTTCACGCGTTCTGATTAGTGTATTCTTTTAAATTTCTGCTCTGTTGTGTGATGCGACTGTTCATAAGATTTACGTGTGCATTTCATCACGAGATGTGCACGTGTTGAACGGCCTATGACCATTTTCTCCTTGCATGTAGTTTGGGCCGTTACATTCTCACTAAACTATTGAAAAACAAATCCGCTGTAACATCTCACAATTGTCTCTAGCTCTTTAACCAACTTAGCGTAAGTCCTATCATAGGTTTCAAACTTCTTTGTTCTAAGACACTATGAAATTGGCTTTGACCCTTCAACAACAAGTTTTAAGTCCAAGCATAGGCTCATTCATCACATGTATGTTTGGATCTCTTCATAAAGGTGAATACAACCAGAGAGGTGAATGGTTGATTCAGTACGTGTATATCACCTCTTAAAAACATTCCTTCAAACTTTCCCCATTTAAAGGTACATCTAGTAAACTAGGTTAATCTCATCATACAAACAATACTCGGATGATTCATTTAGGTCACAAATTCAATTAAGTCCAAAACATCTTTGAAGAAAGACATAACATGAATTTAAACATTTATTTATGTAATATAATACTGAAAGTCATATTACCGAATTAGATACTTATTTTTTCCTTTCCCACATTTGCCTAGATTTTTATTATACTGAGTCTTGATTATTGGTTTGTATTTATCAACACAACAGGTTCACGTAAGTTAGGTGGTTTTGATTTACTCCACCAGTTTCGAAATAACTGAGGCGGTTGTTAAAATGATTTGTTCTAAAGTAAATGGCGATTCATTTTCCAATATAACATTTATTGTGTTTTTTCAATATCTACCTTATTTATTAAGGAGTGAAAGAATAAATACAACATTTTATTAATTACGGACTAATGTTTTTTTTAGTCATTTTGAATTCAAATTAAAGTATTAATTCATATTCTTAATATGCGTGTTTTTGCAGTGATTCGTTATTTTGGAACGGAGAGAGTACAAGTTAAGATTGAACGGAGGAGTGTTTGACTTTAATATTCCGATTTTGGGAAAGAGGCAGACGTATCATTTACTAAAGCGAAATATTATATTCTTTACTTCTTTTGTGGAGTTAAGTATTTTGTGTATATATATATATATATATATATATATATATATATATATATATATATATATATATATATATATATATATATATATATATATATATGGGCAAAAATATATATACGTATATATTGGAAAATCTGATTTTTAAGTAATTAGAAATTATTATTTTGGGATTTCTATTTAAGGAAAATAAATCTCATTAGTTCCTATAACCTAAAAGAAATCAGAAAATTCGTTTTTCGTTCTCCAAACGGCGTGAGAGAGCAGAGAAAAGGGCTGAGAGATTTCTTCAGAAATATAAGTCGATTCTCAACCGTTTTCATATCAGAGTAGAGCAGCGGAATTGTCGTGAAGAGGGCATTGTTTCAACGCAAGAAAGTTGGGGGCTTTGTCAAGGTATGATTTTCAAGCCCTAGCTATGTTCTTGATTGAGTTTGATGGATTCAAACTAATGAATTCGTAGTCTAGTTTACATAGAAGCATATGATCGAATCCAATTTAAATTTGGATTGATCACATAGGTTTTCTGCAAAGGAAGGATCGTTTTGCTGCAGATTTTCATAGCTTTTTTTGTTGGACAGCATGCTAAAAGGTAAGAGGCTCTTCCTACATTTTAATTATGGCTTTAAGGTTAAGATTGATGCTTGGATATGGTTTAGATGATAGAAATCATGTTGATTGATCGTTTAAGGATTAAGGGATGTTATGGTTTGTGAAAGTTCTATTTTTATACTGTTTTTCTAATTACAATCGTGTAAACATGTTCGAAACGAGTAGAGTTCGTAATTTGCAGAAAATTGTGTTTTTTTAGGGTTTTACCATGTCGGATGCGTCTGCGTTGGCTAGCAATGTGCACATTCTGTTATAGGATGTTTGTCTTTAGTTTCGATCGGCGGGTGGAATGCACACGCATTCGTGATTCAGGATGTTAAGTCCTTTTCACAGCAGGTGCAATGCACACGTACTCAATGGAATGCGCATGCATTGTTGTTTCAGGATAGTTCAGTTTGCTCCCAGCATGAGCAATGCGCACATTGCAGGTAATGCGCACGCATTGGCTGGACAAAACTTTCAGCAAGTTTATGGTCAGTGAATGGCACGCATTGGCCCCAGTTTTTGATAAAATGTTGTTTTAAGCTATGGAATGAGTTTTAACCGTGGTTTCACGATCTAATAACGTTAATTAAACATGAACAAGCCTTGATTGAGTTTCTGATACGTTTAGTTCCGGCACCGAATGTACTCTTCCAAAGAGTTGAAGTTCGGGACCGTCGGAAGGGCATGATAGGCTTGTGCTTTGATGAACTAAAGTTCATCGATATCTATGTACTTGATAGAATGTGTTGTCTAGTTGTCTAAGTAAGGGAGTAGAGTTGATTAAGGGGAGCTTTGCCTTGAAAACACTTAGGTGGCTAGTTAACAACCAATAATAAGTGCATACTTGTATAGTAAAAAGATTAAGCGTTATGCCACTTTTGGATAGGCACCTGTGTACGTCGGCTATGTGACGCGTTCGGACAAGTGGATAACTTTGTGACCCACAGGCGGCCAAATGACAAAGGGACTTCACCGGACGTGTATGCATACCGGGGAATCCCGGGACCAATGGTGCATGACACTGTTGGTTGGCAACCATCTCGTTGTTGCGTGCCTTTTATGGTTCGGGTTCGGTACGGTTAATTTCCGTAACCGAAACCGAACCGTTTGCTTTAGGGAACCGAACCGAACCGAAATATATGGTTCGGTTCGGTTAACCGAAAACCGAAATAAAAATTTAACAATTCTATTTAGTCATAAACGGATCGGTTTTTTCGGTTTTTTCATTCGGTTACAAATGGTTCGGATAACGGTTCGGTTCTAATCGATTTTTATAAAAAATTTATAATATTTAGGTTATAAAAGCTAATTATATATGTTGGATATAAACGGTTCGGTTAAGGTTTTTTATTTGGTACTGTTTCGGTTCAGTTAATTGTTTGGTTTTTAATCCGGTTCGGTTTTTAATTCGGTTCGGTTTTCGGTTCGGTTACGGATAATTTGTAACATGAACCGTAACCGAACCGAAATTTTCGGTTTCTATATTATTAACGAAACCGAACACGAACACTAACCAAACCGAATGACCTCGGAACGGTTCGGCTTTCAGATAATCCGTATCCGTAAACACCCGTAGTGCATTTGCTTAAATTCAAGACATTGATTGCAAAAACTCATGGACCACCACTTTTGCCTAACTTAAATTAAAGACTTCCATTTTCCCACCCGTTTTTGAAAGATCACAAGCGGGCGGACGGACGAGATCCATGGTGAGGAGGCGATAATATGGGCGAGTGTAAATTTTTAGGAGAGGCAAAAAAAATACACAACATACATAATAGTGTATTTTCCGGATCTAAGGGGGGGCTCTTGCCCCCCCTTTATATAGGGTACATCCGCCCCTGATCACAAGTCTCCATTGACTTTAGTGATCTTACAATATCGACTTTGGAAGGAAGAAAGAAAAACGAGCTACTATTGCAAGTTAGGTATTATCAGGCTTAACCTATTAAATAAAGAATTACTATTAAAACACGACATATTTTAGAATATTTTTAAATAACATGACACTTAATTTCTTTTTATAGGAGGAAGACAACTCTACAAAATTTATAGCTTAAAGGATAAAAGAAAGAATGAAAAAACAACAACAACAACAACATAACGCCTCCTCCTGCTTCCTTTTAAATTTTCTTTTCTATTTTTCCATTTATTTTCAAAAACTCATATCTTTTGGTGTAGAACTCCAAACGTGATGAAAATTTCACTGATTTTTTTTTATTTTTTCATCCTCTTCGTTTTGAGGCTTGGTTCGATATCATTATATCGTTTTTCGTGAGATTCACTGTCGAAATCACACAGTGAATCTCGGCAGTGAATTCTGAAAAAGAGTAAATTTCGAATAATAATTTGGTATTGGGTTTTTGAAATCACGTCGGAATATACTTGATGTGGTCTAAAAATAAAGAGCATGAAAAAAAAAAAAAAAAATGGTGAAATAATTTTCAAGTTTGAAGTTATAGATTGAGAGATATAAGTATTTGAAAATGATTTACGAGATAGTGTGTGTGTGTGTGTTATAAATTTTTTTTATACAAAAAAAGGCTTGCAAGTGGTTTTTTATGAATAATTTTATCTTTTATGCAACTTTTTTGATTCCATGTCATTTGCTACTGTTACTAGCTATCCAACAACCTAACTGTCTGCACCTGTACGAGCTGCCTTATTCGTGAGCTCTTTAGTAGGGAGGGATGACCTAACATCCTCGATCTAATGACACTTTGCATATCATTACCAACAATAAAAGACTGCACAAAATTCTCATATGATGTTGGCAGTGATATGAACAAAATTAGAGTTGCATCATCATCTTCGATCTTAACATCAATATTCTCAAATCAAGCAATATTGTGTTTAACTTGTCTAGATGATCTCTGAGAGGCATTTCTTCACACATTCTTAAACTGAACAGGCGTTGCTTCAACATCAACTTGTTGGTGAGAGATTTTGTCATGTACATACTCTCAAGTTTCAACCGCAGCTCTGCTACAGTCTCCTCTTCGGCAACTTTTGGGATAATATCATCAGACAAGCACAACATAATCGTTGAATGTGCTTTCTCCTCTAGAGTGGCCATTTTAACATTCCCGGCATCCACCGCCTTTGTCAACAGAGCCTTAAGCCCTTGTTGCTTCAACTAAGCAAGCATCTTGATCTGCCATAAGCTGAAATTGTTCCGCCTTATGAATTTATCGATCTTTACATTCAACCCAGATATCTTGTTCTCGCCGGAAAGCTAGCGTTGATACCAAAACCTAGTGTTGACCGCAACAACCTTGGTGCCGGTCATACCCCCTAACTCGAACAGATTGCGGATACCCAGAAACCCGACGCTCTGATACCACTCGTTGCTACGGATAACAGATTGTAAGAACAAGATTAACATAAATAAAGATCAAACACATAGAAAACAAGAACACAATGATTTAATGTAGTTTCCGACGTTGTGTCGACTAATCCACATGCATAAAATGAGGAATTACATTATTACGAGGAAACTCACCTGCTTAGCTTCTGGCAAAGGAATGTCTATCCCTTGTAGGACTTAAACAATGGGGCTCTACGCCGCCATCTATTGTTTCTATGGTTTGCTCGTCAGATATAATGAAATACAAATCATTTTTCCTCTAAAAAACTACATATTTTTCTAGCAATATTGGGCTAGGTTGCAATGGGTAAGTATATACAGTACTCAGCCTGAAACCCTATCCGACCTAAAAAACAACCTCAAATGTGATTTCTCCGTAGGAAAACCAACTCCATATGAGAAACCCACTTCAGACGAGAACCTCCGAGATTCATATGAGATCTTCAGATGTCTTCAGAATTCAGACGAGAAGGCTGAGAACATACATGATCAGTAGATTCAAACTTGATTGCCAGACCAGACGTGAACACCGGATTAGATGTGAACACCGGCCAAACCTTAACTGAAAACATCTCGGTCAGCTGAATGCAGCTCAACTGACTTCCGGATTCAACTCTTCTCCAACAGATTCAGATACATGTGATCAAGGCTCTTTTACGAATGGAGGAGGAAAAAATATTAGTAACCATTTTGTCTTTCAACTTAACGGAGTTAAATATAATCCTGCGAAATGTGAACATAAGACACATGACCTTTGAAGCCAAGTCGTACATAATGCTTGTTATACTTAAATGATAATATTTTTAGGTTTGAACTTTGACCGTAAGAATTTGATGAATTTTCAAATGGCTCAAAAAAAAAAAAAATAGTAATACTTAATTATCCTAAAAACATCTATATAATGCCAGCTTATATTACAACTCTACGTACGGACATCAACTAATTAATCTTCTCATGGCTGTCAAAAGTGTTGCTTTTCTTGCTCTCTTGCTTTTCGGTAAGCCTCCTTTCCTTCAGTTTGAGAAAAAAAAAAATACAAATACTAATACTTAATTACCTTTTAGGTTTTGATTTGCCTTATATTAATGTTCATTATCCCCTATTATCTACATCAAATTAACTCAATTATATGTTTTCTTGTAGTATTAAAGGTGTAAAACCCTTTTGATTAATATTGAACGGAATTTTGGTTAACTTCTTAGTTGATTTTTTATTTATTTTATTTTTTGAGGAGGAAACTTCTTAGTTTAATTAATTCCTTTAAATTATGTCTTTGTAAACTATATGTAAAACTTCAATACAACTAATCTAAACTAGTCCAAAATAATTCAATTTTAGCTTCTTTAATAACTAACCCAAATCAATATATCTTCCAACCCCCCTCTATCGAAATATAAATCCGTTTACGTTTTTGAATTTATCTCATAACTCCATTTACAATATAAATTAAGCATTTATAACATTTTTCTTTCTTTACCCCTGATTTATTATACATCCAGATACTTTACAACTATTACATTAATGAGAGTATAAATGCATTCAAGATTTTTACCTTTAAAATTAATGAAACTTAATCACTTTCTTAATCCCTGTAAAAATGTCTAAACGAAATTACATTTTGAGACGGCGGTACAGTAAACTCTCGATAAATGAATATCCGATAAAGTAATATCATCACTAAGATAATAATTTCTTCCGGTCCCGACTTGGGCATGTGTACTAAAGTAATAATTTCGCTAAATGCATTAAGTAATAAAAAGAAATTGAATACAGTAAAACCTAATAAGAATATAAAATAATAAATGCATAATTTCAATTAGAAATTTATATATTAAACTTACATATTTTTGAAATTTCACATTTCACTTCATATTTTCTGAAAATATGCATCTAGAGTAACTTGTTTCTTTTTAGTAGCTAAACCAAATTCGATCCCATCTTTAACTTTTTGTAGATCATACACAACTTCAGGAATATTTTGTTCATGTTGTAGCAAGTACTTCTATAAGATGATAGTTGTTTGAAAGGCTTCTTTCGATGAAACATTGGGTAAAACCGAACTATCGTCCGATTCAGGATCATTCTCATCTATTTTTAATAAACGAAATCTGTTATTTATAAATAATTGAAAAGGATTCGTACAGTTTTGTATATAGACCCGTTATACCAAAAGAAGAAGTTGAAGAGTAATTATGTCAGCATAATTATGACTTCTTAAAACATATGTATGCCAACCGAAAATTTTTAGGTAGTGTGTGCCTACGTGAAGTACATCTTCACGCGCACAATCGAACCACGCGAGGATTAGATTGCGAGAATTGTTTGTGTGGTGTGTAGTTACGATCCCGTGGTTCACGATTGTGCTTGGCGTAGTATATACTGCGTAGTCTGCACACTACCTAAAAATTTCTCATGCCAACCGCCCAACCGGGAAATCCAACATGTACATACCAAAAATTACTATTCCGTCCCAAAATATATGTCATTATATATATTTTTATACAGATTAAGAAAGTAGTTGAATGTTATAAATTTGATGTTTAATGTCTAAAATACCATTGACTATCATTAATGCAATTGTTGTTAAGTAATGAAAAGTGGTTGGATTGATAATAAATTATGAATAAGATGGAAAAATAAAAAATAAAATAAATATTACATTAACATTGTAGAATGACTTTGAGATAAAACTTAAATATATGATAACTTATATTTTAAAAGGGGGCTGTACTTTCAGAATTACGAAAACCCCAAGAAAATTTGGGATTGAAAAAATAAACACAGAGTATATATGGCTGTATGGGTAAATTAATCGTCTAATGTTGTTTATTTCGAAAAACACGCAGCAACCATTCTGGTAGGATTCAATATGGAGAATGCAAGTGCACTTCTGCCGGAGTGCATCCCTGCAGATCACTACTACATGACTTGTCCGTCCACCGGCTCCGAGCACCTTCCGCCACCATGCTTTTGCTCCCAAGCTGGTCCGGGTTGCAAGATATTTAGCTCTGACGATGGATCTCAGTTTTGCAAGCCCACTTAAATCTTAGTTTGATTGTGATTCTATGAATCCTATGATTTTGGGATCACATTATTAGCTATAATAATGTTATGGTCGTTGATTGTAATAAGCTTTGTCGACTTGCTTTATGCATAATAAATTGCAGACAAACGGTATTTTACCATCGTATTTCCGTCTACTGTTCTTGAGATTAATTTTTAGATTGATCTGGATTCTGGGTTTCATTAAAATATTGAGCAAATAGTTGCACAATCAAATTAACACAACTTAGCTAATCTCTCAGTTAATTTCTCACCGTTGATTTTGATGAGACTCATTGTGACGTAGACTCATCAAAATTAATCAAGGGTGAGAGATTAGATATTGTCACCCATTGTGTAAAGTTGATTCTGTCACTATATATCTTTACTCTAAAAAAAATGTGTGAAACACAAAATCAAAATAAATGCAAAAAGATGAGATAAATTGTGTGAAATACAAGACCAGTTGCCAAATGGTACAAGCATTTGGCCAAGAACGCGGAGTTTTATGAAACAAGTAAGCATTCTGATACTAAGTATCCTTCTATTGAGATTGCATAGAAAGGGATGAAACTTGAGTTTTTGAAATCACATATTAGATTGTTGATATTTTCACAAAGGCTTTGCCGTTTAAAAAAATAAATAAATCGAATACCGCGCGGGGGTAAGACTCAGAGTGCATAGAGAAATTCTAAATTCAATGGATGTTGATTCATTCATTTGCATATATTAAGATCATTCTAAATTCAATGGACGTTGATTTATATATTCACCATAAACAAATATCATATATTTATGGATTTAATCATAGCGAGTTCTATTGACACCACGTAAATATTTCGACACTATATTTTACGCCATACATTTTTATAAGTAAATGTGGCGCCGTAAGTATGTATTTGATACCAATAGAACTCACCTTAATCATTTATGATGTTATGTTCATTTTGACTTGTAAAATACAAAATAGAAATGTCATTATAAGTCATTACGACTTTTTGACTGGGTTAGTTTAACAGATAAATATATAATGACACATATCAAAGGTATAGAAAAATTAATTAGTGTGAGCACAACAATTTCTCAACTTATTGCCAATCTCACATATCCAACGTGACGCAGGTCATTCACAATCCCTTATAGCCAACATGTTGTGGGTCGGCCTCTATCACAAAAACATATGCAGCACAACCATCAGGCCTCCGTCCACTGCCACCTAGATAAACTCTTTACTCACGGCCGGATTTCACTTGGACGAGCATCGGCTGTTGGTGCTAGAAGGAGGGCTTGAAATACTCCATTCTATTAAAAGCTTGTAATCAACCGCTTCTATGACTTCTCTAGGAATTGACAACAACAACAACAAAAAAAAAAAAAAAAAAAAACATTACCGGCACACCCACACAAGCCTGCCGGTTCTATGGCTTCTACGAATCTCGTTATAAACCCATAGAAATTTCCACGTCAAACCGTAGAAATTTCGACGTGTTACTTGTAAAAAAAAAAAGGTTAGATAAATATGAGTGAAAAAACAAGGCTCCTGGTATGGCCACAGCTATTATCTTCCTGCCAAAGCAACTTTTTAATCATTTTTTGTTATTCCCTTTTTAACCCTTACACCTGTCCCATATTTAACATCGCAGTTCATCTTCCCGTACGGAACTTTTCCTACTCCACCCCTGCCATTTTTCTCCTGAACGGTTCATGTTTCCCAAACCAACACTTAAATAACCCCAATTTCCTCTTCAAACAAAAATAATCAACTCGAATCCATCCATTTTCCTTCATATCTTTTTTATTCTCAACCTGGTGAAATACATTCATCCAAGAAGATGAAGCTCTATTTTTTATTTTAATTTTTTTGAAAATCAAGGAGATAATGTTCTAAAATAAAAGTTGTGTTACGAAGAATTAGTGTTGGGAAGAAATTTGGTTTAAGAGTAAGGCTACAAGGATATTATTTCCACACAACACGCACATCAAAGTACTTGTATTCTTATTTGCTAGCTGATTTTTGTTTTTTAAACGATTTTGCTTTTTCAGCTTTTGTTACTCTTAGTTAGGGATTTCATAAGTTTCTGTTTTTGCATGAATTTTGCTCCTGTTAGCTTCTGTTGTTTGCTTTAGGCTATCTTTGCTTCGATTTTTCCGGATTGAAAAAAAAATGAAGAATCATGTTTGGACTAAACTCATGTTCCATGTTCACTCATCTTTGCGTTGCTCTGCATTGCTTTGGGTAGTTGAATAGTGAATATATCTTCATGCTTGTTTAGTGGATTGAATAGTTAATGATGATGTATTTGTTGTAAAACCAGATTTCTTTCTAGGATGTTTAATGATGCATGTATCATTTGGAATGAATCTATCTTTCATTCACAGGAAGAAAAGAAAAAAAATTCACTTTGAGCTGTTTTTCTTTTAGAGATAAATAAGCCAAGAATAAAATCCTTGTGATTTTTTAGTTTTTTGGAATGCTTTGTGAAAGCTGAATTTTACATTTGAAAAGAATATGAGTACATTAAAATAAAAAAATAAAAAAAATATATGTAAGTGAAGGTGAGAGGCGGCTTCGTAAGATGAACAGCTAGCATCTGTTAATGTGGGACAGGTGTAAGGGTTAAAAGGGAATAACAAAAAATGATTAAAAAGTTGCTTTGGCAGGAAGATAATAGCTGTGGCCATACCAGGAGCCAAAAAACAAATACCAATGCCTGAATATCGTAATCATATGTTGCCGTAAAATACTAGGGAAAGAAAAAAATAATAATAAATCCTCAGTATATGCATGTGAAAGTGTTGTAGCCGCTTTTCATTCATTACAAAGCCTTCATTCCTTCAACAAGAGCCGGGTCAAATTGAAATGCTGCCTAATTGATATTCACGACTTGAAGCCGGGTCAAATTGAAATGCTGCCTAATGATATTCACGACTTGAAATGCCTACTTAATCCTATCAAAAAAAAAAAATGCCTACTTAATCAAAAGCGCAAATTTTATTACGAGGCAATTATGATTGAGCATCGATCGAGGGCCAAATAATCGCCCCTAATTTATACGTGTCATTTATATGTTTACATCTATTTTAAAGTATGTTATTGATGAAACATGTATGACATGACTGGACCATCATAAAACTAACGATTTATTTGACTTTTATGAAATACAGGACATATACCCATTTCACACATGGTACGTTTTTCTTTAATGATCTTATTATATTAAGCATCGCAATTCGTTTTGGCCTACGTATACAGAGAGTATTTATTAATTTATTTATTTTTGTTGTGGAACAAAAATTTCACTTTATAAAATGAAGAGGAGGTTTGGGCCCAAATAGTAATTGAAAGTTGAAAGGCAAATTAAGGAGAATGGCTGCAAACCGAGTTGGCGTTCTAGCTCTGCTCCTGTGTGGTGAGTTATCCATTAATTTACCATTCTTTCTCAACTACATTAAACAATTATATATCATTCTTATTTTCTTAAGTTTTCTTTCAAACATATCTCAACCTATATATTACTGCTACTGCCAGCCTTTTTGTTAATTGCTGTTTTCTTTTCTTAGATATTAATTTCTAGAAAATTAATTACCAGCCTTTTTTTTCTTAAGACGGTAATTTATGGACACTCTTGAATGAAATTTATGGATCCGCCTCTGCAATACATTATTTGACATTCTAATTATAATTATATATATATATATAGGATTTGTTGTACTTGGAGGAAATATGGAAGTGAAGACAGTAATGGCATGTCCTCAATTCTGCCTAGATGCATCTTACATGACTTGCAACGGCTCACCAACACATCTTAGTCCAAGCTGCAACTGTTGCTTGGCCCCTAAAGGCTGCACCCTTCACTTTGATGATGGTTCTTCCCAGACCTGCACTTAATATTAATTTCATGAAGAAATAAAATGCAGAAGTCTCCCACAAAATAAGTGAATACCATAGTTTTGGGGGCTTCATTAATTGTGTTAAGTAATTTGCAGTATGTATGTACAATAGTATTTTGTTGTTTCATATCGGAAACAATAAAATATTTTGATTTTTGTTGGTACCTACCAATATCGGTGTGTGTATATATATATGTGTGTGAATTTGGCTCTGATGCAACAGTAATAAAATGCAGAAGTCTACGACAAATAAGTGAATACAACACTTTTGGCTGCTTCATTGTGTAATTTGTGTTGATTAATTTGTAATATAAGGTACTCCACGACAAACAGCTGTGCGCAGCTGATGCTATTATTGGCGGCTTACGACGTGTGCCGTGAAAAAAAAGCAATATGCTTATACACGCCGCCAAAGAAGAGTTGTCCGATCCGCCGTTGATGCTAGGATCACCAGCTTAGAATGGGTGCTGCCAAAATGATAAATAAATCAAAAGCAGCGGGCTTATGCATGTCGCCAAAGTTATAGATGTATCAACTGCGACGTATATATGTAAGCACGCTGCGGATATGTTTTTCTTTTTAAAAAAATAATAAATTGCAAATTTAGTCCTGTAACTGAACTCGTTTTGCAATTTTTGTCCTAGTTTTTCCCCGGTCACAATTTTGGTTCTTTAATTGGTTTTTTGTTTTTTTGGTTGCAAAAATGGTCCTGAACGCCGGAAAATGTTTCCCCAAAAAAAAAAAAAAAAACACTATTTAAAGGACCAAAATTGTGACTGACGATACAGGGTTTCACTCCCTCCACGTGTCGTCTATCGATTGGTCATAAAACAACATTATGGATAAAACACCAAGGTATTCATGTCGATGCCCAGGTTCGAGGCTAAGGCCATCTAGTAGACTCCAGGCTACGACGATCGACTATCGAGCAGTGTAGGACGACCAATCCGCACCAGCTAGCAGTGTAGGACAATGAGTTTCATGGTCGATTACCACAAGTCGGAATGTCGACATCGAGGACAGAGTCCGCACTAGCTGTCCAAGCCCATTAATAGCGATAGCTTGGGCAGGGGTTTAAGGCCTATTAAAGGGTAAATATGACAATAACATAAGCCGACTTAACCTTAGGGTTTAGGCAAGTATTGTCATTATAAATACCCCATTCCAGGAACTACGTAAGGCTTGATTCCTGGAACCTAACAGGATACGTAAGCAATCTAAGATACAGTCTTAGACTCAGCCGCTAATACCAAAATCCCCCATCATCATACTCTTTTTGGCATTAGGGTTCTTGGGTGTTCTTCATTAGATTCATATTAGGTCCCGGATTATTAAGGTGACATAATTTGTCATCGTCAGTGACCGAGGAAAAACGAGGACCAAAATTATAAAACATGTTCAGTTACAGGACTAAATTTGCAATTTAACCTACAAACTATCATCAAGGAAGGGTAGCATTGCCAAACAAAATATGGAAAATTAAGGATAAGGACACAATCTGAAATATTATTAAGCAACAGGACAACTACATATTTTTTATAGGGAGAAGGACAACTGCATAATTTTTATAGCGAGAAGGACAAACAGTGAATCCCAAAAATCAGTGAATCTCTCTAGTGAATCCCGAAATCAGTGAATTTCGATAGTGAATTTTGACAGTGAATCTCGAAAATCAGTGAATCCCGACAATGAATTTTGAAAATTAGTGAATTTCGACAGTGAATTTCGGCAGTGAATTTAAACAGTGAATTTCGAACACAAGTGAATTTCGATAGTGGATAAATAATTTTGTCCTTTATGCAAAAGTTTCAAAGGACTGTCCTTCTACTCAATTGATGAAATATTTTTGTCATTCTCCCTCATTCCCCCAACAAAATAAGTCTACCCGAGGTGGTGATAGAATTAACCAAAGCAAGTCGTCTACCCGCATGGTTCAGACACTCTTCTCTCCACCCGGATATATTCTCTTTTGCACATTTTATAAGAGAAGTCAAAAAATTTTAAGGGTGTTCAATAGATTCCTTTAGCAAAAATCAAACAAGAGATGGGAGATCCTAGCTCCCCTTTTCTTGGAAAGAGGGAAAGACCTCCATTTGTTGTTGTTCGAAACATCTTCCTTCAAACACATTTACAAAAATTCATGAATGATATAAATATAGCAAACAAATACGGAGGTATAGGATCCCTTGTCTTAATTAAGATTTACACGACTAGAGACAAAAGTCTCATAAGGTTCGCTATTCCACATAAGAGAGGAGGTAGGAGACTTAACACAAGCCATAATGCAATCAATTAATTAACGATTTAGGAAAATTAAAGAGAACAAGCAGGTGATTAAGAATGTCCCAATCAACATTATAAGCCTTTTTTTTACTTTTCGATCTTCTAATTTAATTTTATTAAGGTCCTCCTAAGTTGTTCATCACTACCAATTCATCCATCCACCATAAGGTAGAACATGACTTCAATATTGAAGAAGAAATGTTCGATATGTAAAAAATCAAAATTCTTTCTAATCTATACATCAATGAAGTAAAAGATAAAGGAAAAATTAATTCTTTCTAACTATATCGTGTATTTGATGTCTATATATTCTAAATTGATTTTTTTATGCCAAGTGATGTTTATCAATTCTCTTTTGACTGTGTTGTTGCTATCTGCCGCTTTGCTTTATCTTCCTCTGTTTGAATAAGGTTTGCCCTGCTGCTTCATTTCATTTTTTTTTTTTGCTTTATTCCATTTATCCCTTGGTAGATTCGGATATACACATTGCACTTTAAGACGCAGTTTGGGTCTTCAAATTAAAGAAGGCCTAACGAGTTCAACACCACATCGAGCCTTGGACATAATTTGGTATCAGCAAAGTAGCTATCACAAAACACAGGACACTCGTAATACATCGACATGGTGCAGGTTGTCATCTATCTCATATGATTAGTTCACAAGTACGATACTAACTAGCTCGTACCACCGACATGGTGCATGGTCACTTCGGTTTGGAACTCACAGCTCAGTATAAGTCTTCAATGAACTCAAACAACGGTTATTCAGTCAACAAGACTTTAACATATGATCTCGTAACGGTTCCATGATTCACGCATATGTGGTCATTATTACAACATGACTACCCTCATGATTATCTCATAACGGTTCAATGATTCAAGCATACTGGGCCATGATTACACCAGTGATCTCATAATTGCTTCATTTCATTGACCACAACTTCAATGACATCACAATCAGATAAAAAAACAATATGAAAGAGATAGTTGTGATATTACTCAGCACAACATTTGATTACAAACCTTGTGTGTATATACACACATAACTAACAACTTAGATTCTCTACATATAACAAACTCATATGTGTACCAATGTTGTGTTGACACATATACAGACATGTGGATCACCCCTGTCAAATCTTTGGTAAATATATCTGCAGGCTGATCACATGTGGAGATATGCTTGACATCCAGCTTTCCAACTAGGACCTGATTTCTAACATACTGTACACAATTTCTATGTGTTTTGTCTTCGAGTGATGTACAGGGTTTTGAGCCAATGACTCTGCCCAGTGTTGTCGCAGTAGATCACAAGTTTCTTTGTGACTTTGATCCCAAGTTCAGATAGTAGTAATTTCAACCATGTCACATCTGCAGCTGCATGAGCTAGACTTCTATATTCTGATTACATGCTAGATCTTGAGACAACTGTTGTTTTATTGAGTGCCATGAGACCAAAGAAGATCCTAGGTAAATGCGATTGCCTCGCCACAATTTCTGTCATGAGGATCATTAGATGTAGTGCCCGAAAGACAATTGTTGCTTGTCCTTATGGGCAAGTGGGAGATTGTTGGAAGTAGGGCCCAAAAGATAATTTCTGTAATTGTTTTTATAATTAATGACTGATTTATTCTCATCTTATTATTTGCTTTGTGCTTATATCTTATAGACTGCTGAAAACCCCAAGTTGTATCGTATGTAGCCATATAACTTAGTGTGTGTCACACGTGAGGATTAAGTTTATGGTGATACACTTGAACGATTAGTCCGTGGTGAACTTAATCAAAGTATGGGGTCTATTGATTAAACCACCATTAATGTGCTCAGAACACTTTATGGTGTGACCGTCTTATCCGGACCGTCGACATTGGTTGTCTAAGTAGGGCATTTATATATGATGTAGTCATATAGGACTGGACCGATTTAATCTGCATTTCTCATATAATTCCGTGATTGATAAATCTTATTAAATCACAAGATGATAATATATGGATTAACCTTAATCCAGAAGTGATTGCAAATGCCTGCTTATTTCAAGATAGGGTTTGATGTGTTCGTTAAGGATCGCTAAAAGGCGCGGTCCGAATCACTTTCACGTTGCCACTATTCTGGAATGAGTGAGGAGTGTGTGTCTCACAGATATGGAATACATTCCTTCCTACGGGAAGTAGAAAGACAATCCCCTTATTTGTTAATCCTAGAAACTAGTCGATCCCGGGAGTTCGTATTGGTTATGAACTAATTGATCACTAGTGGGTTAATGGTAAATAAGGATAAGATGTAATGAAGAAGGTTTACGGAAATATTCCCGCTTCGTTACGGATAGTCTATGGAGGGTTAGTTTGTATGTAATGATTATATCAATGGACACTTATCGACTCGACGCTTTGAGAATAAGTTATATCTATAATCGATTGAGTTCAGTTTCGGATTTATGGTGGGGTAATTCCGGAATTAATAAGTTGAGTAGAAATATTTTGTTCGATGAATATTTTTTCAATTTATTGTAGCTACTCATTATAGTCCATGGTCCCCGGGTTGGTTCCTAACACGCTAGTGTTTTCGTTTTGTGGAACCTCGAGAATAAATTAAATAGTTGGTCTATTTAATGAATACGCAAATATTATTTATTTGGTAAATAATATATAATATAGAAAAGACATTTTCTATTATCCCAAATGGCATAAAAAATGGCGCTACATTTTTTTGGTTTTGGGAAAAGAAATTTTCTCCTAATTAATTATAATGTGGATAATATAATTATTTATGTGTTAAATAATTATAAATAAGAAATTAGTTTACTTATTGGATAAATAGAAAATCTGTTTTCCTATTGAATAAAGGTTTTATTTTAAGTAAAAGGAAAAGATAAATTTGTGTGTAATAGATAAACTCTCAAATTATTAGTTATTTTCCTATAAAAAGAGAGTTTCTCCCAACACAAAATTGAATCATTCCAACGCCATTTTTCAGAAGAAAAAAAAAGGGGACGCCATTTTTCAGGGAAAAAAGGGATGCCCTTTTTTTGAATAAACGGTGAAAATTTAGTTTTCTTGTTCTAGCCATTAGGAGGACAAAAACCTAGGGTTTTTCTTGGAGCATAATCAAGGGGGTTCTACTACAAGGATCGACGTCCACCAGTCGTCGCTTGGAGATACAATCCGGAAGACTGCGGCTTCTCCCTTTCTGTCGATTACTCGTCCTCTTTTATAGGGTAAATCTTCAACATTCTCGTAGTTGTATTAATTAATTATTTGAATTAAAATCGTGGTAAATCGCATGTGAATTTAATTCGTATCTTCCGTTATACATGATCGAGTGTCTCGATCGGTGCTATGAATCGAATCGCATTTATCCAATTATGGATCGGATCCGGATTCGGTTTCTGTATATCCAGGAAGGACAGCATCCTCAACCTGCATCTGAATATCCTGTAATAGCCAAATTACCACCAGATTTGAAATACAAGTTGTACCCTAGTGTTCCTTTTATATATCCGAGTAGTCTCTTATGAGCTTGCCAGTGTACATCTCTGGGATCATGCATGAACTGACTCAAGGAGTTACCACATAAGCAATATCTGGTCTAGTGAATGTCATGTATTTGTAATGCCCTAATAACACTTCTGTACAAGGTAGGATTAGACATTGGTGTACCTTCTTCTGGTTCAAAAGTCTTGCATGTCACCATTGGAGTCAGGACTGGCTTCAAGTTGTTCATTCCCATTCTATTTAGGAGCTGTTGTCCATACATTTTCTGACTAAGATATAAGCCATTTGAGTCTCTGGTGGCCTGCATACCTAAGAACTAACTCACATCACCTAACTCTTTGAATGGGAATCTGGAATTCAAGAGCTTGATAAACTTTTGAATATATTGATCAGATGTGCCTGTAATCAAAAAATCATCAACATATACAAGAATATATAAAGTAACAATCCTTCTTTTGAGAACAAAAAAGGAAGTGTCCAACACAGTTTGTCTAAATCACTAGGCCAACAACTGTATTCTCAGTTCTTCAAACCAAGCCCTAGGTGCCTGCTTTAGGCCATACATGGCTTTGTTCAAATTGCATACATAATTAGGCTTGTTTTGACCACAAATACTTCAGGCTGAGGCATATACACACACTCCTGTAGTTTCCCATTTAAGAATGCATTATTGATATCCATTTGTTTGATTGGCCAGTTGTAGGTCACAGCAATGGACAGAAACACCCTTATTGTCCCTGCTTTTGCAACTGGACTGAAGGTTTCTGTATAGTCAACCCCTCTTGCTGTGAGTAGCCCTTGGCCACAAGTTTGGCCTTATATTTGAGGATGGATCCATCTGGCTTGTGCTTGATCTTGAAGATCCATTTGTTCCCAACCAAGTGGTGGGTGGAAGAGGGTGGTACAAGGTCCCATGTCTTATTTAGGGTGAGAGCAGTAAATTCTTCTTCCATTGCCTTCTGCCAGTGAGAATGAGATAGGGCCTCAGACACAGAGGTTGGTTCGAGTGAGAATCAGTGGCACAATGCTCGGACATGAAGGTAAATATAGGCTTTGGTTTGAAAATTCCTGCTTTGGATCTGGTTTGCATTGCATGACCAGGAGGGGAGAAGAATTACTAGTGGAGTGGATTGTGAGATTAGGACCAGTGGAAGTTGGTATAGCTGGAGATGTCTATGTGGGTAAGTGAGATGTTGGAAGTGGTTTGTTGTATGGGAGGATGAAGAGATGTGGCGGTGGGATGCATGGCAGGATAAGGGAACTCATGTTCATTAAAGGTCACATCTCTACATATGTAGATTCTTCCACTGTGATCCATACACTTATGGCCTTTGTGGACATGACTAAGACCAAGATAGATGCATTTCTTAGTGTGGTATTGGACCTTGTGAGTGTGATAGGGTCTAAGATAGGGAAAACATGAGCAACCAAAGGTTTTAATGAGGTCATAACTTGGCTTCTTTCTGCAGAGGATTTGATATGGTGAGGAGTTGTGAAGGACATGAGTTGGTAGGATGTTGATGAGTGTGACAGCATGTAGGAAGCTGTCCCACCAGTATTTTTGAGGAAGAGAAGCTTGGGAAAGGAGGGTAAGGTCTGTTTCCACTATGTGTCTATGCTTCCTTTCGGACCTACCATTCTGAGGGTGTATGTGAGGGCAGTGTTAGGTGTGATGCCCGAAAGACAATTTTGTAATTGTTTTATTTAATAAATGAAATGATATTATTATTCATATTTATTATTCTCATATTCACCGATGTGACAATAGTATTTACACTACAGAAAACCCTAAAGTATATCGTTTATGTAATCACTTAACTCAGTGTATGGGATATACACGGAGGATTGAGTTAGTGAAGATGTACTTAAAATACAATTAGCCCGTAGTGAAGTTAATCGAGAGTATCGGGTCTCTCCTTTAATGTGCTATTAATGCGCCCAGAACACAATGAGTGTGATTGTCTTATCCGGACTTTCGGTTAAGAGAACCTAGTGGGGCATTTATATATGATAGATATATCATATAGAAATTTGGATCGATTTGATTAGAGTTCACGATATAATTCCGTAATCGAGAAGTCTTATCGAATCAATCGATGATCATATTTATGGATATATCTTAATCTGAGGTGATCACGGTCAAGCTGCTTGAATCGGTATGAGGTTTGACTTGACGGTTAAGGATTACACCGAGTCCGTGATCCGAATTACCCCATCTTGGCATTGTCTTCGGATTGAGTGAGTAGTCCGTGTCATCACGGATCTGGGAATCCATTCCTTCCATTTATGGAAGTAGATAGACGATTCTCTTATTTGTTAATCCTAGAAACCGATCGATCGTGCGAGTTCATATTACAACGATTAGCTACCAGGTGAGTTGTATGAATTAATTGATCACTAGGGTTAATGGTAAATAAGGATAAGAGGTTACGAAAGGGTTAACGGTAACTTCCCGATTTAGAATGAACGATCTATGGAGGATTAATCCATATGTAATGATTATATCAATGGGCGCTTATCATCATTCTCGTGAGGAGATATAAATATAATCTCATAATCGGAGGAGTGCGATCACGGGATTATGGTGGCATATTCTGTGATTGATTTATCGAATATAATTATTACATTCGTAAGATAATTATTTATTTGATTTATCGGAACACGATTATTAGTCCATGGTCCCCGACGTGCCTCCAATATAGCATAGCTATTCTCGGACGTCGAATCCTAATAATATTAATCTATATCTTATTAGAATTTAATTAAAACGATATGCGAATTAATTGTTTAGGGGACTATTAAATTAGTTGGGCTAAATAATTAAAAATGTGAAAAAGATATTTTTCATAATCTTGGCCCAATTAGTGTGTTGTGGCCGAAAATAATATTGACTAGGTCAATAAGATAAAATTCGGCCAAGGCGTTGTATTATGGAGCAAGAAATTAGTTTTCTTGTTAATTAATAAGACAAGTGCACAAAATATTTATTGGATAAATATTTATGGTAAGAAATAAAGATAAAGATTATTTCTAGATTTGTTCTAGAATATTTTGGGATTATCTTTTATTTATTTGATTTATTTATTTGCAAAATAAAAATCCTTGGAGGACAAGGATTACTCTCCTATATAAAGAGAGTTCTCCCAAGCCTAAAGATACACACAAAATTCGACTATCATCTCTTAGAGAGAGGATAGATAAATTTCGGCCAAGAGGGTGAGAGGGAAAATTTTGGAGGTTTTCCGGGTAGCATATCGGGAGGATTCGAGACGAGGATTTCCTTCCACCAGGAGTTGCTTGGATCACACATGCCGAAGATCGTGGTGCTCTTCACACCATCCTTTGTTCTCCCTATTGCGGTTCATCTACTTGGATTTTGAGATCCAAGAGGTATGATCTACAACCCCTTTGTAGATGTAGATCTAGTCATTTTATTACGTGTAATTTATAGATCTAGATCCTCAAATCGCTTCCGTTGCGGATGATATTACTAACAGGCAGGGATGTCTGTATCTAATGCCATATTGAGCAAGAAAGGGGTCTAGATGTCTGTATTCCCCTCCAGGTCAATTGGGCGGTCTTAATTTTAGCATTGAATTGATTTTCTACAAACTTTTAAACAGGAGAAACACATTATAGGCTTCTGATTTTAACTTCAAGGGGTATATCCAAGTAAACCTACTAAAGTCATCAACAAAGTGTATGTAATACAGATAGCCAGAAGTGGATTGGACTAGGGAAGGTCCCCAAAGGTCTGTGTGCACCAACAACTCAAGAACATGAAAGGCTTTACTGTGAGAGTAAGGAAATGGAGTAGCATGCAATTTTCCATATTGACAATCATCACAAAAAGGAATTTCTTCATTAATAGAAACATTACATTCTTTTAGAACTTGATTCAAAACCTTAACTGAGGGATGTCCTAGCCTCCTATGCCATACAATGGCCTTATTATTCTGAGTACTAGGGGTAATAAGATAAGCATACATCTTTTTGGAGTGAATGGAGCTTTGAGAGACAGGAAGACTGGACAGATCAGTAACTTTGGCTGGATGAATCCTGTAGAGGCCATTTTCCAGGGTTCCTTCCAGTAACACCCTCTTTGAGACCTGATCCTTGACAATAACATTTAGAAGCAGAGAATTCAATTAGAACAGGATTATCAGCTGTTAATATAGAAACATTGAGTAAACTTTTCTGAATTTTTGGGACATGAAGGATATTAGACATGTGTAGATTAGGGTGAAGAGTGGTGTGTCCTGTGTGAGCAATGTGTATATGATTCCCATTTCCTACAACCAAAGTGTCTTTACCTTCATACTCAGACCTCACAGACAGATTACCAAGATCAGATGTAACATGGTTTGAAGCTCCACTGTCAGCATACCATTCAGAGTCAGTTGACATTTCAGGAGCAGCAAGATAGGCAGCCATTTGCCTAGAATTCTGTTGGTTAGAGGATGTTTGAGGTACAAAGTTTTATTCAAATCTGTGCCAACATTTAGCAGCTATATGTCCAGATTTTCCACAAATCTGACATACAGGTCTTACATTACTAGTTGCAGGGGTATTGTTGTTGTTCCTGTCTCCACCTCTACCTCTTGATCTACCTCTTCCACTACCAGAGCCTCTGTCCCTTGAAGAACCAGACTGATTGTTGTAGGAACTGTTAGGTGTAGTGCCCGATAGACAATTTATGTAATTGTTTTTATTTAATAAATGGCAGATTTTATTTCATCATATTATTTGCTTTGTGCTTATATTTAATACACTGCTGAAAACCCCAAGTCGTATCATATGTAGCCATATAACTTAGTGTGTGTCACACATGAGGATTAAGTTTATGGTGATGCACTTGAACTATTGGTCCGTGGTTAACTTAATCAAAGTATGGGGTCTATTGATTAAACCACCATTAATGCGCCCAGAACACTTTATGGTGTAACCGTCTTATCCAGGCCGTCGACATTGGTTGTCTAAGTGGGGCATTTATATATGATGAGAGTTATATAGGATCGGACCAATTTAATCTGAGTTTCTCATATAATTCCGTGATTGAGAAATCTTATTAAATCACAAGATGATCATATATGGATTAACCTTAATCTCGAAGTGATTATAGACTCTACTTATTTCGAGGATAGGGTTTGATGTGTTCGTTAAAGATCGCTCGTGAGGCACGGTCCGAATCACTTTCACGTTGGCACTATTCTGGAATGGGTGAGAAGTGTGTGTCTCACAGATATGGAATCCATCCTTCCCGTGGGAAGTAGAAAGACAATCCCCTTATTTGTTGATCCTAGAAACTGATCGATCGGTCGAGTTTGTATTGGTTATGAACTAATTGATCACTGGTGGGTTAATGGTAAATAAGGATAAGATGTATTGAAGAAGGTTTACGGAAATAATCCTACTTCGTTACGGATAGTCTATAGAGGGTTAGTTTATATGAAATGATTATATCAATGGACACTTATTGACTCGACTCGACGTTTTGAGAATAAGTTATATCTATAATCGATAGAGTTCAGTTTCGGATTTATGGTAGCGTAATTCCAGAATTAATAAGTTAAGTAGAAATATAATGTTCGATGAATATTTTATTTAATTTATTGTAGCTACTGGTTATAGGTCCATGGTCCCCGGGTTGGCTCCTAACACGCGAGTGTTTTCTCGTTTTATGGAACATCGAGAATAAATTAGATAGTTGGTCTATTTAATGAATAAGCAATATTATTTATTTAGTAAATAATATGTAAAATAGAAAAGACATTTTCTATTAAATTCAATGACATTATTGGCGCCACATTTGAGGATGAATTGGGAGAAGAAATTTTCCTAGATTATCTCATTTGTGTAATTAATTAATTATCTATTTGTTGGATAATTAATGGAAAATTAAGAGATTGAATTTTTGGGAATTATCTCTTATTTTGAAGCAAAAATATCTTTTCCTAATGGGAATAGGTTTTTGTGATGTGAAAAGGATAACTCTCTTGACTAGTTATTTTTCTATATATAGAGAGTTCCTCTTAGCACAAAAATTATTACAATTGGCGCCACACATCAAATAAAGGAGAGAAAAATTAGTTTCTTGTTCAAGTCATTGAGAGAAGAAAACATAGGGTTTTTCTTGCAAGCATATTCGAAGAGGTTCTTCAAACGAGGATCGACATCCACCGGTCGTCGCTTGGAGATACAATCCGGAAGACTACGGCATCTTCCTTTGGTCGAATATCTATTCCGCTCCGATAAGGTAAATCTACAACCTTCTCGTAGGATTAATTAGTTGTGTTTCATATCGTAAATAGCATAAGCTTCCGCTGTGCAAAAATCGAGTGTCTCGATCAGTGCTATTACTTCTAGTAGGAACCTCGTCATCTTTCTTATGCCATAAGAGCAGTGGGGTGATCAAGAGCACCCGGAGGATTGAACCAAGCAATAAGTCGTTCATGTGTGACTAATTGAGCCTGGACTTCTGCCCAATTCATTGATTGTACCCTTGAGGTAATATGACGATCGCAGATTCCTATTCCCTAGATAAACCCCCCAAGGTAGCCAATATTAATTCAGAGGTGGAGATTGGGTACCCTGCTACAGCTAGACCATTTGAGTAGCTCTTCATTTGTGCAAGATAGTCAGGTATGTATCTGGCTCCTTTAGTGGCTTTTGTAAGAGCATCCTTATATTCAAGGATCTTGGACTGGGACTGGCTGTTAAAGAGAGTTTCAAGTGTGACCCAAACCTCATGAGCAGTATTGCATCCGACAACCTCTTGTAATGTTTGTTCTGTCATGGAGCCATGGAGCCATCCAAGAAGAAGCTGATCTACCACCATCCATTCATCATGTGCCGGATTTCGAACACCGGTTTGAATCTGAGAGGTGCCCAGGCCAAGATTGAGAAAGATTGGGGAAGTGTTAACTCCAAACAGGTGATCTTGGAGTTTATGGCCACGAATAATGGGGAGGATAGTATACCTCCATAGAAGGTAGTTATTCCGGTCCAATTTCACAAAGATGGTCTGGGACAGGTTGGAGCCAAACTGTGGTTTGGGATTAAGAAGGAAGCTTGGTGGTGTTGGGAAATTGGTCGGTATAGGTGAAGGTGATGAATAGAACACTGGTGAATTGGCATGCATCTGTGTGAAGCTAACTCCGGTGGTTTGGAACATCGAAGAAGACAGGTTCTGTGTGCGTATCGGAGTAGGAATGGTGGAGGAGTTCAGAATTGAGGTTACTCCAATGCTTATAGCTGGAGTCAAGCTCGGGTTTATGGATAATGGTGCGCTGGTTTCACCGGATGGCTGGCCGCCGGTGGACATGGCCGCCATGGATCTGCTACCAAGATAGAAAACAATATGAAAGAGATAGTTTTGATATTACTCAGCATAGCATTTGATTACAGACCTTGTGTGTTATATACACACATATCTAACAACTTAGATTCTCTACATAAAACAAACTCATATGTGTACCAATGTTGTGTTGACACATATACAGACATGTAGATCAATCATAGACTAACATATGGATCATTATCTTAACACAATCAATTCCTCCACGAGGAGTGGTTATGAAAGGATGATCATCATCAAATCTCAAGAACTATGTTAATAACTTCATCCCAAATCCTCTTGGTATGTAGGTAGTCAATTCAAATTGGCTCAACTATAATTCATCATAAAATCCACCGGTTACAAGTAGTTGGGTTATCCTCACGGAATCCGATTACTCACTCACAGACCCAGTTTAACTACTGACGGTTTCTGGCATCGTCATTAGGGTTTTTAATTTCTGAAGGATTTTGTGCGGGTAGGAGATGATAAAAGTATAAATAAACGTGTTGCTATAGGTTAGGATAAACTTGTAAAATTTTAAAATTATAAGGACTTTACTGTATATATTTTATTAGGAATGGAAGATTTTGACAAATGCGGTGACATGGGTAGAAATGACAATATAGTAATTAATTTATATAGCAATGAGTATATTTAAAATTTTGTATGGTGCCTAAGATAAACAACAAATGAAACAACAACAAATGAAACTACAGTGCCCCGTAATTTGGTGCGTTAGTAGAAAATAAGTTGTGCCCGTAAAGACCCGCTATTTTTTATTATGAAAATTTGTAGGTTAAAAATAAGATTGACTGCACAAAACACTCATATCTTTTGGTCAAGGTTGTAACATATGACTCGTGTCTCGGTTTTGCAATTTTGTCATTGATGTCATCTTAATCTTTGCAATTATCACAATTTCTTTATCTAGCCACAAATTGAACAGGAAGAATCGTGTTTGTCTTGCATGAGCTTATTGTAATTCACGCTCACTTTGTTTTCTCGTAATAAATGTATTATTTTGTTTTCTAATTATTTATCTTACATAAATGTTTCGTTATTTCCGATAATAAACACACATTCTCAAATCTCGACTCGTCACTTCCTAATTCGCCTATTAACAATCTCATCGAACAAAACATCCAACATGACTAAAATCGGAGAACAAATTGTCAAGCCTATGTGAAATCGGTGCGTGTTTCATTCAATTTGATGGCTATTTATCCTAAAGAAAATTCTATGATTCTTATATTTTGATTTTATGTAGTAATTGCAAAGATTCAGATACCATAAATGATAAAATTACAAAACAAAACATAAATGGCAAATCAAAATATTGACCAAAAGATATAGGTGTTCTGTGTTATTAAATCTAAAAGTGACTATATCGAATATCTCAATCGATGTCCAAGTACACCTGTTACATCAATTAAATAAGCCCTCCAAGTCTTTGTGTAACAAAATTCAATTGAGAATTTTCGTCCCAAACTTAAAAAGGTCAATATTGAATTAATATCAACACTAGATTTCCGCTGTATATATTTGAATGTGGGCTGCAAAATCTTGACTGGAACACCCAAAATGTTATCTAACCATTGGTCTTCTACCCCACATAGTATCCGATCTCGACTAAATTACAATTTTCGATCTGTAATTAACATGTTTTGTAATTTTGATCTTGATTTTTTTCCTCCGCGACAATTTCAGTCCTCTAAGTGGTCTTTTTTTTGTTGCAAAAATAGCCATGAAGGCCGGAAAATGCTGTCTGTACACATTTTCCGGCTGAAAAAATGACATGTTATCCTATATTGACATTTCATCTTTTCACATCAGCACAAATTTCCACATCAACATTTTTTTGCAAAAAATAAAATGCTGAAAATGGGAGGATTCAAACCTGCAACCTAAGACTGAAAATCTAAACACTTCTCCATCTGAGCTACAACCACATATGTGTCTTAAAACGCAACAAATCTTTTAAAGACATGTCATTCAGATAAAAATATTATAGAGAATCTAATAATACCGACAATCTTATTTTTTTAAAAGTATATATATATATATATATATATATATATATATATATATATATATATATATATATATATAGTGTAGTATTAAATTCACGTGGTGATAAATTATTGAATGTTTATTTTAAGTAATATAGGAGGTTGTTAATTTTTTATTTTTTTATATATATAATATAGATACCGTATAATGCATTTGACTTAATATATGCTTTTTTTTTTATCAAATTTGTTGATTAAGACGGTTATGACAAAGAAAAAAAATGTAGCTACATCATATGGTTTAGCAACATTGAAGTTGGGTACTACTACCACTACTTAATATATGATTTTTTTTATCAAATTAATTTCTTTCTCTATCTTTAATTTCTGAATAATATTATTGTTACAACCACTATAATACAACACATCTCGTAATTTAATGAACCATTCTGACCTGGGACGGACCTACCATGAGGCAAGAGGGCACACATCACCCCTCAAATTTTAAAATTACCATAATACCCTTATTAAATTTAATATTTCATAAAAATGGTATATAAACTATGCGTCTACATGATTAACTAATTGTTATTTGCTTTGGTGGTTTGGCATTTGTTTCATTTTATTAACTAAAATTTCATTTACTTTATATACTATTTTGTATGAAATATTAAATTTGATAAGGGTATTATGGTAATTTTAAAATTTGAGGGGGCACGTGTCCCCTCTCGCCCCATGGGGCCCATGGTAAAAATGGTTCATTAAATTACTTGATCGTTATGTTAGAGTGGTTATGTGAATAAAGAATATTATTCAAAGAATTAAAGATAGAGAAAGAAACTAATTTGATAAAAAACATATATTAAGTCACATGCATTATACAATATATATTATACATAAAAATAAAAATTAAGAACCTCCTATATTTCTTAAAATAAACATTCAATAAATTTATCACCATATATAATCTAATACTATATATATATATATATATATATATATATATATATATATATATATATATATATATATATATATATATATATATATATATATATATGCATATATACTTTTTTTTTTAAAATATGTATTATTACTTATTAGATTCTCTATAATATTTTTATAATGAACATGTCTTTAAAAAAATATGATGTGTTTTAAATATGATATATATGTTGTTGTAGCTCGGATGGAGCAGTGTTTAGATTTTTAGTTTTAGGTTGCAGGTTCGAATCCCCATCCCCCTATTAGCAACATTTTATTCCTTGCAAAAAAAATGCTGACGTGGAAACTTGTGCTGACGTGGAAAGATGACATGTCAATTTAGGATGACGTGTTATTTTTTGGCCGGAAAATAATGATACGAAGGCGTTTTTCTACTTTTCGAGATTATTTTTGCAAAAAAGACCGCTTTCTGATCTTGAAATTATCGCCAAAGAAAACCAGAAAAAAAAATTACAAAACGTGTCCAGTTTCATGACGAAGATTGTAATTTAACCATCCAATCTCCATTAATTGTGATTTCACTGATTTGTAGTATAAAGATGTTTTCTTTTTTTCTTTTTTTTCCTAATTAAACGGGGTCTTTTATTAAAAAAATATAAAAGGTTCAGAAAAAGCAGTATATCGGTCGCTTTTGTATCAAACAATGTTGACGAAACATAAATTTGTCTTTTTAAACTTATTAATGGAAAATTCAATATGAGAAAATACACTTCATAGGAAATAGTACACATGTGATTTCAAAGGTGTTCAATTAGGGGTGTCATCAGGTCGGGACCCGACCCTTAAATCTTCTACCTGAAATTCGTTCCGACAAGATTCGGGATTCAATTTTTCTTTCCGAACCCGTACCCGATAAGCGTCGGGTCCCGACAATCGGGATACCCAAATGTTCGGGATCCCGTTGGGTCGGGAATGATTGTCCCAAGCCTATGATGTTGAAAAATATTCATGTTAATATAAAAAAAAATGTCAACAATTACTTGATCAAAACAATAGTTCAAAAGGTGGGGGCGGAAAAATGAGTTAACGGCGATAAAGTCGACGGCTGGTGGAGGCGGGTGGCTTTTGTGAGGAAGAACATTCTGGTATATTATAGAGCATAAGAGAGAGAAAGTGAGAAACGACGATAGCAGAGACTGTAGTATGTTTATGTTTTTAGTATTTAAGGTTGTGGGTATTTTTATTGGGATGAAAAATGTTATATATATATATATATATATATATATATATATATATATATATATATTAAAAAGTATGCACGTTCGGTTCGGATCGGTTAATGGCCGTAACCGAAACGAAATTTTCGGTTAATTGAAAACCCGAACCGAAACCGAACTGTTTGTAAAAGAAAACCGAACCGAACCGAAATAACCGGTTCGGTTAACCGAAAAACTGAAGAAAAAAAAAATCAAAAGTAAATAATTAGCGATAACAGAACCGAACAGAACCGAACCGAAATAACCGGTTGATTATCCGAAAAAACCAAATTTCGTCCAAATTATACAATTACATCAGTTTGATTCACTATATGGTTATAAACGGTTTTATTTTTCTTTTTTGTTTCGGTTCGGTTCGGTTCGGATATAAACGGTTTGTTTTTGGTTTGGATTCGGTTCGGTTTCGGTTCGGTTTTCGGTTCGGTTCGGATAATTTACAGCACTAACCGTAACCGAACCGAAAATTCCGTTTTTCCATTTTGAAAACCGAAAACTGAACCGTAGGTCTTATTAACCGAACCGAATGTAATTACAGTTGGTTTTTAGTTTTCAGATTATCCGTATTCGTGTACACCCTAATATATATATAAATATATATATATATATATATATATATATATATATATATATATATATATATATTCGTCGAAACCGATTGAGTTTTATACCGATCCAGTTCCGCATTTTTCGGTAATCGGGAAAAATCTCAAAATTTTAGGATTGGAAAACTTTCGAGATCGGAATTTTTCGAAACGGGACCGGGATGAGATTCGGGACGGGTTGGAATTATCGGGAAATTTGCCACCCCTATGTTCAATAAGGAATTAGTTATGATGTTGTTACAAATCAAATTAAAAGAATAGTAGTGAATAGTTGAATACAGATTAGTAGTGAATAGTTGATCCACTAAAAAAAGAGTAGTGAATAGTTGAATACATTATTACATAGTGTTATTGCACATTTTCATATATAACCTTGTTTATTAAGACCTTTACTTAAAGAAAACAACCCTGAAATTTTTACATTGTCGCCGTTTTTAAAACGAATGGTAACATACTACTATTCAAAGAAACAAAGTCCACGAAATTTGGCATTGAAATGTTGACAAAAGGTTTCTTGTTTTTTTAGGGAGTGTTGACCAAAATTGAAGGCAGAAAAGTTACAAATGAAAAAATCTAGGTGTGGGAAGCTGAGACGACATTATATGTCCTACGGGATTGCGCGTGGGCGAGATCGGTATGGTGCCAATGCGTCCCAAGGGAAGATTGGGGGAAATTCTTTGGAGCAAGGTCAATCGAAGAGTGGATTCGACTCAACCTATTGAATAGGAGAGACACAAGTTTTGGAACATGTAGATGGAAATATTTGGGCTAGAAATCTCTAGTGGTGGCTATGGAGAAATAGAGGATACCATGAAGACGACTGGGAGAGACCACCGGCGTATGTGTTCATAGCGAGAGCAGTTGACAGAGCTATAAATCTCCGACTAGCCTGGGGGATAGATTAAATTGGTAGATTCAATAGTTTGTTTAGCAATTTAATTTTAATGTAACACTAAACAATTATGTCCTTGATGTCTAATGACCTTAAAGTAATAAAGAGATCGTTTATTTAAAAATAAAAAAAATAAAAAAAATAAAAATCTAGGTGTCTATTAAGAGGGCAGGATAAAAGTCTTAAATTGTTGGATTATTAAATTTTATATATTTTTTTATTACAAAAGTTCATACTTTCAGTTCAAAAATCAGATGATGTTTAGATAATCAATGAGATATATCACTCTACCTAAAGTCTCTTATTGTTTAAAATTTATGTCTAATTTCGGTATCTAAGTATAAAAACCACGTCGTTTATGTGTATTTTAATTTTTAAAGAAAAACAAAAAAAAAACATAAAAACAAAATACACACTAAACGACATAGTTTTACATAGATACCGAAATTAGAAAGAAAAAAAGAAGAAAATCTGTGACAAGTGATCTCATGACTTTTTATTTTATTTTATTTTATTTTTCCCTCTTTTTTCTTCATTCCCTTCTATTTTGGGATGATATCACATGTCTAAATTTTGTGTTTAATATCGATATTTAAGTAAAAACTACGTCGTTTTATTTATATTTAATTTTTATAAAAAACAAAATATAAAAATTAAATCTGTACAATAAAAACGACTACACTCAACCCTCCATTTTCCTTTGCCGGCTGCGGCCCTCTCTTTTTTTCTTCATGTTTCACGTATGTATTTCCAGTACGTGATCCCTTCCCCCAAAACTACATATGATACATTTTTGTATATTTATCTCCGAATTCAACTCCCTCAAATTCTATTATTTTTACTCTAAAAATTACTGTTGTTGTTCTCCTAATAAAAAATTACGGCTGTTACAATTCCTGATATTTAACCACTTTAATAAACTGCGTGAAAAAAACTTTTAAATAACTTATATTTACGGACGTAAAATTATATATATAAACGATTAATTTTAAAATTTTGTTGAAATTGTCAAACTCTTAGAAAAAAAAAAAAAAAAAAACACATTACTCCTTGAAATCGTTATAAATTGAAGAAATCTGTAGCCTAAACCAAGGAGTATTTGAAAGGCAAAGGAGAATGGCTGTCAACCGGGTTTACGTTCTAGCCGCTCTTCTATGCGGTAAGTAAACATATTGGAGTTCTTTTTCTTTTTGTAATTCATTTTAACAAAAGATAGAGTACGATTTATTTTTTTAATTTTTATTTTTTCATCATGCTTTAGGAAATGAAAAAAAGGGGCTATTACTTACGCTTCACCTGTTTTACTAATGCACCTCATCTACCGGCGCACCACAACGTCATCACAAAATCAACCTTGAGAAAGTCGATTATATAGCCAAAAAACGATAGAATCAACTCTATGGAAAGTCGATTTTCTGGCTATAGAATCAACTTTCTAAATGTCGTATCAATTGTGCTCAAGCGTATAATGTGGTCTTGACCGATAGAATCATCGTGTTGCAAAATAAAATAATCCTCATTGGTGTTTGTTTAATATGCTAAAACCAGCATGACGGACGTATGTAAAAGCGAGGATCTGTCTGTCTTTCTTGTTATGAAAAAAATTATTAATATATGTACTTAATATTTTGTTTCCCCTTTGATTTTTTTCATTTGTCTCTTTTAAATTTTCATTGTCCTCCGAGATTAAATGCATCATTTGGCTAAAACTATACTGAGATTCGTTTGATGTTTTATTTAGGAATCATACTAATGGGAGGTGATTTTGAAGTGAAGACGGTTGCGGCGTGTTATCTATCCTGCCGGGAAGGTGCAACATACATGACTTGCAATGGCTCACCAACACACCTAAGTCCAAGTTGCAACTGTTGCTTTGCCCCTAAAGGCTGCACCATTTACTATGATGATGGTTCTTCTGAGACCTGCAATAAATGATATATGTATATATGCATGTATATATACATACATAATTATGTGTGTATATAAACAATAATACTAGTATGAACTATGGAGTACACTAAATCAAAGAAGTCTGTACACAAATAAGTGAATTAATGCACAAGCGAAATATATAATGCATTATTTATTGTATTGAAGAAATTTGTCTTTCATCTGGTCTAGTACGGTACTAAAAGTGGATTTCTAACCGTTAAAAGATAAGAGTAACGATACATGCACAACCATTTGGTTATAACGTGTGATGCAACCTAATATTTCACCATTGATTAGATTTTGTTATTTGTTGTGACCAAATGAATGTGCATGTAAGATAGTTATTTATATTTACTTTACCAAAATAGTATACGACAAAGAAGATTGTCACCAATATATACTATTTTTTTTTAAAATTTAAATAACGAAAGAACCCACTCTTGGGGTTTAGCATAATATATACACAAACCTAAATAAAATTAAATGCTAGATTAAGGAAATGAAATAAATAAACAAGGGTTCCATGTAAAGATAATATTAGGATAATAGATTATCCATTGATTCTCAATCAAACAAATGACAATAGAAGGGAAGTCGAATTCTTCCAATAGAAACAAGAAAAGAGAGAATTTGAAAATAATCAAAATACAATTTAATTTAATTTAATTGTCCTCTGGTTAAACTTGGGGCTAACTTTATCGGGAAATCTCAAAAATAAAAGCGGGAAAACAGAAATTGAACTCGTAATTTTATTGATTCTGAAAAGTTAAAGTTACATATGGATGTTTCTACTTGTATTTATAGATGTACAGCCAAGCCTAAGTACACAGAAATCAGTTGTAACTGACTCAATCAGCTCCAACCACTTTCAACCGTTTTAGGTTGAAAGTGTTTGATGAAATGCCTGAGAGAGTTTTCCTTCTGTTGCTGAATTCTGTTGAGTTCTTTATTCATTTCACCCCCCCTCAAGACGGACTAGGAACAGAGAAATGTTGGAAATGGACAGCTTACTCAATATATGTTTGAAGATAGGTCCATCTAATGGTTTGGTTAGAATGTCTGCAAGTTGATTAGTTGTGGAAACAGATAGGAGCTTGACTAGTCCGGATTGAACCTTTTTCTCTTACCACATGACAATCAATTTCTATGTGCTTTGTTCGTTCGTGAAAAACTGGATTGTGAGCTATGTGCATAGCACTCTCATTATCACAGAACATAGGGATTAGGGTAGGCACTGGAATCTGTAAATCTTGAAGGATATATAGTAGCCACTGTAACTCACACACCCCTAGTGCCATGGCTCTATATTCAGCTTGGCATCTGACCCTTGTGGATGACCTAATGCATATTCTACTTGTCTTTCAAATTTGATGGCCATGGCAAATGCTTGCTTTAAACTAGGTAAATGAGTCATCAAATAAACCTGTGATCTAACAGGTGCAAAACTGTCATTGAGACCTTTCATAAATCTGATAACATGATCAGCTTCTATGAAACTAATCATTTTAGCACTGATATTACAGGCACAAGGATGTCCACAATCACAATGAGGAACAGGTTTCAAAACTTCTATCTCATCCTACTTTGTTTTCAGCTTTGTAAAATAAGCTGTAACTGACATTGAACCATGTTTAACCAAATTCACTTCTTCAACCAAATCTGACACCCTGAAATAGTCTACATTTGAAAATCTGTCTTCCAACCAACCCTAACCACATATCTCTAGCGGACTCTAATCCACGCATGACACTTTGAGCTATATCGGGAATGTGATTTGATGATCCAAGTAAGGGCAATGGTATTACATTGGCTCCAAATTCTATACATCTCATCATTCATATCAGGTTTCTTGATTGTGCCATCAATAAATCCTAACTTGTTTTTAGTTTCCAACATCATAGTCATAGATCGAGCCCAGGAATGATAATTTCTAGCATCAAGAGGTGGAGAAACCAACGGAACAGAGGGATTTTTACTAGGATGGATATAATATTGACTAGAGGTACTTACAACAAGTCCAGTACCTGCAAGACTTGCACCATCAGTCCTCTGATTTGTTGTTGTTTGATTCGCCATAAAAGGAATAGAACAGAACTGTCAAAAGATGTAGCAGAACGCTCTCAAGGCTCTGGAAACAAGACGACCTCCAATCAGAACACTCTCAAGGTTCTGGAATTCTGGAATAGCCTTCTTTTAAAAAACTCAGAAACGATTCACGATTCTCTCAAGAATCGTTTTCAGAACTGCACGAACGGAAGTTATTCTCTGATACCATGAAGAAATTGAAGTAATTCGATCATGTTCTTCATACAAGAACATGAAGAACTCAAGAACAATTTCGAAAAAGAATAAAAGCGGGAAAACAGAAAACAAAAATTGAACTCGTAATTTTATTGATTCTGAAAAGTTCAAGTTACATGGATGTTTCTACTTGTATTTATAGATGTACAGCCAAGCCTAAGTACACAGAAACCAGTTGTAACTGACTCAATCAGCTCCAACCACTTTCAACCGTTTTAGGTTGAAAGTGTTTGATGAAATGCCTGAGAGAGTTTTCCTTCTGTTGCTGAATTCTGTTGAGTTCTTTATTCATTTCAAGGCTTGCACAGTGGTTTTGTGAGAATGTCTGCGAGTTGATCATTGATGGTAATATAGCCAATACGAATCGTCTTCTTTGCGACAAGCTCACGAACATGATGTATCTCAATCCAATCTGATCCAACATAATATAATGTGTTAATTTTTTTTTATTTGAATTGATAAATGCCAAAAAAAATTACTTGAATCGATAAAGACCCTTTTTTTTTATAAGATTGTATTTTCGAAAAGAAAAAAAAAAATCGAACTAAAATGCCTAATTCGGCGACTTGGCCTTAGGCCCAGAAAATGCTAGGGCCGGCCATAATCTTCACCATCCTCATCATATTCAATCTTCATCATCTTTTTTTTCTTCACAATCATCATCACATTCATAATCTTCATCATCTTTTTTTCTTCACCATCTCCATCATCTCCACTTTTTTTTTCTTTTCTTCGAAATCATCCTCATCATTATCTACATCAAATCCTACCAAAATAAACAAACAAAAAAACCCCAATTGAAAAAACTAGGGTTCCAAGCAAATTGAATGAGAATGTACATCTGGAATCAATGTACTTGTGTATTATTTTCTTGTAATAGAAATGTAAAAATGATTTAATATACATGAAATTAGTGTATTACACATTATTTTGGGTTTGGTGAATGATTGTTGCAAAAGTTATTTCGCCCCAGATTGAATCAACCCTACCATAGTCGAATGGTGTAGATCCGACCCTATGGAGGTTGATTCTAAGTTTAAAAAATGTTCGTGGACAAGATACCGGACACCAAAATAACTAAAGTCAAACAAAGGTATATGATGTTTCTCCATCACAAGATACCGGACACGACATTAATATTTCATCTTTGGACGACAATATTAACGCGTAATTGGCATCTCTAAGCAGTAATCAAATACTGACAATAAATCTTGTCAAACAATAGACCAATCTTTGGACTGTATCTATTATTCACATTGAATCAAATGTTTGTCACATACTTATTACCACAAATGTGTTTATAACTCTGTCAAACAATATCCTTCCTTTGGGCCGAACATTGTCCACATGAATTTATAAACACAAACATTTTACATCCTCCAGTGAATCAAATTCCAAAGAAGCAATCAAATGGTGACAATAAATCAATCTTGTCAAATAACAAATCAATCTTTGGATTGCGTTTATTACTCACATTGAAATCAAATAACTGTCACATATATAAGTACTTATAATTCTGCCTAACAATATCATTCATTTAGGCCGTACATTGTCCGCATGAATTTATAAACACAAATTGCTTTAATTAATTCACTTAGAGACGAAATATAAATGCAAATACCGTAATACATCAATGTTTGAATAATACGCAATGACCCTTAAATATGTCATTTAAAATTGGGCTCATAGTATATTTGTTATTATTTTCAGGCATCTGATGGACTAAATATGGTATAAAGTCCAACTAAAATAAAAATCAAGCCCAAACAACAAAACCAGAAATTACAGATCGATAAACCTAATTTCTAATATCGCTCATCATAACAATCAGAAATCAAATTTTAAGTGTCTAAATTTTAAATCCGCACCAAATAAAATACTTAGAATCCAACCCGAACCGAATGACCACTTTTATTAGGATTCTATAATAACCTATATCATAAATAAATATATGTAGACCCACAATTAAATTATTAATTATATTAAATAACCAGCAGGAATAAGTTCCAAACAATTTGAGACGAGAGTAGTTTTATTTTTCACTTCATTTTCATATTAACAAAAACTGTGACTAAATCGTACAAGAATTAGTTCATGACAAGGCGTGTCAAATTAAAATGCTTATTTGACTATACATACGGGTCACATTTTTTTCAGAACAGCATGCAAGGTCAAATTAAGTTGCTTAATTATTTGAAAAAATCGGCTTGAAGAATTATGTGTATAGAACTTTTCACGGTCAGAGTAATTTGATGTGTCGTTTTCATCGGCAGTGTGAGAGGTATTCTCATTCTTATTATAATTTTTTTCATCTTGTTTGATTTTTTTTTTTTAAAGAAACAAAGAATTTTATTTAGCAATATCCGTCAAACAAGAAGCTAGAACTTCAACTGGGGGCAAGGGACCCCAGAGTTTACGAGCAGTAACATCCTAACAATATCTAGCTAAAAGATGTGCAGGAATATTCCCATGCGTCGAATGAAAGAAAAAGAAATGTAAAAAGTAAAGCATACGTAAATTTAAACAATCTTGAATTAAACAACCCAAAGCTGTGAGATCTACTCCGGGTTGTCGAAATCTCGAAATGCACGCCAGACAATCTCCCTCCAACTCGAGCTTCCTAATCCCTAAGTGCTCCGCCTCCTCCAAGGCCAAGGAAATAGCTTTGAGCTCCATATACTCCACCGGGTCACCTGGATCAAAGTGATCATGCAAAGGAGTGAAGGACTGATCCATTCGAGTCGCGGAAAATAACACCTATAACCGCGCCTACCTTAGTAACGGATGCGTCGACGGTACTTTTCACCACATTTGTCGCAGGCTTCATCCATCTATCCGATAGTAACTCGTTCATCTTGTTTTTTATGCATAATAATTAAGTCACCTTGACACCAGCTGCGGCTCTAGAATATTTATGACACGGTCAAGATTGAAAACGGCACATCGTATTACGTATATAAGAATATATGCAAGTCAAGAGTTAATATTTTAAAAAAATTAACGAGTCAATTAACACATATTAGTGGATAAAATTTCAAAAACTGAAAAATTGGGTTGTGTTTGTTCTGAGTTGGAGTTTTTTTTGGCGTTGGAGTTTTTTTGGTTAATGATTATAAAGTTAAAATGTTTTTTTTTTGTAATTTGTGTTCATAAAGAAATGATTAGTGAGATAAATTGAAATAAAGTAGTATATTGAATAAAATAATGGTAAAAAAATATAATAAAGTAGATAAAGTGAAATAATGAGAGATGATTTAATATTTTTTTATTTATAATTAAAGAAATGATTGGTGAGAAAATTGTAAAAAAATAATTGATAATATAATATAGAAAAAAACTCCAGAAAAAACCCCTAGCTAAAACCCAAAACAAACAAGGGCATAGAGTTTTTAAGTTTTGTATCCTTTGAGGTCAGTTGACCCATTTTGCTATTAATGGACATAGATATATAAGATTATTTCCCTTTTTTTATAGTGAAAACGCTAGCACAACTCTACAACATACGCACACTCTACCATTGCCTCAAGTGAAATTTTAAAATACAACCGTTGTAGGAAGATTTTTACCAAGTGGCATACATTACAACCACTCATTTTTAACCACAAAAAATATTTCCCCTATTTGAATCCTTATAAATACATAAATCTTATGCACCATCGTACTTTAAAGACAACACAGTATGGCTGCAGATAGGGCTGGTGTTCTTTCCCTTCTACTATGTGGTGAGTTCTTCCTTTTTATGTTTTTTCTTAAAAGTTTATATCCACTATATGGCAGGCTAGGGCGGCAAAGCGCCTTGGTTGGCAGCAGGGCAGCCGACCTCCTAAAAAAAAGTTATAAACATGTATAATCAGTAGGTTTTTTTTATTTTTTTTATGAACATATATACTTAATATATGCATTCGAAATTGACCCACTATTTTTTTTGTTTATTTGACGCAAGGACAGGAATTATTCTACTGGGAGGCTGTTGTCCAGAAGGGAAGGCGGCTATTGTTAGGCCATGCCCACTAATCTGTGTGGATGTATCATACATGACTTGTAACGGCTCATCAACACACCTAGCTCCTAAAGGGTGCAATTGTTGCGTGAATCCTAAAGGCTGCACCCTTCACCTTCCTGATGGCTCTACTATCGTCTGCAATTGATAATTAATATATGTATACACGTGAATGAAATAATTTGAGTCTAATTATAGACTAATATATTATCAATAATATGTGTTGATTGTGTATCAGAGAATGATCATTTCTATGTTGTTTCCTACAAAAAAAATTATAGTCCCGTATATTAATTAATAATTAGTTAAATTATACTACCTCCGGTCCAAATTATAAGTCAGTTGAGCTTTTGTGACGCGTAATAAGGGCGATAACTAATCTAATTTTTACACTATCATGACGAAATTACCCTCTACCCCTTGTTCAGTCAATTGTTGTGTAAACAATGGGTAATTTCGTCATGATAGTGTAAAAATTCGATTAGTTATCGCCTCCTTAATATGCGTGCCAAAGTCAACGGTGACTTATATTTTGGACCGGAGGTAGTATTAACTCTTCATAAGTTGTGTGAACAATCAAATCAACCCATGTGATGAAGAATGTCTCTAAAGAAATTGAGAAATTCTTACCCGCATTCTCCTTGTGTGCACCGTTCCGTTTTGTCTTCTTACGCATATGTCGCACATCCAACAAACGGTGCATACGAAGACTTTCCGGGTATGAATTTCCCAAAGAAAGTGCTCACAAATGGAGTAATCCAAAAAAACCATCCTTGCTAATTTGATTGGCAATAATCATTTCGGGTCTTGAAAAAAAAAAAAATTCTGGCGAGGAATAGAAGTTTTGAAAGGCATTTCAACTTTCATAATATCTTTGCCCCCACCTCATGCATGTATCCTTTGGAAGTATAAACTTTCTGGTTTCTTCTAGCTAAAAAAACCTCATTTGCAAACTTCTTGATCAGTAGTGTGAGGTCTTCACCCATCTCATCATCACTGTTTAGGGGTTGAGTATTCATTTTGGCCTCAATCTTGTTGCTTAATTTCATTCACGGAAACATGCAAAGCAAGACCCTTTTTTTAGGGGTTCAATGCTAGACTTTTTAGATTCAGTCTTTTCATATATTTTCTCTCATTCATGGCCAGCTCATAGACCAATAGTGAACCAATCGGTTCATCTTTTTCAAGAGTTGTTATAAGTATTTTGCTTCTTGTATAACAATGACTTCTGTTGAAAAATTGATACTTAGGATATTGACAGAAAAGAAATAACTCCAAGGCATGCAGAATCGTTGTCTTTAAAGAGATATTTCGTCCCACGTAATTTGTCACTTCAGAAACAAACGAAACCCTCTCTCATGATACAACGGAGCTGTTTGATTCAAACAGTGACTTGTTTGAATCAAACCCGAGGACACTCAGGATATTGTTCTGATGATGCTGTAAGTAAGAAACTTGAGACTCAATTCGCTTGCATACTTGTCCCTTTATAGGCCGAAAGTACCCGTAAACAAAGTGAGATACTCCTACACCAACGGGAAGGATCATATCGATTCGACCAAGCGCTGCAAGTTCATGAATCAAGCAGATGCATGAATTGAAAATGCATGATGAGTCCCAACGAATCGATGCATTATTTCGCCAATGAACTGATGTATGAATCTGTTTAGCTTTCGGGGGGCCCGAGCCCTTACGAGTTGGCGCTGTCCCCTCGACCCCCTTTGACCCGTTTCGTTGCGATAACATTAACTCGTATGGCAAGTCGTATGCAAACAATTATTAAATATTTAATTTATGAAAAATTATCTAACAACTTTTGGATCCATTCAGAGAATAGACTCTTCATAACTTCTGAACCTTCCATTGGTTGGTAAATGTTTTACCAAGATATTCAAGTGATGAGTTTATGATTTCAGTCAATTTACCAATCATTTCACATGTGCACTCTGTATGAGTCATTTTGATCAACTCATAAGAGTGAATTAAGATATTTACCTTGGACTCTTTTACTATGTTAGTCCTGAAAGGGATTTTTTCTGCAATTTCAGCAATAGCTATTTGATAGCATTGCATTGAGAGACGTATCTTGCATCTTCATTGCTCAAGGCATTCCTCTGAATGGTCATCAATTTAGCATTGATAGAAACATTTTTTTGTCAGCATCTTCCCATTCATGTCTAGTTTTTACAGTTTCAGTGACCACGTAGTTAGTGATCATGGCCTTCATCCGGATAAAAGGATCATCCCTAATAACATACCATAAATCAGTGTCCAGAGATTCCAAGTGGAATCCCATGGCTCGATCTTTTCCAGTGGGTATAATGATTGCCATTAAAGTATGGTGGTCTCGTACTAAACATGCCCTCTTGGCGTTTTTTAACACCCATTGAAGTCCACACAAATAAAAAATACACCCATTGAAGTCATTTTCGGTGTTCAAGATGTATCAAACAAATGAGCACATATACACAAGCTCTAATACAAAAGGTGGGATCTTATGGGGTCATTATATAACCATATGGGGGATGAATTGTTATTAGGCCAAACATGTCCCTTTATAAGTTCCTTTAAACTTAATCATTAACAAGATAACTTGTGATTTGCTCTAATCCTCAATGTAAAGGTTATAACAAGATCAAGTGGTTAGATATGTGGATAAGAGGTATGTTTAATTCTTGCTAGATCTTTTATAACTCGTCAAAAAGTCTAAGAACACTTAGGACATGTCCAAGAGTGTCCAAGACAAGTACCAAGACAAGATCAATACATAGACTGAATTAGTTCACGTTCTAGTGAACTTTGATGATGAAAATGATTTACTATGGATTCAATGGATTCAAGTAGTGAACAAAAGGTTTATATATGTTCCAACAAGAGAATGAAAAATATTCACCTTGCAATCACTCATGTACCAAGTGTGACATTGGATTCGAACTCCTTTCACGGGATTTTTTCTATACCACATATATACTTGGGGAATTGAAAATATATACCTTTGGGTAAAAATAGTTTTTTATATACTCCTATTTTTAATTCTTACAAACATAACCCTTAGTAGGATGGGCAATTTGACATTCAGGACGGGATATATTGTAATGAGGACGGGTTATTTTTCATTGAGACCGGACTAAAATAACACGTCCACAATAAATTTTCTCACTTGGCCGTGCTAAAAAACCCGTCCTGAATTACTGTTCCTCAACCCTATCAAACCGCTGGCGTCATCTTCCTCCTCCTCCGACGTGATTTCAAACCCATCCTTTCGTTGACATGTAGTAGAGCCAAGCATGCGGTTTCTATTTTTCAGATTAGGTGTTTTTATTTTTCAGATTAGATGACGATGGATTAATTAAAGGGTCCATTCTCCTTATACAGTGCGAAGGAACAAGTGCAACTGTTCTCGTGGTGTTTTAGTGTTAGAATTTTTGTAGAAGGTTGAATGGAAAAGGCTAGGATTGATGAGTGTGAGATGGAAAAGGATTGATAAGTTGGAGAGATTGGAGAAATGAATTTTATTGTATTGATTGCTTGGTTGCTTGGTTACATGGTGGTGGTGGTGCTATTTATAGCCCCCATTGGATAGTTCAAGTGTCTAATAGGATGTTCTAGACATTTCTTGATTTTGAGTAATCCCTACATGCATCTAAGAGTTTCTACTCTAGCTAATTACTTCAATATTTATTCTGAGTCTTACATATCTAGAAGCTTCTATTCTAGAAATGTATTTCTGAGTTTTCATACAATCTTGATATTTATTTTCTTTTCTAGAAATGTGTAGCACAATTTAACACTCCTCCTGGTACACATTTCTGTGACACCAATCTTTTCTCGTAATAGCTCGAACTTGTCTCTTGGTAGTGCTTTTGTGAATATGTCGGCTAACTGCTTTTCACTCCTGCAATGCATGACCTCTATTTCTTTATTGGCCACAAATTTCTCTCTCGATAAAGTGGTACTTGATTCTTATGTGTTTAGTCTTGTTGTGAAATCTGGGTTTTTCGCCATTGAAATTGCTTTGAATTGTTTGTCACACGATAGATCAATGTTGCTTCATCTTCGAGGCTCCCCATGTCCTCAAGTATCCGTTTGAGCCACATAGTTTGGCATGTTGTCAATGTTGCTGCTACATATTCTGCTTCTGCTGTTGATAGTGCTATTGTGTCTTGTTTTTTTGTTGCCCAAGAGAATATTCCTGAGCCCAAGGTGAATGCATAGCCAGATGTGCTTTTATCATCTGATGATCCCGCCTAATCGCTATCAGTGTACCCAATCAATTTTGAGTCGGATGGATCCATACCAAATCCCATAATCCTTTGTGCCTTGCGATACCTTAGCACTCTTTTAGCCGCTCCAAGTGAACTTGACTTGGGCATTGCATGAACCTTGAGAGATAACTTGTTGCAAACATAATGTCGTGTCTTGTAGTTGTTAGATAGAGTAAACTTCCAATGAGGCGCTTGGTGGACCGTATAATCCGCCTCTTGGCGTGCCATCTTCACTCTTGAGTGCTTTGCTTTCAAGTGGAGTTGCAACACTCTTGCACCCTTTCATCTTGAACTTTTCAAGAAGACTATCTCAGATATTTCTTTTGGGAAATGAAAATCCCATTTTCTTTTTGGTTTACCTCGATTCCAAGGAAGTAGTGCATTAATCCCAAGTCTGTCATTTCGAACGTCTTCATCATGTCTTGTCTAAAACTCTTGATCATGTCCTCATTGTTTCCTGTAAAGATGAGATCATCAACGTATAAGGAAACAATAAGTCTGTCATTTGTATCTCGTGTCTTAATGTAAAGTGTAGGCTCGCTTTTGCTCCTCCTGAAACCTTGCGTGATGAAGTAGTTATCAATTCTGCTATACCAAGCCCGTGGGGCTTGCTTGAGCCCGTATAAAGCTTTCTTTAACTTTAGTACTTTGTCTTCTTCTCCTTTCACGATAAATCCTTGAGGTCGCTTCCACGTAAATTTCTTCCTCAAGGTATCCATTGAGAAATGCCGATTTAACATCCAAATGATGGATTTTCCATCCTTTTGTGCAGAAGAGGGCAATTAATGCACGTATCGTATCCAATCGTGCAACAGAGCAAATGTCTCGTTGTAATCCACTCCAAATCGTTGAGAGTAGCCTTTGGCTACAAGCCTTGCTTTGTGTTTTTGGATTGAGCCATCGAGATTAAGCTTTGTTTTATAGACCCACTTAACACCGATGACCTCTTTTGTGCGGAGGTGGACTTACTAGCTCCCACGCTTCATTCTTGTTTATCATCTTAATTTCTTCTTCCATTGCTTTTCTCCAAACTTCTTCTTTGGAAGCTTCTTCATAACTTCCTGGTTCTATCAAGGTGAGATTGCATCTCTCATATATCTCACTCAAGGATTTTGTTTTTCTTGGTGGTGTCTCGGAGAAGAACTTTCATCTTGTGATGTTTCTTCAATGATAAGCGCGAGTGGGTGATTCTCAGTTGACGGTTGTCTTCTTCGTTGGTTCGTAGAAGTGGTGCCATATTAATAGTTTTCCTTTCAACTTCCTCTGTTTCCCAATTAAAGCTTGCATCCTCGTCAAATTCAACGTCTCGACCGACAATAAGCTTTCTTGTTCTTAAGCTATGAACACGGTAACCTTTTGATTGTGTACTATAGCCTAAGAAAATACCTTTCTCTGTCTTTTCATCCAATTTGCTTCTTTTCTCTTTTGGAATGTGAACATAATGTAGATGGAGCCAAGACTCTAAGATGCTTTGCCGATGGCTTTCGCCCACTCAGGAGCTTCGAATGGTGTTTTGTCCTGAACGGCTTTGGTTGGACATCTGCTTAGCAAGTAGATCGCAGTATGCACCGCCTCCGCCAAAATGTTTTCGAAGGCCTTTCTCCATTAGCATAGCTCTTCTTGTCTCCATAATCGTTTCTATTTTTACGTTCGACACACCATTTTGTTCTCGGGCGTATCCAGCGTCAATTGATGCTCCACGCCTTCATCTTCACAGAACTTGTTGAATTCTTTAGATGTGTATTCTTTGCCTCGATCACTTCTTATAGTCTTCATGTAGTGACCACTTTGTTTCTCGACATAGGCCTTATATTTCTTAAATATTTCATATACTTGCGATCTTTCACGCATAAAATAAACCCATGTCATCCTGGTAAAATCATCAATAAAGAGAATGAAGTACCTATTTTGTTCATGTGAAGGAGTGCGCATTGGGCCACAAACGCCTGTGTGCACCAATTCTAATGGCTCCTTCGCTTCTCAAGCTTTTCCGACAGAAATGGTTGTCGATGTTGTTTCCGAGCATGCATCCTTCACAAACACGATCGGGTGCCTTTATAGTCGGGAGATCTTTCATCATGTTCTTCTCGATGTAGTATTTTTAATCCATTGAAATTGAAGTGACCAAGCCTTCATGCCGTAACCACGAGTCGTCAACTTGTGCCTTCATTGCGACATCTCTTGCATAACTCCATTGGATCGGAAAGCATCGTTTTTCCTTCATTTTTATTTTTGCAATTTGAAGGGATTTATCTTTTATCATATATTTGTACAAGAATCTCCTTCAAAATGCAACGAGTATCCTTTCTCCATCATTTGCCCGACACTCAATAGATTTTGATCTATACTGGAACCAAGAGCACCTCATTTATGTATCTCTTGCCCTTCTTTGTGTTAATGACAATAGTGCCTTTTCCCGTAGCCTCCATAAATTCACCATTTCCTATCTTAATATTTGTCTTGAATTTTTCAAGATGGCAAAATATAGATTCATCTTTTGTCATGTGATTGTCGCAAATCAATCACGTCAAGATACCATGTATCTTTCTTTTCTCTCTAAGCTACTTGACAGCATAGAGAGATTGTCTTCGACGCCCTTTTCTTGAAAAAGTTAGCTTGATGATTCCTTTTGATCGACATACCTTCTCGACGTGACCAAATTTCTTGCAATTTTTGCATTGTGGTTTTCCTTTAAACCAACAGTCTTTCTCCAAATGGCTTTTCCTCTTGCATATACCGCAAGGAGAAAATGTTTTGTTTGGAGGCTCTGTATTTTTAGAACCTTCATTTGATCTCCGATCATTTTGTTTTGATTTTTGTGACGGAGTTTTGAACTTATATTGAAAAGCATTTTCAGTTGTGCCTTCGTGACGCCTTTCCAATCTATGTTCATGAGCTTCTAAAGACCCCATCAATTCTGAAGAAGACAATTTTTCCAAATCTTTTGACTCGCTTCAATAGTCGTAATGATTGGATCATATTTTTCCTCTCACATGTAACTAATATTTTTCCACAATTTTCTTCTCTGGGACGCCTTCTCCATTCGCTCATAATTGATTTGCTAATGAATCTACTCTTGTGTAGTAGTCTTTAGCATTCTCCGAATCTTTCATTTTTAAATTCTCAAATTTCTCCTCAATGAATGGAGTTTTGAGACTCGTACCTTTTCATTGCCTTGAAACTCCTCCCAACTTATCCATCGCTTTTTAGCCGCCTTGGCACTCATGATTCTTGAAACAATTCTTCATCCAAGCTTAATCAAGGGCTAATAATGCTTGAGCATCTTTCTGTTGATTCTCCTTGAGTTCTTTCTTTTGTGCGGTAGATAAATTTGAGATGTCGTCGGGGATGCTAAATCCCTTACTTACGATATCCCATAAATCTTGAGCACAAAAATAGGTTCTCATTTTAATGAACCAATAGTTGAAATTTTCACCCCGGAAAATTGGAACCGGAATGGATGAGCGGAGTGTGTAATCTGCCATGATGTTGATTTCGCCCAGTTGTAGTTGTGTCGAAACCGAGCTCCGATACCACTTGTTAGAATTTTTGTAGAAGGTTGAATGGAAAAGGCTAGGATTGATGAGTGTGAGATGGAAAAGGATTGATAAGTTGGAGAGATTGGAGAAATGAATTTTATTGTATTGATTGCTTGGTTGCTTGGTTACATGGTGGTGGTGGTGCTATTTATAGCCCCCATTGGATAGTTCAAGTGTCTAATAGGATGTTCTAGACATTTCTTGATTTTGAGTAATCCCTACATGCATCTAGTAGCTTCTACTCTAGCTAATTACTTCAATATTTATTCTGGAGTCTTACATATCTAGAAGCTTCTATTCTAGAAATGTATTTCTAGAGTTTTCATACAATCTTGATATTTATTTTCTTTTTCTAGAAATGTGTAGCACAATTTAACATTTAGGTCCTTTGGTCAGTCTCGCAGGAGACATATCCGATATGTCTAGTGAAAACTAACTTTTAATTTCAGTCTGTTTTAGTACTATTTTTGCAGTCAAATGGGTGTGTCCAATTACCTGCGAATTGGTGATCTTGTGATACAAGTTTATGTTTATTTCTCTAATAGTGATCGACTTTTGAGTGCTTATCGTCTAATTATTATCTCTCTTGTTTGCTTGCTTGATGCGCTGTTATTAGCCACTTGGTTGGAATCAATGGCCTGCTAGTTTCTAATAGTGTTTGATGTTGATTTTGATTGCTTCTTTATTTGCTAGTAAAATCAGTGTTTGTATGAATGTGAAAGGTGTCCGGCCGACGTCCGGCGATGTTTTGGCTGATCTGTTTTTCCGTTTTGACGTTTCACAATAATAATTCCAATCCCGTACGATGTGGCCTGAAGGTTTGTAATTGAAACAAAATATAATTCAGCCTCAAAATATATAAATAAAAAATGTGGACTATTGCCAGAAAAGAAAAGAAAAAATGGCAAATTAGGGATAAGGACACAATCCTAATATTTTTAAGAATGAGACAATTTCATATGTTTTATAGTGAGAATGACAATTGTTTAATTTTTATAAATGGTAAGACAAACAAATGAATCAAAATCGCTTAATCTCCCGGTGAATCCCGAAATCAGTGAATTCCGACAGTGAATTTCGCCAGTGAATCACACAATCAGTGAATCCCGACAATGAATTTTGAAAATTAGTGAATTTCGACAATTAATTTCGCAGTGAATTTAAACAGTGAATTTCGACAGTAAATAAATAGTTTTGTCCTTTATGTAAAAGTTTCAAAAGATTGTCCTTCTACTCAATTGATGAAATATTTATGTCCTTCTCCCTCATTCCCCCACAAAAAATCAGGACGGGTTTTTTAGCACGGCCGAGTGAGAAAATTCACGATGACATGTTATTTTAGTCCGGCCTCAATGAAAAATAACCCGTCCTCATTACAATATATCCCGTCTTGAATGCCAAATTGTCCGTCCTACTAAAGGTTATGCTTGTAAGAATTAAAAAAAAAAAAGGGTATAAAAAAAATTATTTTTACCTAAAGATATATATTTCAAATTTTCGACTATATATTTTTTGGAAAATTAGGGATAAGGACACAATCTGAAATATTTTTAAGTAATGTGAGGCAAATACATATTTTTATAGGAGAATGACAACTGCATAATTTTATAGCGAGAAGGACAAACAGTGAATCCCGAAAATCGAATGAATCTCCCAGGTGAATCCCGAAATCAAAGTGAATTTCAACAAAGAATTTCGACAAAGTGAATCCTGAAAATTAGTGAATTTCGATTTATGAATTTTGAAAATTAGTGAATTTCGACAGCGATGAATTTCACAAATGAATTTAAATAAATGAATTTCGAACACAAGTGAATTTCGACAGTGAATAAATAGTTTTGTCCTTTATGCAAAAGTTTCAAAAAACTGTCCTTCTACTCAATTGATGAAATATTTCTGTCCTTCTCCCTCATTCCCCCTATATTTTTTACAGAGGGTGTTACAACTCAAAGCATCCACTAAGCCTTATATAGATTAACCACAAGACAACACCTTGATGAGTTCCAAAACAACGGCACAACAATCTTGATCGGAATATGCTCACAAACTTCTCTTACATCATCTTTGTCTTTATTTGAGCTTGAGCTTGCACCTCTCTACAGTTCCAACTTTGTTCAAGGATCTCAGATTGTTCCTCTAGCTTTACAATAGTTTATTGCAGCTTAACACAAACTCAATTCAACTCAACAACAAGCTATTACAGATGTGATCGCACAGATTCACTATGTATATAGTTGTATATCAACTCTAACTCGGAATGTTTGTATGAACGCCTATTACGTACAATATGATCTTAGATGAAAGGTAACAAAGCATAAGCATTGGTTATAAGAAATCAACTCTTCTTCAGCTCAGAATTAACTCCTAATATAACCATACATCCAACAAGGTAAAATAAGAACTACCCGCTGGATTTGAATTTTCCACTTGAGAAATTTTGCCCGTTTCGACTAGATCACCTTATCTTCTTCTTTATCTTATTACAAGTTGAAAATATCCTTGGTATTTGGAATTCTTCCAACCATTGGGAGAAGAAGTGAGAAATAATTATGTGATATTGTACATGCAAGAGTACCAACTTTGAACTTTGACTGATCTTGATTCTTGGAAGATCTTTTGATATTTTGGTTGCAAAAATCTCAGCAATATCGTTATAACTATTCCATTTATTTGTATCACCTTTATGATACATAAGTGTATCATGGAGTATCACATGTTGAAATTTCCAATTATAAGTTGTATCACTTGAATACTTGATGTACGTCTTCATGTATTTATGTCTTATATGCACTTTATCTTTGTAGATCATGATTAGGCACATTTAGCTCATCTATATATGATCAATAAGCTTTATACCATACTGTAAGTCTAAGAATTCAGTGACATTAGTACAAACATCATTTAATAATAATACACAATGTGACATGCATTGATCAAATTTGATATAACAAATCATGTGTGTGATCAATAATGTGATGATATGTTAAGATAATGTGTATAATTCAGTGTCATTTAGTTACATATGGTTGTGTCATTTTGAAACAATCAAACTCAGTTAATCAAAAGGGTTTATGAGAATCAATTACTCAACATGCATAAGTATAAGTAACTAGTAACTATTCCAACCACATATTGATTAAAAATAATTAACATGAACTAAACGTTTGCCATCACTTTAACATAACAATGAAAATAAGCACATGATTCAAGTTCATATTTTCTTTTTACTTTATCATCATGCTGCTCGTGCTCCACTTTAAGGTTCATGAGTATCACATTATGTTTAGTAGAGTTCAATATGGAGATCCGGCTATTTTTACTTTGACAAACCGTAAGTTTCCATTATTATAGCACATCAACAAGGGTTATTGACCGGTTCGGCATAATGTTCATTATTATTGCCTATGAATAGGGACCAATACCAAGGACTCTCAAAGATTTATTGTCTTTCATTTATATCAAAGTAGTTAGCCATGAACAATGTTACTTTATATCTCTTTCTCTCATGCTCTTATAATCATATTTTATAGTACATTCTTTAATTACCATGCATACTAATATTAAAAGAAAAAATTCAAAGAGATGGATAAATGTCAAAATAATAGATATGATTACTGTTGATAATGTTTAGTTTAAAATATAGTTTGATAGTTTGATTTAAATTTAGGATTAGGGTAATATAAGATTTTATCATTATTATTTAGTTTGAATTTACTTTTTATCTCATTTTATCTCCTATATATAAAGGAGATAGTAGTGTAACAAATCAATCAATCAATAAAACACCACTCCAGTTTAATTTACGCTTCATTTATTCTCGATTTTCTTTACAGTGATCGTAGTCGAGATTTGAGTTGAAATACTTTAACAAGATGATAACCATCGCCCGATACTTTTTCTCGCTGGCAAACAATATATTTATCAGTCATTGCCGCACCTGCATAATCATGCCGCATAACAACAGTGTCCACAAAACACAAAACATCTTTAATCCTCAGTCCCTCACCCGAAACCATTTTCTTAATTATCTACCATATTCCACTTCTTTTCATTCATCACCCGAGAAAAAAAAGGAAAAAAAAAATTTACCCGTAACATCCATACATTATTGCATGATGTCCTTACTGCAAATCAAAGCACGCAATAAACCAATTTTTCTTTCCTCAACTTGTTCACCCCAACCAATTCATCTTGTGTCTCTTCATTCCTTTCGAGTCTACACTTATATATATTTCTAAAAATTTATTTATAAATTAAAAAACAAAAAGACAAAAAAAAAAAAAACAAAACAAAACTGTGACATATAGCAGCTTGTCTATTCTTTTGACATCATTCTACATCTATTTCTTATGTGTGATTAAAGAATGCAGATCCATGTTTGCAGTCACAATTGGAGGCAACAATGTCAAAGGCCCAAAAACAAAACAAGACCCTGGAAGAGCCGGAAATTTAGATACGTGCGCCGAGGAGTCAATCAAAATCACAACTATGGACTTCGGAAGAGCCGAAAGAGCCGCCGGAGTGGAGATGCCCTCCAACACACAACTAATGGACTCTGGAGAAAACCTCCGGAGTGGAGATGCCCTCCACAAATACCACAACTATGGACTCCGGAAGACCCGCCGGAGTGGAGATGCCCTCCAAAACATCAATACTATAGACTTCGCAAGAACAACCGGAGTGGAGATGCCCTCCAAAACATCACAACTATTATGGACTCCGGAAGACCCTCCGGAGTGGAGATGCCCTCCAAAATATCACAACTATGGACCTCGGAAGATCAGCCGGAGTAGAGATGCCCTCCAAAATATGGAAAGACAAACTCGACCTCCAAACCCGGCCTCGTTTGAGGAAGGGTATTAAAAGAAAAATTCAAAGAGATGGATAAATGTCAAAATAATAGATATGATTACTATTGATAATGTTTAGTTTAAAATATAGTTTGATAGTTTGATTTAAATTTAGGATTAGGGTAATATAAGATTTTATCATTATATTTTATTTAGTTTGAATTTACTTTTTATCTCATTTTATCTCCTATATATAAAGGAGATAGTAGTGTAACAAATCAATCAATCAATAAAACACCACTCCAGTTTAGTTTACGTTTCCGCACGCATTATGATTTTCTTTAACTAAGAGCATCATAAAACAACACATTATGTACTTTCCATACGTAGATTGCATTTATGCTTTTCATTTTTTCATTCATTCATATTCAACCCTAAGACATGCTTTCTAATCATAAACATACCAACCTAATTAAGACATGCTTTATAATAAAAAAACACACCAACTTACCAACAATTTAACAAGTATAAGATGTCAATTCACCAATATGATCACTTTTTAGCTTCAATAAGTCATCCAAGTTGTTATTTACATAGATACTTCTTTCTCGTTCATTTAACACATAAAATCAACCTCTGAACATGACCTCTAACAACCTAACACATGCAGCCACATAACATTGCACTTTCCATAATTACTTCCACGTATAAATTATCATGATGCATAAATCATAATTCAACTAGTTTGGCATGTTAAGACAATTACTATGAAGTGAACATCAAAGAACCTACAGGCTTGATACCTAATTAAACAGTAAAATCCGACTTTTATCATTGTAATTACAGCACCAGAACATGATTACAAACAACATCTTTCACATTCAACCCTAATTAAACATTGATTTCTTTCAAACATATAATCTAAAGTTTTGCATAAAATCGGCATACGAACTTAAAGTTGAACGATTTTAGTTCCAGAATGCATAAAACTTACTACAGAGCCATAATTTGCATTAAAGTTGGAACTAGGCCTAAGGATACCACAAGTGCAAAGTTAGTTTTTCGGCCATTTATGGCCTTAAATGGACTTTACTAACACAACACGCATACCCAATATAATCAGTCCAAAAAATGCAAAAACAAAAGCATATTGCATGTTTGGGCCATATAAAAACATAAATACATGAATTGATGAAAATCTCTAATATTTGAGTACTTACCTTGTTGAGTAAGGACTAATTAATTATCCTCTTCCACAAGACAATATTCTTCTCCTATATTGAATCATTACATACGTACTTCCTTAATACATTTAGAAACATTAACTTATAGTAAGGAGATTCATGTCTAAAACTTAAAGAACATGAAGTATATTTACTAGAACTTGGAAATGTTGAAAGATATCTGATGATTCTTGCTTGAAATGCTGCATAATTTGTATTATATCTGTGGGAGAGTAATAGTGTATTGAGAGAGGAAGGTTGTTGTTGTTTTTAAGGTTGCTGAAGGGATGAGGGTGGCAATAACTACAGAAAAATGGAAGGGCCGGAGTCAGGGGCGGATCCACGTACCCCAGGGGAGGGGCACGTGACCCCACTGGAATTTGAAAAAAAAAAAAAAAAAAAAGATTAAAACTATGTAGCTTTTTGTTAAAAGTGTCATTTGTAGATAAAAATTGATGTTTTAGACCCCGGTGACCCCACTAAAATTTTTTGGATAAAATATGTAGCTTTTAGACTCAGGTGGCCCACCTAATTTATTCTGGAACGCCACTGGCGGAGTTACTGAAATTGAAGAGTATCACCTTTCTGGTTCAGGGCTGACGCTACACCTGTGGGTTACCAGCGCTGAGTCGGTAGTCATGGGACTTCTGGGGTTCGTTTGGTGTATTTAATGAGTATTTGTGCAAAAATCGTTGCATTAACTGATGAACTTGGAGATATATAACAAATTTGTGAAACCAAAAATATTTTCCTCCGTTTCATTATCACCAGTATTTATAGTTTACAATGTATGCCCTACACCATATACACTTCCTAAATCACCCTTAATGATTTACATAAAATAATATACATAGCTATGTCGTAATACCCCTCAAGTGGGAACGTAAAGATCCCGAACGTCCAACTTGCACATCAAAAATTGAAACTGTTGTTTCCCCAAAGCCTATGTCCGCCAGCTACAACTTCGTAGGAACGTAAGACAAAACAATCAAACCGTCAGGGATGGCATCATGCACAAAATGACATCCGCTTCAATGTGCTTGGTCCGCTCATGAAACACCGGGTTATATGCAATATATAACGCCGACTAGTTATCGTAGTGTAAACACATACCACGAGATAAACAAATGCCGAGCTCACCCAACAACTGTGTTAACCACTTAACCTCACAAGTAACTGCCGCCATGGACCGATATTATGCCTCAGTCGAAGAACGAGACACGCAGGACCGGCCCACCCATAAGGCAGGCCAGGCACCAGCCTTAAGCCCATTGGAAGGGTGGGCCTCGGATTACCTGTTTTGCAAAAAAAAAAAAAAAAAAAAAATTGGTCCGCACTCATTTTTGGATTACTGCTTTTGCAAAAAAAAAAAAAAAAAAAAAAAAAAAAATTGTTTCGAGCTATGATCAAAGACGATAGTTTTACGCAATTTGATGTATTTAAAAGATTCATCGTGGTCGATCAACGAACAACGTGTTTCTTTTTCGTTAGGCTATCATTCTTGTTTATATAAAATGTATGACCTAAATCATTTTATTGATTTTTTACGTAAGCAAATTTATGTAGACGTATATCATATTTCAAACAAGGGCGGATCTGTGTCTTCGGGATCACGTGGCCTACCGAGATTCGATGAATATTTATTAAAAGATATAGTTTTGTTGTTATAAAATATCATTTTGCGGTTAAAAAAATTAGTTTTAGGCCCCCGTGATCCCACAGAAACAAAATTTTATTGAGTACTCGGACTTACAAAAAAAATTCATTGTAAGTATCAAGTATGTTTTGTACTTTTGTTTATGCATATGATGATATGAATTTGAATTATTACTTCTAGGTATGTTTCGAGGCTATTAATGAACTCGAATTTTGTATTTACGGATGTTATAAATACAATGTTGATATATTTTATAAGTATGTGTTCAAGAGAAAAAAAAATTTTAACTGCAAAGGCCCACCGTACCGATTCGCCTTAAGCCTCGGGTTTGGTTGGGCCGGCCCTGGAGACACGGTATGTTGCTTCTTTGCCTTCCAAGAAATGGAAGAAAAACCCAAAAGATCAAACCAACCACTCAAAGAACGCCATGTCAACAGGCAACTAGCCCAATCAAAATCACACCACCCTTCCAACGTCAAATCGCTATCGGCTCGCAACAGAATGCCATGACCCGGATTAAGTTTCAAAAAACGAACCACTCGGATGGCATCCTCTCAATGCACTTGGCGAAATCCTCTCTGCCGTCTTGGTTCGGGGTCGGCTGTCTCCCTGTGCTTTGAACGCCATCATGGCGTCTTTTTTCTTCTGCAATTCCACCACCGACTCTTTGAAGTTGTTCTTCCTGGTAACACATGATATGCTCGATCAAGAGAAGGAAATGGGTCTTGATTGAGCAACTAAGATCACACACACACCATACGCCGGATCCAATCCGACGAGAAACCATTAAAGCCGGTCCTCTCGTCGCAATTTCTAAACCTGGTGGCCAGGCCGCAAGAACACGTTGAGATTACAATTAATGTGGTCAATTCGCCCCAAATCTCGCTTAATCGCCCAAACACGCAAAGAATCGCCTCTCGCCTTTCCCTTGCTTGCATTCGCCAAAGAAGATTTCAATTGACAAATTTGTGTCCCGCTTACCATGCATAATCTACCTTTCAAAGCCAGCCATAATTCACGAGCATCTTCATAATACGAATGAGTCAATCGAATTGATGGCTTAATCGTATTCATCAACCATGAAAGCAACATGGATTGAACCGTGTACTAGTCCTCCAATTTTTCTTTTTCTATAGGTTTCTTGATCGTGCGGATCCCAAATTTGTGTTTTGCTCTCAATGCCATGCGTACGACACGAGACCATTCATCATGATTCTCACCCTTCAGTTGAATCGGAGTGATAAGATTCCCCGGAAATTTAATGCCAAAAACGCAGTCTGATCGGTGGTTGATTGCCGAAAATTGAACCGTTGAAACAAGATTCCCACCGTTCAGATTCAAGGATAAGGAGGGACGAACAAGCCCTCCAAATTGTGTGACGATCGGAGTCCGCTTAGATGCCCGATCGAAGCCGGAAAGTATCTCTTTCAGATCACCAAAACGCAGCAGCCACCAAAAACGCAGTCAGATCGACGGATTATTGCTGGAGTTTCAACCGTTGAAACAAGATTCCCACCAGTCAGATTGAAGAGGAAGGAGGGACGAACAAGCCCTCAAAATTTCATGATGATCGGAGTCGCTTTGGAGGCAAAAAGCCGCCGGAAAGATCTTTGTTGCGCCGCCATAAACGCAGCGGGACACAAAGCAGCTTAGATCTACGGCTTCGTGATGAGAGATTGAACCGTTGAAAGACGATCTCCACCGGTCACATCAAAGAATAAAGAGGTACGAACAAACTCTCAAAATTTCATGACGATCGGAGTTGTTTTTGAGGCACAAAGCCGCCGGAAAGATGTTGTCGCGCCGCCATAAACGCAGCGGACACAAAGCAGCTTAGATCTACGGCTTCGTGACGAGATTGAGCAGTTGAAAGACGATCTCCACCGGTCAAATCAAAGAATAAAGGGGACGAACAAAGCCTCAAAATTTCATGAAGATCAAAGGCCGTTTCAATGCGTACTTTTCATCTCAAAGTCTTTCTTGTGCCACCAAAAACACAAAGACACACAAATTAAACTTTAGAGGGGTATAGCCGCTAATCGAACTGATGAAACGCGATATCCTCCGGTCAGATTTAAGTTTAAGGCGGTTCGAACAAGCCCTAAAAGTTTCATGCCGATCGGAGTTCTCTCTCGATGCCCGATCGTTGTTAAAAGGACGCTCGCCGCATCCCGTAAAACGAAAGCGAAAAAGTAGGTTGATCGATGGCTTATAGCCGCTAATCAAACAGTGAAACACAATTTCCACTAGTCGATTGAAGAGGAAGGAGGGACGAACAAACCCTCCAAATTTCGTACCGATCGGGGTCAGTTTAGATGCCTGATCGTTCCCGGAAAGATGCAAAGATTAGATAGTTCAACATGAGCTCGGGCAGTCGTCGCTCATGGATGAGCTCAGCTCCAAAACCCGAGCCGAAATGTTAATCTCCCAAGATTTAGCCTCTCATTACAAGCTATCCAGTCGGCTCGGCCCCATATTTGAAGCTCAACTTGAGCGCATCTTTAATAAGACCGAGCTCGCCTCGCATAATATTCGAGAGCTCGGCGCGACCTTACGTAAGTCCGCCGCCATCTAAGCATGATACCAACAGACTACACCAAATAAGCTAAGCCTTATCTCAATCAACTTCTTTTTACATTTTTATGTCTTGTAATAAGTCCATGTGACAATTTCATAAATATTCTAATAAGCATGTCTTTCCTCGAGACACTTTTGTGTTTGTTATGATTTACAAAATTTCCTTCACATTGCAAATCTACCACGATACAAAATGGCAAAGGCAAAAATTCACCACCTTAAAGCAAAAGAAGTCCATGTGATTAAAAGATAAAAGAGGCAAAAGTCAACCACAACTACAAATCCTCGACACGACGGTCGAATAATATGGTGAATAAAGCCAAGTCACCGATGATGGCTTATATCACCTTGACACGATGCAAGAGAGAAATAAAACAAAGGAAAAAGCCAAGTCACCGACAGAGCTTATATCACTCCCGACCGCCAAGAAGCCACGATGCTATGCAGCTTGGAAGATCCCACGATGGATACCCTATTCGACCGCCTCGTAAGCACCACGGCATCGACGAATGAGTAGGATTTTTCAATTCGACCATGTCGAAGCCCGACGAGGCAAGATACCAATTCGAGCTCCGACCAGATAGCCAAGTCAAGCCGATAAGGCGAAGATGATGCTTAGATCGACTCATATCCAAGTGTACCGTGAGTCACGTGCTCATACTACACTTTGAGGGCCACAGGGGATTAAGTCCAAAGGACTACACCCATTAAGGCACTTTTGCAAGGGAATTAAGTCCAAAGGACTACACCCTAGGCAAATATTCAACAACACAAACAATATTCAAAGGAAATGTCGAATTCAAAATTCAAAATTCAAAAGTCCTGGGATCGAATCGTGAAAGATGCAGAACAACAAAAAGCGACAAGGCAACATATCACATAAAAATTGAAGCAAAATAAAACTAGCGTCATATTTGGAGCTCACCGATGAGTGAATCTGTAATAAGTCCGAGTTCGACTCGCATCTTACCTCGAGCTATATTATTTTGGAACTCACCCTACCGAATCGACGGGTCGAGCTATCTTATTTTGGAACTCACCCTACCGAATCAAGCGGGTCGAGCTATCTTATTTTGGAACTCACCCTACCGAATCAAGGCGGGTCGAGCTATTTTTTTTTGGAACTCTCCTAGCCGAGCATGGCGGGACGAGCCTTCTTATTTCGGAAACTATCCCTATGGTTATTGCGACTTTTTGACTAGTGCTGGCGATCTCGGCGATCCACTCCGCAGCGATCTACTCAACGGTCTACGAGGATCCGCAAGTCGGATGCCTTCGATGTCGATAATAACGCGTTTATAAGTCCTAATAGGACGAAAACACAATGACATCAAGTCCGAGTCGACAAATGGCGTAATCGACTCCCAAGAGAGAAATTTACTTGGCATCGAGGCCGGGCAACATGATCATTTCGATTGACACCGGTGAAGCTAAAAGTTCCATGGAACCAAAAGGCTAAGGCATCGAGTTCGACCAAGTCCAAAACTCTCGGCAACATGTGTCATGAGTCATGAACGACAATGAAACACCACGACACCGAGATCCGTGAGCGACATTTACGTATTACGGCCTTATTAGACAAGAAGTTCTAGACATCGTAGCGGAAATATCTATCGACGGCCGAAAGAGCATCGATTCCGACAAACGAAATGAGACAACCAGGGGCATCTCTTCTACCACGCAACAACAAAGAAAAGTCCAAAAAAATGCTAAAGCATGGAAGACAAGTTACATATGGTCGACAAATGGAACTACCGAAAGTATAACGAAGATGATGAATCGCATTATACTTTCGAGGCAACAACGAGTCGACATTGAATACTCGAGAAAAGCGAGCAAAGGAATGGGAATCGACATGCAACAAAAGTGTTTGACACCAAATACTTGTAAAAATTTCAAAGATTTATAACAAAAAGCCTAGTCACAAAGATCGGCCAAATATGATCCAAACCTAAGGTTCTCATGATACTTGGAGGCGTATATCGACATATATGCATCGATACGAGAGAGGCCGATGTGCAAATAAGGCCAAAGGCCGCATTAAAGCAAGATGGTCTACTTCAAAGACCAAAGAAAAGAAGGAAAAATGTAACAATTTTTCAAGGAAAGAATAAGCCAAGTCCAAATGACCGCTAATTGTTTTTACTGATGGAAGCCAACGACAACGATGGTTAAAAAGGGCAAAGACTAAGAAGAAGCATCTTTTTTGGCGTTAAGGCAAAGTCTCAAGATCGTTAGACTAACATTCGAGATCCGCATGCCGTACTCCAAAATCCAGGCAAATCAGATTCTTCGAGAAGTCGACCTCGACCGAGAGAGTCCCAAGTTGGACATCTCATCATTCCTTCGACAAATACGGCATCGAAGTCGATGTCAACTTAGCCACACGTTATAAGTCCTGTGACGAGATAATGCTAAGATAAAAAAGTTTGCAAAGGACATACTGAAAGCGCCGACGTCGGACTCCACAGAAGTAAGTCTGCAGGCGATTTAAATTCGTGAGCATTGGATTACAAAGGGCAAAGATATTATTTTGACAGATCGGACTGACCTCAAGAGCTCGGATGATCTCTGGGGCTTATGACGATACGGATTTCACCCTCCACGTGAAATTATCTAATCGTCCAACTGGCATGTGGAAAAGTCCAAGTATATTAGCCACATCGGGTCGAATACGAGACGAATCGGTGATCACCACCGCAACAAACAGATCTTGCAAGTGTGTCAACTCGAGCACCCATGTCGGTGTCATACAAGTCGATATTAGAGCTCCAACCCAAGTTCCTAAGCCCAATTTTCCAGTGGGTTTACTTGGCGCGAGGCAAGGCCCATTAAAGCAGTATTTATGTCAATAGACCAAACCGCCTTAAGTTTAGAGGCGGAAGAAGGCATGTGCTATAAATACACTACTCCAGGAACTACGTAAGCGCCGATTCCCGACAATACACAGATATCGTAGGTAATCCAAGATACATTCTTGACTCACCCATAAAACCCTAAAATCACCCCCAAAACCATCATTGATTCTATCATCCCTGATTAAATTGGCGCCAAATTATACATGACAAATCCAAAGATCGCCACTCATTTTACTGAATCTCTAAACATTATCAATCATCGAAACTCTACGAATATTATATAAAATATTAAAATAACTACATATCATCTAAAAAGATATATTATCTCTCTTTCACACACACTCATATATATATATATATATATATATATATATATATATATATATATATATATATATATATATAATTTTCTTTTCTCAACTTAGTAAAAACATCAGAAATTTACACTCGAAATTGAGAAAGCAAAAATATCCATACATGATAACATGAAGCAAAACTTACAAAATATAAACAAAAAATGAAGCCCGTTACCATCTTCGAATGAAATAGAAAGAAAAAAAAACTATGAAAAGTTATGAAAGAAAGAATGCCTGAAGATAAAGTTATTGGTGGGAAAGGGAAAAAAAATTGCGGCTGCATTCAATAAAAGATATTGGTGGGAAAGGGAAAGGAAAAGGAAAAAATGCCGCTGTATTCAATATTGCGGTAGATGTACTGCTATGCTGATTCTGATTATGATGTTTACAGATCCACACTGCCAATTTAAAATAAATCTGAGTAATTAATGTGTAAATATGAGATTTAATACTACATTCGCCTCGTAAAAATGCCTAAATTGAAAGAAGTTTTATCTCATACAAAGTGTCTATTTAGAAAATCAATCTCTTTTTCCAAATATACCACTAGCCTAACATTTATTATTGTATATTTATTTCATATTCCAAAACAAGCAATAATTATAAGATAGGGGTATATATGCCTATTACTACTAAAATACAACACATTAATTGAATTTTTTAATCTGTGTAAATAGTAAAATATTGACACTTATTACGACTAATAGTAGTATCATTTAGACTCTACTATTAATATTCTAACAAACTTTTATTTATTGGCACGAGAAATTAAAAGAAAAAAATTAATCGGAAAAACAACCGACTAATCGTACAAGAACTAACTCATGACATGGCGTCTCAATTTAAAATGCTTATACGCCACAAAAAGATCACGACTATATATACTTATTACGGGTCAAATTTTCTGGAACAGCATGCGGGTCAAACAAAGCTACTTACAGTATTTGAAAAAAGTGGTTTTATGTATATATTTAAAAACATACTATTACTTCTGATATCATAAAAATTTATTTAAACTATACGAATTTTTTAGTGAACGCTGACGTTGTTGTTTAAAAACTAAAGTCAGTGACACCGACGTTTACATTATAAAAGTCATTACAACCTGTAAACGCCAACAAAAATATATATATGGTGCGAATAAATTAGAAAAAAAAAAATCAAAAAATGATGTCAATAATAAAATTGATGTGCCAATAGAAACCAGCTTTATTTATTATTAAAGTTAGATGATACTCATAATTACATAGAGTTACCCCCGTTACCCCTATAATAAATAATAATAATATATACTTACAATGAGTTAATTGCAATACTTTTCCCTTACATGCGTGCAGTGACGGATCTACATACAGCTAAAGGGATAATTGTCTCCTCCTCAATCCGACAAAAATCTACTAATATATTTTTATGCATCTTGTTTGCCCCTTTAATTTTTTTATTTGTCATTTTAAAAAATTTATTGTCCACTTACCCGAAATCCTGCGTCCGCCACCGCATGCATGCTATACTGAATCCTTATAAATACATGAATCTTGTGCACCATTGTACGTACTTGAAAGATAGTATGGCTGCAGATCGGGCTGGTGTTCTTGCTCTTCTACTATGTGGTAAGTTACCCTAATACCCTTACTATATAAAGTTCCTATGCATTGTGATGATTGCTTGCCAAAAATCCCCATATCATATTTTACTGCGATTTTTTTTATAGATAAAATTATACTGCAACATAAGACATAATTTTTAGCAAAATAATTTAGCTGATGATAACCGTAATCGCCTTGTCATAATGATAACCGTAATCGCCTTGTAATTATGATATCCATAGACCATTTCGGTGCTCATTCTGTGCAAATTTCTTTTCTTTTTTTTTTTTTTTTTTTTTTTTTTTTTGATTGAATCATTTTTGTTATAGGATTTATTCTACTGGGAGGCCATTCAGAAGTGAAGGCAGTTAACATTGGGCCGCCCCTGTCCTGCCAACTAGCCTGCCCCAATGTATCACTCATGCCTTGTAACGGCACAACAACTCAACTTGTTCCTAAGGGATGCAACTGCTGCGCGACTCCTAAAGGCTGCACGCTTCGGCTTCCTGATGGATCTATTATCGAGTGCAAATGATAATGTGCACGTGATAATCGAAATAAAATGGCTCATCCGTTTAGAGCAACTGTAATGGTCATGTCTAGTTATCGCACTATTATCGAGTGCAACTGATAATGTATTTATAGACCGATCGATATCTCAATAATATGTGATCATCGTGTAGTAAAATGATCATGTTTATGTTGTTTCCATCAGGAAAACTAAATAAATGTGGAAGGGTTTTTTTTTTTTTTCAAGTATGAGTAGAAGTCAAGTACCAATAATTAAATATTCATAACAGCCATGTTTACTGAAAAAAATTAAAAGGGATTGAGCTTAAACCACCCAATGGGCCCTATCTTGGTATCGCCTCACCTTGAGGACATCGTGGAGGATGTAACCGCTCTGATACCAATCAATGTCTTCTTCACTACTATCCCCTGATATGGCCTAGCAGTGGTGAAGGCGTGGTGTGCGTAATGCAGCCTCTCTAACCTGCTTCTGAGGTCACGGTCTCGATTCCCGTAATGGGGTTGATTTCCGATTGATAACATCCTTCAGTCTTTGAGGTTTCAAAGCGCAGCCGTGTTGGAGCCTACTTAGGTTACTGATTAACCTCTCATCACTTTCATGCGGATCGGTGAGGGTGACCAGCCAATGGTAGGCTTTTACCATTTTCTTTTAATGTCTTCTTCACTACTTATCCAACTTTCTTGTAAACCTTTAGTGATTATATCCGTCATATCTTCATGTAATCCAACTAAATACATCTGCAATTTCATATTCCACTCATCAAGGTTATCAATAGAATATTTGGGAATGTTTTGATGAGATGCCGTGATGAATGAACTTTGATTTTTTTTTTTTTTTTAAATTATAAGCAGAACTTTTGAAAACAGATTTGAAAATTATGCAACTGGTCTCTTTTAAAAAGAAGTCCAGCTCTGATACCAATCATTGGTCCTAAAGGTAAGGCTTGAATAAGTTCAAAATGGGTGAATTAACTTGTCGGTTAAAAACTTCTTTTAACACTTTTAAACATAGTGTATCTTATCAAATATATGCACATCGGTCTAAAGCCTTATTAAGTTCTGTTTTCAAAGGAATGCTACTGGATTTGAATATAAGTGCAATGTTGTAAACAAATGCAAAAAGTAAATGCATAATGTAATTAAAGTGAAAAAGTAAATAACAAAGGATTTGTTATTGATATTTAGGGTGGAGTAATCCCTTTGTCACATCTTCTCATGTGATGTAAGAGGAACTAACTATTGTTCTGCTCTTTTACAACAATGATGAAAGTCCTTGACACCAAGTTGATGCTTCACTTTTTGAGCTAGAGTCCTTGTCAACTTCTCCAAACTGCTTAACTCGATCCAACTATGTGGTTCTTTCGAAATAATATTCAACAAATATCACTCACAACTCATTTACAGCCCCATCGCTTGAGCTTGTCTCGGTCATTCACACACAAAGCAGATATGCTTCACTCGAATCGTTGTCCTTGATCAGATGAACAACTTCACACTCCTTGTTGATAAATCAATGTTGGTGGAGAATTGAATCAACAAGTTGATTCAAGGTGTTTAGTAGATTTTGGATAAGTCTTTGTAGCTTCTGGATTTGCTCAACTTGATTCAAGAAATGCTGCTTGATATGACTTTGTAGCTTGAGAGATTGCAACTTCTTGAATTTGCTGGATATAGCTTTTTTTTACTTAAAGCCCCCGGTATCCGGAACTCACTGGTCCGACTAATCCGGAATTCTAAGCTGTACCGAGTTTGCTGCTAAGATGCTGAGTTTGCTGCTAAGATGCTGATCTTGCACCGAGTTTGCTGCTAAGATGCTGAAAACGATGATTTCTAAGCTGTACAACCAAGAGAATCAAAGCTTTTATTGATTTTGAAGTTGAAGATGGAGGAAAGACCTCACCGGCGACGCCGTGAAAACATATTTCGCGGTGGTGTGGACTACCGGAGTAGGCTTTTCTTGATGATTGTTCCCGATAACGGAGCCAACTAATATTGTCAGAAATATCAGGTTTGTGGTATATGGATTTTGAGTTGGATATCTAGCTGATTGTGTGTGATTTCTCCGGTGAGAGGCGGTGGAGCTCAAGTAAAAGATGAAGCTTTTGATTATGAAATGAGCCTGAAAGGTCGCCACGCACTTTGTAAGTGGATCAAGCCAATGCGTAGTTCTTAAAAGAGAAATCCGAGAGTTCTAATGGAGGTGAATGTGATATTTATAGAGGCATGGAGTCGGGTAAATGGCGAGGGCGACAATTTGGCGGCAGAGAGCAGTGGCACCGGCAGTGTGAGCTTGCAGTGTCAAAGTCCTTGGCGGATATAGAGTCCTGGAGGACTCGGAGAGCCCCCTGACGGGCGCGAGAGTCCCGGCGGACTCGAGCGCCGATCGAGGTTGACTTAGAGGAACTTTGTTGTCAAGATGTGTTGAAGGATGGCGAGCCGAGGGGCGAGCAGTGTCGGGCCCCCAGTGCTTAGTATCGAGTTAGTTGTTAGCTGCTTTATTCCCGTTGTAACGATGAGGATCGTGATATCGTGAGACAGAGCTGGCCGAGGACCCTGTCCGCTACTGGGCTTATGTTGATTTTGGTATATCATGAATATACTTCGGATCTGATTCTTTGAGTCTGAATATTCTACTTTCAGTTATGATCTTTGTGTCTTTAAATCTAATATTTCTTTCGTCATATTTGATTCTTATTTCTCTGGTCTTTATATACTGAAGTACTCCATATTTTATCTTATCATCACATTGATATACAAGTATCATAAAGTTATTTCAAGCCATCACAAATTTACTTAAAGATAACTTTATGACCTCGACTTCGATCTTCAAATATGAGTATGAAACCTCAGTCTTCTGATCTTCAATCTTCACTACTGAGTCTGATTCCTCAGCCTTGAACTCTTTTGATCTGGTCTTCTTATCACAACTGGATAATAACAATGTAGCCCTGAGAAGACCTATCAGATTTATATTACAATGCTCGTCTAATTGAACTTATATAATAATCAACTCTAGGTAAAACCTACACATCATCCAAGGTTCTAACCTACCAGGCTTCTATCATAGTCGGTTTGACACTAAACAAAACTAAACTTCCTAACAGATGGTCATGAGTAGCCTCATGGTTTATTGCAGCCATTGCCAATCCCTGAGAGAGCTTGTAGTCAGATTTGCATGGATTTTTCTGGAAGTTACCAAAATGTGATGGTAAGGAGGTTATTTTTGTGTTGTTTGACATATTTACCAAGTATGGACATTTCATGTCATTACCACAGGGATACACAGTTGAAACGGTGGCTAAAATTTTCTTTGACAACATTTATAAGTTTCATGGTTTGCTTTAAAAAATAGTTAGTGATAGAGATAAGGTACTTAGTTCAGAATTCTGGCAGCATTTGTTGAAGAGGGCATGAGTTAAGGTCTCTCTTAGTACATCATACCATCCCTTAACCGATGGTCGATGTAAATAGTAAATCAATGAGTCAAAATGATCCGAGATGTATGTGTTTCCATAGGCCAAAAGATGGAGATCTTGGCTACCTCTTGCTGAATTCTGGTATAACTCACAAGTTATCACACATCACTTAAGCTCACACCCTACGAAGCTCTTTATGGATACCATTCTACTTTTCCGTCATTAGGGAGCTTTGCCATTGATCAACATTAATTCATTAGTGGAGGAGTTTCTACATGCCAAACATATTCTCACCAAACAACTTCAATGAGCAAATCGAAATGGCACAATCCAGATGAAATAAGACAATGAATATGTAGCGGAGTGTTGAACTACCATCTCTCCCAAAAGCTTAAGCCGACGGGAGATAGATAATTAACATTTTACATATCACAATATGCCCCTCAAGTGTGAGCCTCAGAAGAGAGAGAAATGCCCAACACTTGATTTTTTTTTGAGTGTGGGCTTGTAAGAGGAGAGAAAGGCTCAACACTTGATTGATTTGCTTTTATTTTGATACCATGTTTGTGGAAATATTACTCAATAGACTCGATCTGCGAGGCTTCAACAGGTGCTCTTGGCAGGTGCTCAAAGCAGATTGGCCGAGCCTTAGATTTCGTGCATAATATTTTGTACACCTTATTTAATTGTAAAATTAATTGTAAAAGACATATTAATTGTGAGTCATATAAACAATTAATATGTCAAACTCTAGTTTACTTTATGTCATAGACATAACTTTTACTTTTTACTTTTGCATGCTTGCCGCCCACATCTACATACTCAAGTGGCCGCCAAGCTAGCTAGCTAGTCTCTATCTCAATTGTATCTATTTATACATCTTTTACTCAATGAATAAACTAAGTTGAAGTTTACTCTTGTGTTAACACATTCTCAAACTCTCTTCATGGTATCGAGACTTACCGAGTTCTAAAATCACTGCAAAAACTCGGCTTCTTTTTCGTAAAAATGTCAACATTATCTCGGTTTCATCTTCTTCAAGAGACTCACAATGCCTCAAAGAGATCGATAATCGAACACTCTTCTTTTACAAATCATAAACTTGATGGTAACAATTATTTGCTATGGTCAAGGTCTATGAAAATGTATATCTCCGGCCAGGGCAAGATGGGATATCTGTCTGTTCCAAACTCCGCCTCTTTGGCCCGACCCCAAGTTTGAAGCATGGGACACGAAAATAACCAAGTCATGACCATCCTCACGAGGTCTATGACAAAAGAGATCGATGAGAACTTTATGATGTATGACAATCGCTAAGGAAATCTGATAATGCCGAGACCTTTACTCAAAAAAGGACAATACATCCAAGTCTATGAACTCAAGCTCAGATTCAAAATTGCGCATAAGGGATATGTCTCAGAACTCAATACTTTAATCAACTATCTAAGGCATGGCAACACCTAGATATGTTAGAAACTCACCCTGGAATGATGTTAAAGATGTTTGCACTCTTTAAAGACATTATCGAGAAAAGAGAGTATTCAAATTCCTTACTCGGATCGAATCTTACTCTTGATGATGTCGAGGTAGAATTCTTGCTACTAAACCTCTTCCAAATCTCAAATCCATGTTTGCCGAGGTCAAACATGAGGAAAGCAGGAGGAAAGTGATGTCACTGAACCCCTCGCCGACAACCCTACCGAAAGTGCCACCTCCGCCGATCGTCGGAACCCTGGCTGAGGCTACCGAGGCTTACAGAAGCCTGGCCGATAAAATCGAAGCCGTTCGTGACCACCGCAAACGCACTAATCACACCAAGGACACTTGCCGGAAGCTACATGGCAAGCCTAACTCCTCCAAGACCTCCGCACCGCCAAGGAAAGTCGTAGGCGTATACATACGTGAGGAAGAAGATGACAACAAAGTTGAATGCTCACTTGTCGCATTCAAAGCGCTCCTAACTCAACAAAAGGGAGGTAGTCACTCTACCGACATAGCCTCTCATGCCAAGACAGTAAATTCTACTCATCTATTAGTAATGAAACCTGGATTGTTGACTCTGGGCCTCATCCCATATGACTGTAATAAAATCTCATTACTCAACTTAAGCCATGTCCCCAAATTCACAATATTAAGATCATGGATCTATCTCTAGTGCAAAAGGTTTTGGTCAGTGCGACTTACTAATAAGATATGCTGCAGAATGTCCTATTTGTTCCAAAATTAGATTGCAATCTCATATCTCACAAGAAACTTACTAAAGATTTGAATCGATCGTTGTTTTTAATGAGAATCGAGTGCACATTCCAGATCATTCCTCAAAGGCGTTGATTGGGACTGCTAAACCTTGCTCAGTCTGTTTGTGGTCAACCTCGCCAAGACGTAAGATCAAGACCGAATCGCCTCGAACTGCACTCAAAACCTAGACAATATCATGTTATGGCATTATAGACTAGACATCCCGGGCTTTTAGTTATTTAAAGTCTATAGATCCCGAATTGTTTAAAGGTTGTAATTTGAATGATCTTCAATGTGATATTTGTCGGGCTTTGCTAAACTCACCAAATCTGTGTATGCAAAATTACCTTACTTACCATCCACACCATTCACCTTAATTCACAAAGTGACGTATGGGGACCCTCAAGAGTAAAAAGCATAACAGAAAGAGGTGGTTTGTTACCTTCATGATGACCACACCCGTAACCACTTGGTTATTTTTAATGAAGGATAAGTCCAAGTTGGACCCATCTTTCAAGAATTTTACAACATGGTCTCCACTCGCTTTGACACTAAGATCAAAATCTTGAAGACCGATAATGCTCTTGAATATTATGAGTCTCATCTCGCACTTTCTTGATGGATAAAGGGATTGTCCATATCAAGTAGTTGTGTTGAAACCCCTCAAAGAAAATGGGGTTCTTTGAGAGAAAGAACAGCATCCGCTTGAAATGGCTAGGTCTATTATGTTTACCACAAATGTTCCAAAATATATGTGGGGTGAAGCCATATTGACTTCCACATACTTAATCAATGACTTCCCAAACAGGTACTAGCTTCAAAACTCCTATCAAAACCCTACTCGACACACACTCCCCCCCCATATTATTTCCCGCTTAACTCCAAAATCTTTGGTTGTACTGTGTTTGTCTATATCCATGCCCAACATGTAAGCAAACTTGATCCCAAAGCTCACAAGTGCATTTTCCTAGATATGCAAAAGGACAGAAAGGTTACAAGTGCTACTCTCATTCGAAAAGAGATTTTACAATTCTATGGATGTAAAATTTTTTGAAAGGACTCCTACTACAAAGAAGTCCACCGAGGCAACAACGATGGAAACTCAGATAGAAATTGACCTAAACCCTTCCTTCAAAGAAACTCTTAACCTCAAAGAACCCCATCGATCCTCAAAGAGATCAACCCAAGCATCCTATCGACTCACAAAGCAATTCACATCGATCCTCAAAGAACTAACCGACTCCTGAGCCTCGCCGCTCCCGAGCCCATCGACACTCAAAGAATCAGATCCTCGCCAGCTTCATCGACATTGATGATGCACTCTATTGCTCTAAGGAAAGGAAAAGATCATGCACCGATCATTCTATTCATACTTATTTATCTTATGATCGCTTGTCTCTGTCTTTGCCATGTTTACACAGACTGACTCTCACTCTATCCTAGAAATATTCGTGAGGCCCTTCAAAATGATAAGTGGAAGGTCAGCCGTTAAAACCGAGATGACCGCCTCCCGGATAATCATACTTGGGACCTCACAACTCTTCCCAAAGCAAGCAAGGCAGACAAGAGCTAGCCGCAGATGGTTATTCACTATCAAATACAATGCCGATGGTACAATTGACAAGTACAAAGCCGATTGGTAGCAAGGGGATTCACTCAAACTTATGGTATTGACTATAAGGAAACTTTTGCACCAAAGTGGCAAAACTCAACACCGCCGTGGTTCTCGATCTCTCTAGTGTCCCAACTGGACTGGCCTCTACACCAATTGGATATCAAAAATGCTTTTCTCAATGGTGATCTCACCGAGGAAGTCTATATGAATGTACCTCTCCGGTTTTGTCAATCCCACACTCTCGTAAGCAAGGTATGCAAACTCAGGAAATCTCTATATGGCCTCAAGCAATCCCCAAGAGCCTGGTTTGGAAAACTCACTACTGCGTGGTTAAAGCTGCTGGATATCATCAATGCAACTCGATCACACCATGTTTGTCAAGACAACCAACCGTAGTGAGGTCCATTCTAATTGTATATGTGGATGATATCATCCTTACTTGGGGAAGACTTCATCAAATCCGTAACTTGAAGACTCTATCGCAAAGGTGTTCCAAGTTAAAGATCCGGCTACCTCAAGTACTTTCTTGGTATGGAAGTAGCTAAAACACCAATGGCATTTCGAGCTTCCCCAAAGCGAAGTATGTCCTGGACTCATCAAGGAAATCGGCATGTTTGGGATGCAAACCTCGTCAGATCTCCAAGAGACCACCATACCTCTTCGCATGGTGACATTGTTTGTCAGGAAAGAACAATATCAAAGGCTTGTAGGCAAACTCATATACCTTTCTCACACAAGACCTGATATTGCATACGGGGTCGATCCTGGTCACCAATTCATGCATTGACCTATCGAGCAACATTGGGATGCAGTGAATAGGATAATCGAGGTATTTAAAATCCACTCCTGGCCAAGGCCTCGCACTTCACCAAGTCTACTTGATAGATCAATCAAGCGTCTACACCGATGTCGATTGGGCCGGATGTCACATTGACAGTGAGGTCTACCACAGTGCTATTGCTCATATATATACGGGAACCTGGTTACTTGAGGAGCAAGAAACAACCCACTCGTGTCAAGAAGCGAAGCAAAAGTTCGAACTAAGGGCACTTGTACTTGGCATTTGTGAAGCTCTATGGCTAAGAAGCGGCTTGATGAACTTCAAAGAACCATATCAAGAACCTATCACACTCTGTTGTGATAATAATTCACCTTATGCATGGCGAGGATCCACCCATCATGATAAAACCAAGCATGTGGACATTGACGTACACTTTCTTCGGGGAGCGATTGATGCCAAGATTATTCAACTCCAAAGATGTTCCTCGCAGATCGTAATGCCGATATTCTTACCAAGGCTATTCCACCTCTTATGTTCAAATAGATTAAGTAGCAAACTTGGTCGCATCAACATATACAAATTTGGCTTGAGGGGGTGTGGAAATATTACTCAGCAGACTCAATCACTGAGGCTTCAACAGGTGCTCTTCACAGGTGCTCAGCAGATTGCTTGAGCCTTAGATTTTTCGTGCATAATATTTTGTACACCTTATTTAATTGTAAAATTAATTGTAAAAGACATATTAATTGTGAGTCATATAAACAATTAATATGTCAAACTCTAGTTTACTTTATGTCATAGACATAACTTTTACTTTTTACTTTTGCATGCTTGCCGCCCACATCTACATACTCAAGTGGCCGCCAAGCTAGCTAGCTAGTCTCTATCTCAATTGTATCTATTTATACATCTTTTACTCAATGAATAAACTAAGTTGAAGTTTACTCTTGTGTTAACACATTCTCAAACTCTCTTCAATGTTGAACTACCATCTCTTCCAAAAGCTTAGGCGATGGGAAGTTAGATAATTAACATTTTATATATCACAATATGGAAGACAAGGTATTCTTGAAATTGCAACCCTCATGAGACAAACATCCTGGCCTTGAGGAAGAATATAAAATTGCCAGCCAAATATTTGGACCATATGAGATCATTGAAAGGACATGACAAGTATCTTACAAACTATTACTTCCAGATTCTCGCTAAGATACATCCTGCTTTCCATGTTTGTGTGTTAAAGAAATGCATGGGGCTCTGTTCACTCCTAGCTTACACCCCTGGTTACCATTGATGATGGACAAATGGTGGTTTACCCTGAGAAGATGTTAAGAACAATGCTGTCGTTGTTCAACGGAAGGTTAAATGGCTGAATCTAGATGATGAACATGCAACTTGAGCATAAGGAGCGGATGCCCGACAAAGGCAATATGTGCAGTGATCTGTTAGGTACAATGCTCCAAACTTGCCGCTTGCCACGTGGTCATCGCGAATCTCAGCCGTGTATTTTTTTTAAACCTATTAAAAGCTAAACGATGCCGTTTGTGGGCAATTGTTCTTTGTGTATCTGCCATGTATAATCTCCCGCATCAACCTTCCCCAGTTCCTCAATCGAAATTCTTTTACTGTCATTGTGGCTAAGGTAGTTTATCTCCATCATCTCAAGTTATTAAATTTTCGGATGGTAAACAAAAGTTGCAATAACATCATTAAAAGAGAACAGAAAAAATCAATTACCTCCACAACAAGAGCAGATGAGAGCAAGGATGGTTTTTTTTTTTTTTTTTTATATATTTTTTTTATATATATATTTTTTTTAAGTTTTGATACGGATAACTGTTGTGTTATAATGAGTGACACAACGACATCTGCAATCGTTGATAATGTTAGATTTACATAATCAATTTATATATATCACCGTTTTATCACTCGTTATGACACAATCGCATCACAGCTGCCCGTATGACTAAGAGCACTTGCAGATCAATGTGCCTCTCGAATAGAGTCTCTACTTTACTGACTCCAACATCATTTACAGAATCTCTACACATAGTCACTGTCTGAATCTCTACTGCATCTACAATAATAAAGAATCAGAAACCAAAATAATTATGACATATATATTTACAAAACAAATACACATATAAATAATTTATTGTCTATTATTATAGTGATAAATATTACTTTGTATGGATATTCAAAATATGTATAGAAGATCTTATTAATGAAATATTTGTAGAAAGCATTTTTGTGACTAAATATATATATATATATAATGTTAGAAAATAGCAAAAAACTTGAATCAGTAAAAATTCAGATTATGCAGTAGATATAAAGTATGATGTCCAATTTTATCCGTAACTGTTGAATAGAGATCATATATACGATTCGATGCAAAGACATTTTAGTTGGATCTCGGAAATTGTGTATATACTGATTTACTGCTTTTTACAGATTCTAATGCAAAGTCTTCTAACTTCTATCGTTTGTTTGTTTGGGGACCCTGCAAATGAGCAAATCTGCTAAAGGTTGATGCTTTAAGAAGATTTTACCAATAGACAAAGATATTTAATAAATAAAAAACAAAATAAAATGAAGAAATAAAGGCAACCAGCGTTAAAGATAACGTAAGTTTGAGGGTGGCTTCCGGACGACGTCGTTTAGCTTTTAATAGGTTAAAAATAATAATACACGGCTGAGATTAGTGATGACTACGTGGCAAGTTTTGAGCATTGTACCTAACAGATCACGGCACATAATGCATCGTCGGGATCTGCTTCCTAAAACATGTGGTGAAGTTAGGTATCGGATGGAGTACCGCATCCCCGGTACCGTAGGATCCTCCTCGAGAATATGATGAAGATGTTTTCAAGTTGCCTTGAGGAGAAGGCAATTTTATAGGGAGGGAATTGGTAGGATCTTTTGTTACAACTAAGGATTACTCAAATAATTTGTATTGAGTTGAATTATTATTGGAGATTCATTGGCATACCCAAATTTACCACTGGCAATCTATTACTTCCGACATTATAAAAAATTGCTTCGACACCCGGTAATTTTTTATAAAGGAAACTTCAATCATACTTGGTGCTCGCTTTGAATACCAACGCCAGCTGTCATCGACGCTGATGTTCAACAAGAACACACAAATTTACACCGACGCTCCTTTATAAAAATGTTAAAACTTAAACGCCGACCACGATTTTCCACCGTGTTCTCTTGTGACGAACACCAACACAGATGTAACCGACGCTTTCTTAATCCGAAAAATTAATAAAAAAAATGGATATCAATAGTAATTTGGGATGTGTCTATAGAACCCACCTTATTATATTTCCCCTTAATTTTTTGGGTTAATGACGTCACCAATTAGACATGTGACATCATTATGGTGAAATGGCAATTCCGTTAGGATAGTGCGGGAGTGCGTGTAGAATGGCGTGAAAGTTGTTATGTGTAAACTTATCCCATTTTCTCTTCTCTTTCAATGAAAATTCCCCTTTCTTTTCCCTGTTAATTCTGCAATTCTACCCTAATTTCTGCTCGATATTGATTGTTCTTCCCAAATTGCTAAATCCCATTTATATAATGGCAAAGCCGGAGAATCACAAAATCCCAATGTCAAATTCCTCTAAGATTCATCCTGTCCTAGCTGACGCCGAAATTGATATCAGTTCTTACCCCCTTGAGAAATTCCGACTCTATGAAACCAGAGCAGTGAGTATTCCTAACTACCTTGACTTAATTTTGTAGCTAATGAAGTGAAAGAATCTTTTAGTTTGCTTTCGATATCTTCATTCCGCAGCAGAAGTGGTAAGAAAATGCATACAATGTTTTGTTGTTTGTTTTTTTACCCTTTTAAAATCCATCTTGCAAATTGCAATTTTCCCCCTTTTTGCTGCCGATCATCTGTTTCAATGTTTTTTTTTTTGGTTTCATAGTTAGAGCAAGCTAATTTGCTCTTTTTGAAATGAACTAATCTATTTGCAATCAGGTTGCATGCTTGTTGGTGTTGGAAAAGTCGCAAAATTTGTTCAAAAACTTTAATGTTAGCTAATAACTGAAAGCAAATGCATTAACTTTGCTCCATGTAATGTTTCTTTCGGGGTTGTGCTATTAATAGAGTTGCGATGAATTTTACTAGGCCTTAAATAATAGGGGCAATTGTCCAAAAGGACACATATAAATAATAATGTTTTTCATTACCCGATGTACAGAGATATTATTTAATCGGGAGTGACAGAAAGAAGAGGTTTTTCCGAGTTCTAAAGATTGATAGAATGGAGCCTTCTGATCTCAATATCAGTGAAGACCCAGTGGTGTACAGCTCACAAGAAGTGAAAATTTGCTGCAGCGGATAGCTGAGGGAAACAGGGCCACCGGGCGGGTTGACTTTTGTGGCCAAAGCATATGGCATTGCCGGTATGCAAAGAATTCAATGTTAATTAGTTTCATAATTATGCTGTCTGTGTGTGCCAATGTGTTTTTTCGTGGGGTTTTAGGTTGTATCAGGTTTCTGGAGTCTTATTACATGGTATTGGTGACAAAGAGACAGCAAATTGGATGCATTTGTGGTCATGCAATATATTGTATAGAAGAAAGTCAAATAATTACAATTCCACATGCAACTGTTCAAACTGATGTTGCTCATTCAAAAGTGAATTGAGGTATGTGTTTCTTGCTTCTGTGATAAAGTTAGATGTTGCTTTCCTGCTTTAGTACATTCTATCAATAAGCTAGTTTACTATTCTTGCTGCCATGTATTTTAAATGAAGGCTTTATTAGCATTATACGGTAGTGCAAGGAAGTATATAATTGATTTATTGATTGGAAGACATGTGCCAATAATTTTTATGCGTTTTTTTTTGTTTGTTTGTTTGTTTTGTTTTGTTTTTATTTTTTATTTTTATTTAATTCTTGCTGGTCAAGAATCTCTCTATTTTCTCCTCATTGTCTGTATGTGATTGTAAACTATTGAGGAGAGGCCATATGTCTTTTATATATTACCTTAATTCAACGGAAAAGATTGTCTGATTGAAAATCGTAGAAATTT